>VZTM01013878.1:5227-33961 GCA_013400555.1 Jacana jacana | reverse complement strand
TCGGTGCTTCTCTAACCGCGACGCAGAAACGTGAAGGAAGTGATTAGTGATCAAGCTTCGGATGAGCCGCCGGCTATTTCGGAGCTTTACCCCGTCGTTATCTGTAGGGGGCACGTTCGAGCCAGAAAGCGAGGAAAACACCACGTTTCTCAACGGCCGAGATGGGTGAAAAGGTTTAATCGGGGGATGGTGTGCGGGGGAAGCCGCCATGGTCGCCAAAGCCGACTGGCCATGCCGGTGGGCACAGAACAAGGCTAGCAGCTCGGGCTGCCCTTCTCAGGGCTGGCTTTGTGGGTCTGAGCTTCTATACGTTACCCCTTACTTCTGGCTCTTTGGAGGGGAAGAAGGGAGGTGTGAAGGCAGTTCCCCCGCATCTACAGGTAGAAATCTGTTCCTGACCTCAGGGGCTTTGCTGTGTGAATGGCGAATGAGATAGTCCTACCGCTTTCTTTGCACATCTTTATAGGATCATAGAGTGGTTTGGGTTGGACGGGGCCCTAAAGATCACCTAGTTCCATCCCCCCTGCCATGGGCGGAGCCACCTCCTGCTAGACCAGGTTACTCTAAACCGGGTCCAGCTTGACCTTGAACAGCTGCAGGCATGGGGTATCCACAGCTTTTCTGGGCAGCCTGTTCCAGTGTCTCACCACCCTCTCTCCGATATCTAATTAATATCTAATCTAAATCTTCCCTCTTTCACTTCATAAACCATTGCCCCTTGTGCTTGACTGATCTAGCATGAGTGGAATTGGGAAGTGAAAGCAGTCTAAAACCAATTTTTGTGGATAGTAGCCAGCCCCTGCAGTGACCCTCTCTGCTTGTTTAGTTGTCTGAGCTAGGGTTCAAGGTTTACTTCAGTACCTAGCTTTTGTGGAAGAGTCAGAATTGCCAGGGTAGGACTAGGTATATTGAAAATAAGCTGCTGTAGTATTAGCTGCTCCATGATATAAAAACTATGCCATTAATTAAATAAAGAGTGCGGTAACAATCTGAAGTGTTGTCTTGCTTGCAGCTTGGTCTTCTATTCCATTTTCCTTTACTTTTGAAGACAATGTTTGGGTATTTCTCCAGTCAAGATGGATATGCTTAAACGGGGGCATGGACCAACTGTAGAAGCGTTGCTCTGTAGATCAAAAGAGGGAGGAAGGCTTTTTCCATCCTTGTATTCGTTTCATTACAGTAGGCATCTATAGTGAGATGTGAAGAACTTTCTTCCACCCATGACAGCTCTGAAGTTGGCTTCAACTTTTCATGTGGACTTTCTCCTCTCATCTAGTGTTTATGGCCCAAAGCATAAAGAGTGGTCTCCATAGGAAAAAAACGGTGAATCTGTGTTTTTAGTTTGTGTTAAAGGAGTTAGTTCCATGCTGAGTCATGGATCATCAATTAACTGAGGTTTTTGCTTTAAGTTACATGGATGATAAAACTTCTGAATGGTCTGGAATGCCATGAAATGGCAATTAGTAAAATGAGATGTGCCTTTTTGGACCTTCTGATCTTGTGATGTGTTATCTCTACAGCTTGGCGGAAACTGTTTCATCTTTGTAACCTTGAATACAGGATCTGTTAGCTTACTGGTAAATGCACACTCCTTAGTCCTCAAAACACTTAGTCCTTAGTTTTTGACAAATAGGTATTTTTGGCAGGTATTAAAATAAAGCTGTTAAACTTGCCAGATTGTAGGAAAGGAAGGCTTTAGTCTGTTAAGGCAAGTTTGTTCAATAGTTTGTTTCATTGCAGTGCATCTTGTATAACTTTACATGGTTATGGTGTCCATTTCTTTAAGAATCTGCTTATGCCTGAGTTGTTATATATGGTGGTTGAAATCATTTGGATATAGTTCTTGGTGTTCATGCTTTACACTGTAGCTATTCAGTGTTCTCCCAATCCTGAAGGAAAGAAAGGCTTCACTCTTACTGTCCAGGATCAAGGTTGAATATGAGTATAAAAGATGGAATAGTTTTTCTGAGATGTTAATGTTTTTTTAGGATCTGTTTGTTTCTTGTGCTATTGTGTGGCTTGTCTTCATCCTCAGTCTTTTGGGGCTCTCGGGGAGTCATGAAAGGAGGCTGTCTTTGGATGTCAGTGGAAGGATCTGGAGGACACTACTCTGCATTAGGAAGATGGGGTTTTGTCATGTGTTACTACTTGTGCCGCTATTAACAACTGCTCATGCTGCAGAATGGTGTAGACTCTGGTGGATCATTCCCCCTGGCTGGCTGACTTGGCATGTGCCAAAACCCTTCATTAACAATCCTCTTTTCTTCAGGCAGTCTAGTTCTCTTGGAATATCGGACTGGTACATGTTATGTATATTCTTAAGGATTCAAATGTGTTCTTGGCAAGGATCTTGACGATAGCTAGAGGAGTGGGCATTTCATAGCGTTCACCATCGCTTCTGTAATGTTGAGGGTTGTTAGAGGTATTGAAAGATGCCAGCCAATGCCAATGAAAACATGGGTGTAAGGAGTTTGAGGAGAAAACAAAATCTCTTGTGTTAGTTTGAGATGAGGGGAACACATGTACAACACATCACTCTTGGTAATGTGGCTGCATGAGGTGAATGAAGCCACATACCTCTACTAAAAGCTGTCAGTTATCTTCAAACTTCTATTTTTTTTTTAAACATACTACAAAATCTATAAATGGAAATAAAAAAGGCCCTTCTGTCTGTTTTCCTAACTATACCTCCTCTAATAATGCATCCCATCAGTTTTTAAAAATCATATAATCGTAGAACTGCCTAGGTTGGAAGGGACCTTTCAGATTACCTAGTCCAACCATCAACCGAACTCTGACAAAAATAATCACTAAAGCATATGTCTAAGCACTATGTTTACCCATCTTCTAAATACTGCCAGAGATGGCGATTCGGCTACTTCCTTGGGCAGCCTGTTGCAGTGTTTAATAACATCTTTCAGGGTAAAGATTTTTCCTAATGTACAATCTATACCTCCCCTGGTGCAACTTCAGGCTATTTCTTGTCCTGTCACCTGTGGCTTGGGGGGAGAGATGGACTCCTGCCTCTCTATACCCTCCTTTCAGGTAGTTGTAGAGAGCGATGAAGTCTCCCCTCAGTCTCCTTCTCTCCAGGCTAAACAATCCCAGCTTCCTCAGCCTCTCATCATAAGGCTTACACTCTAGATTCCTCGCCAGCTTCCTTGCCCTTCTGGACATGCTCCAGCACCTCAGTGTCTTGCTTCCCTAGTCCTACTCATCACACTTCCTGATGGCAGGCCAGGATGTTGTTGGCTGTCTTGTCCACCTGGGCACACTACTAGCAATTAAGATAATAGGCAATTAGATATAAGCAGATATTAGCTATAATCTGTGGCTTGTGAGATAAGCAGGCAAACAGCACAGTGTTCCCTGAAACACAAGGGTGCTTTAACATTTGTGAGAATGGACACAGATTGCTTCCCTTAATTGGTGCATTGAAAGCTTTAGTCATTCCTTTCACTTCTGGGCTAATGTTTTTGTTAGTCACTCAAAAAATGAGAAATTTGAGACTCAAGTTACATAGTGTAAGGACTTTATTATAAAAGTATGTAGATTTTTGGTGCCTTACACCTTTACAGAATGGAGCTTAAATTACTGTATGTTGTAAATCTCATGTGGGAGTATTTTCACCCATGCATGTATGCGCCTTAAACTTACTTTTCTTGGTTGTTGAGCATAGAAATGTTTAATACTCTTCAAGTTTCTTTAAGGGTGGACTCTGGAGACTTGTGTTTTTTTTTTTTTTATTTGCTTCAGAAAGTTGCTTTGAAAGGCTAAGAACTTTTTTGAAAACTAGTTTTAACTGTCTTAAAGTTAACTGTTTGGGTTTATTGCTCAGGGGGATTATACAGTTAATAGCACAGCTGCACAAACAGTTGTGCTGACAACATTCAGGGCCAGTGCACGGATGAGTGAACTGGTGGAGGAGAGCAATGATTTGCTGGACTGACACAGTTACTGCAATAAATTCATGTGTGCTACTTCACACAAGAGAATCATAATGGGAATGCCAGGGATATTACTGCAGGTAAGGTGATGCTTAGCTTCTAAGAAGGATAAGTAGGTGTGTGTGTGCACATGGTCTGGTTTTCTTCAAATTAGTCTTTTCATGAAGATAGAAGAGGGAATGACCTTTTGTGGCCCAAGCCCTCCTATTTAGGCCCTCTGGCAGGGCTTTCTTCCTGTCCTCAAGGTCCACTGCTCAGTTATGATGTTGTGTACAAAGAAAAACTGGTGAGAAAATGAAGCCTGTATCAGTAGTAACACATGTAAATAAAAAATGGTTAAGAGCTGCAGTACTTATGTCTAAGTGTTGTTGCATGCAGACAATATATTATTTACTAATAAATTATGTGAAAAATCTTAACTGGAGTCATGTAGATTTGACTTGCAAAAACTATTTTATACTTTGGTTAGTGTTTTTCTGCATAACTGCACTTATTGGAGACAAACGATTACGAAGTGTTTCTTTTGGAGGTTTCTTCAAAGTGTTTTTTTTCAACTTGTAAAGCAGTGAACTGCTTAAAAGTTAATACATAAAATGTCAGCTGAAGCATCCATTACAAGGTAAGAGTACAATTAGCTATACTGACAGTCTTATCTTACACTTTTGGCCTACTTTTAAGCAGACATGAATACTGTCAGGTGAAGCTTTAGTATGTGGTCAGGATGTAAAGAATCAAATCACATCCTTTTTTTGTTGTTGCTTACAGCTGTTTAAGTACTGCCTGATATACTCAAGTACTTTACATCCTTGAAAGTGTAATAACTAGCTGGTCATATGGATTGTGTTCTGAAAGAGTCTTGATTATAATGTGTTCCAAGTTTCTCTACTAACTGTTCTTTCAGTATTGAAGTTTCTACTTAGGCCATCAAACTGTTAAATATTTTAATTGCATGCAGTTAAACTAATATTTTCATTCTTGTCTTTGTTTTGATTGGAAGTCTTAATGCTCTTCATAGAGTTGGACCACAATTCTATGTGTTTGTTCTTGGCTGTGCCAACCTAAACTTTTGGAGCTGAGGAAAGAGTTGACAAGGATTTGGTAAGATTGCTACATCCCTTTGGAGTGTGGTAGATGAGCTTCATTACTTTAAAGACTAACTGAAAAAAAAAACCAACAAACAGGCAACCTCTACCCCCAAACATTCAGTGGGGATGTCTCCCAGAAACAGAAAAACTAAATGGTGAGGAGGGGTGCTCTGTTGGCTTTTCCTTCTTGCCATCTCTGATTTTTTTTGTGTGTGTGTGAAAAGTTCTCAAAAGTTTAGCTGCTTGTGTCCTGCTGTAGTAAAGACACTCTGGAACTGGTGCTGGTTGCTGGTTTAGTTTAATAAGCAGATAATCAACAGTTCTAGCTGAGTCATAACTCTGGTATTTCCACACTTATGTGAGTTGAAGACAGGAAAAGGTGACTGGCAGTGAAAACTTGATGTCTCTGGTGAAGTTCTTCCCCAAGTAAGGGGAAGGAAATTCACCAAGGAATTTTGTGTATGAATGAAGGAGAAACTGCCAAGTATTAGTTTCAGCTTAAGACTTCTATTGATTTTTCTTAATTTTTAACCCTTGAGCATTTGGCTATATATAGTTATTTTGAGATTGTAATAGGTGTTTCTTTCTAATGGGCTAGAGATTCTAGGGCTTTGGTTTTCTTGAGGCATGTTTTGCTTCTATAACTGGAGGTGGCTGAAGTTTGCAATAAAAACACATTAAGTGTATTTTTTTTTTCAACACTGGGGGAGGAAGGCATCTCTGAGCTTTGTAGCTCAATTTGTCTTCTGCCAAGTACTGGGTTGTCTGAAGTGCTGAAACATCTGATTACAGTGATAACATGCAGATGATAGGGTTCTATCTTCTCTTTATCGTATTTATGGTATGTTATCAGAATTTGCTGATTCGTTGACTATGATCTGTGTGTGAAGACCATGTAAATAAAGATTAAACAAGACTGAAAGAGTAAAACTTACAACTCTGTTATCAACCTTGGCTAAAGGTGTGTTTGCTGCCAGCTTGCAGCTGTGGTTCAGGAGTGGATCTGTTTTAGCTGAGTTCCCTTAGCAGCCTCTGTGAGCAGTATCAGTTCAGCCTGTGCTCTTGACTGGGCTGGTTTGAGCTGAGTGCTGCAGGTCTTCACAGCCCAGTTCTAACAGGCCTGGACCAAGAACTGGCCTGCTGTCTGTCAGAGCATAAGTGGGGCTTGTCAGGAGGTGTTAATACAGGAATTAATAGCTTTCCATTTTTAGCAGTAAGGACTGCTGTGAACTCACTCCCTACTTTTGTTGACTTCCAGTTTTGAAGATTAAAATTGGTTATGAATGGAACTCTGAAAATATAATTATCTGATTCCTCAGCATGATGTCAGGCACTCAATGGCTGCTTGCTCAGACATGAAGGAGCTGTCACCTGCAAAGGTGAACATTAACAGCATGGGAAATGTTTTCCATGAAGTTCTAGTTTGAGGCTGTGGAACAAATTCCTGAAGGAAGTTAAAGACTGCTTTTGACACATCAGTATTTCCCATTTTAGGTACACTTCTGTGACCATGCCTTTTTAAAAGCTAAATCCTTGAAAGAAGAGAAAAGTACATATGACAAGTACTTCTCACTTTGCTTGATATAATTCTAGAAGATGGTCAGGTACCAGGGGATGAAAGTGGCTGGACCTATGTAAGTGAACAGGAGAGCTGGTGTTATTTTGGTACGCTGAAATACTGTTACCAAGTTCACTTCCTCTTATACACACTATCCTCTTGGGTGGAAAGGCAGCATATACTTCAAGAGGTGATAATGTTTAAAATGTGAACAGTCACATGCCAGTTAATGGACTTCTGGGAGAGACAAATGAAGGTAGTGGAGCTGAGACATCGAAATATTTGATGTTCAAACTCAAGCTATAAACTAAGTTTTATGAGTGCATAAATAATATAAAGGTAGTGTGAAACTTGGGTATGGGGATGTTTGCAAATGCTTTTGGTTTACCTCTTTGCCTATTGTGCAGCTCTGAAAATGTTGGGATGAAATCATAGAATCATTTAGGTTGGAAGAGACCCCTTAGATCATCAAGTCCAACTATCAGCCCTACTCTACAAAGTTCTCCCCTACACCAGATCCCTCAACACCACATCTAATCTACTCTTAAACACAGTCAGGGATGGTGACTCCACCACCTCCCTGGGCAGCTGATTCCACTGACTGACCACTCTCTCTGTGAAAAACTTTTTCCTAATGTCCAGCCTAACCCTACCCTGCTGCAGCTTGCAGCCATTCCCTCTTGTTCTATTGCTAGTTGCCCGTGAGAAGAGACCAGCACCAACCTCTCTACAATGCTGCAATGTTGCAAGACGTTCAATGAAATGCTGTCTTACTGTAGCAGAACTTAAACTTGACCAAATGGCAAGTCTGGAAGAGTCTGTTATGAGACTTACATTTTTAAAAGGTGAAAGATACTGTTAGTGGTTTGTCCAATAACAACGTGACAAATATTTCACTTGCCCGTCTCTAGATAAGATAATGTTGCTTCCGCATTGAAGTACAGTGTGCTTCTTTGAAGTGGGAACCTTTTTAGGGCAAAGTAGCAATTACAGAAAGGAAAAAATTTAAAAGCATTTTTTCTTAACTAAACTTTTGTGTGATTATTAAATAGCAATGTGACTTACGGAATGCCAGCCATTGTTACTTGAGGAGGCCTACAGATGTTTTTTCTTTCAGAGTTACAGGAGAGTGGCAGGACTTATACTGAGCTGTTGTGCACCATTCCAGAGGGATCTGCATTTAAAAAGTTAACTATATTAGGATGCCACATCATTAGCTACAATGAAATGCTAGGTATAATAAAATTACTCTTAAAGCATATTTTATCAAAATCATTCATTTCAACACTTACACATGAGAGGCTTTTTAAACATTCTTTAACTCTGCATGTGATTATTGTGAAAAATGTAGTAAGCTGGTGGTATTTTGTTGCTTTTATCATCTAAGTTTGTTTTTTTGAAGGGGCAGTACTTTGTTTCTGCTATCAGAATTTGGCACAATTGGTATCTTGAACTTATTTTTTTGTCTTGGGCAATGTTCTTGTAGGACTTGCCATACTGAACTGGAAAACATTCCTCTAATAGCTAGCTGAAAATGGTCCCTGAAGTGCTTCCAGTAGCAGTTAGGGGCTTCTAAAAGTTTTGCCAAAAGCTAACAAGAAAAAATGCCTCTCTAGGTCCCTATGGTGGGTACTTTTTAAACCTCATCAGTAGTGAGCCGTTGATAAATACACAAGCAGGAACCCTGTATTTGTGCAGTAAACAAGCCTGGAAAAGTGTGCTTGCTGTGCTTGATTTCTCAAGTAACTCCTCAGTTATATCAGATGATGATCAAATACTTAGATAAAAATCAAGGTAGATTTATGGAAGGTAATCCTTTGTCCTCATTCTTTCAAGTAACTTCAGATTTAGATGTCCTGTGAGTATTTTAACCTTGACTTTGCTCGCTCTGCTGTTGTCAGCCACTGTTAGTTACAGGGAAGGATTTATTTTTCCTGTCTCTGGGTGTTTTATTAATGATGTTCATAACAGAGCTCTCCTATGAGCCAATGTCTGTTTGATTACTTATTTCTTTGCACTGGTACAGATTTTTGGAGAGACTTCTGTGAATGACGCATCCTGACCCTTATAGGAACATGACATAATGCTGAGGTCATGTATACCTGCTCTCCTCCAGAACTCTGGTGTTCCTTGTCTAACAAGTGGGTAGAGACTCTGGGTGGCAGAATTTGAGACTAGTAAATACATCTACTACTGCATGTAGTAAAACGTAAGTGAAGCATCTCAGCTTTGTTATTGAAGTTGTCTGTTTTAAGCCTTCTTTGAGTCAGTCTGCCTGACTTGGGAAAAAAATTTGTATACAAATGTGTTGTATGTGTAACAGTCTCCCAGATAGACTTATGGCTTTGCCTGTTCAGTAGGATTTATCCTTCTTAAGTGCTCTTACAATGCAAAATGCCTTCAGTAAGGCTCTGATTCTCTCAGAAGTCAAGAATATATTAATTGGGAAATTGGTCTGATGGGGTGACAGGAAGAAGTGTGGCCCCTGGCTAGAAAATTTATTAATAAGCAGTTTCATGTTTGCAACTTACCTTATTATTCAAATGTGAATGAGCTCTAAATTGGTAGCATGTTCTTTTGGTTCTTTCAATATGTATGTTGCAGTGATGTCTTCATTTGTGCTTGAAAAGACTTTAGCAAGTCTATGTAATTTTGTATGTGCAATGTGCTCGCTTTATTCAAGTAAGAAAATTATGTGGTGTTGTGTATGTAAGCTGAGTGACTAGCTTTGCATTCAAGCATGTGAACATAATTTTATTTTGATACTTCACTTTGTAGTTTGGCTCACCTGAAGGATTACTATCCTGGTAAGGGGAGGAGGGTAAAACAGAAAAATGTTTTGTGCAACTGGTACAATGTTTATTTCTTCTGCCCCCTTTACTCTGATCTTCTTTCTGCTCTACCCTCTGCCAAGGTTGCATGCCTTTGCTGTCTTCCAGAAGCACTGAACAGCATGGTTATTAACACCAAACCATAAAATATGTGAAATGACCAATGCTGTCAGGAATGTGACAGTCACTTAGAGGGAGAATGACAAAAGTAGTTGTATACTTGAATTGTTTTTACAGTAATAGTGCTCAGCTTCTGCTGCAGGCTTGATGAGCAACAGAGGTCATGTAAGATGAGCTTCTTGATAGAAGGATTCTTCTCTCAAACTATTTGCACCAGATATCTACATGATAAGCAATAAAACTGCCCAACCTTGTTAGTGTTCTTTACTTTCTCATTTAAATATGTTTGACTGAAAAATCATGGGAGACTGCACTAAAGAGTGGGAATGCTGTGATGTAGTCTAGTAGGCCTTATGTTCTGTCACTAATTTAGTTAAACTCCATGTTTTAGTTTGTGAATGAATGTACTGAAAGAATCAATTTTTGTAACTGTATTATCTGTCCTTGTAGCAGAAGTTCCCTATTTAGCCTTTTAAAAAGACTAGATGGAAAGACAATATCGCTTTTAAATTCTGCCAGTGAAAGTCCTCTCCCAGGTCACTTACTGAAATGTGGAGCCAAACCTGCTGTTCTCATGTGTTGAATCTCAAATGATGAGATCTTACAAAATTGACCTTACAGTTAAGATAACAGCTGCAGTGTGTAACACAGTTTTGGATTAATTTGTACTGTGAGATGTGGTGGTACTGTGAGATGTGGTGGTACTGTGAGATGTGGTGGTACTGNGATGCGGTGGTACTGTGATGATGCGGTGGTACTGTGATGATGCGGTGGTACTGTGATGATGCGGTGGTACTGTGATGATGCGGTGGTACTGTGATTCTGCAATCTGATAAGTTTTTACTGTTGTAATCCAGTAATTACAATTTTGTGTCCCCTTGAAAGCAGTAAGGCTTAAGTTAAGCATCAGTGATATTGGAATGTATTTTTATCGAGCCTGAAGTTACAGAAAACTTCAGGAACTTAAGATTCATGAAACGACATGGGGTATTTAGTACACAAGGTTGCTTCCAGTTCTATGTGTACAAATTAAATCAAATTAAATTTTTGTTTGTCTTAATACAAGAAACTGAATAGAGGGAAGGGTGTGGAGAGACTGAAAACCTGACTGCTTGTGGCCATAAGCAACCTGCTCTGATCCTGCTCTGGGCAGGGAGTTGGATGAGAATTTCCAGAGGTCACTTCTAATGTCTGCTGTTCTGTGATGACTACCTGATGTGGCTGTGCCAGAGGGACAGCTGGCTGTGCCAGTTACAAAATTGACAAAGTAGGCAAATCAAACTTAAGGCTTGCATGGGGCTTAAGCACTCTTTCAACCTTCTCACTCCTTTTTATGTCTGCACTAGCTCTTAACACATGTGATTGGGGATGTTTTTGACACCTCCTCCCTAGTTGAGTCTGTTGGATGAGTGTAAAGGAAGAACCAGGAACAAAAGGGGGTGTGAGAGCTCTGGTGGCAGTGCAGTTTCACTTTGGCATTGGTCAGCACAGAACATGGAGTTCAGTCTCTAGTTGGTTAGATGTTTTGGGGAAAAGGTGGCTGGTAGCAGTAGAATGTATGTGGGAAGGAAAGAGGCGGGTTGCATTTAACTTGTGCAGAGCACTGGAAGAGAACAGAGGTGATTAGTGCAAGAGGAATGTAGAATATTTAGCTAGATAAAAAAGGAAAAACCTATTGCGCTCTCAGAAATGCTGCAAATACTGCATTAAAAACTTCTAATGTGTGGCGAAGATTACTCTTAAGTGTGTTTTGAGTGTATTCTTGGCAATCTGAACTGATATAAAGGTGATGGTAGTGCAGGGGAAGAACAAGGGTTGAATTCTTCTGTTGGTAGCTGGGTATCTCTAATACTTTAAGAGCTCATTTGATTTCTGATTGTTATACCCATAATTTTCAAAGGGCACTTGGATGCACTGGGTGATTTATATTGGCTGTGGTGATTACATGGATATGCTGGTAAGTCCATGGACTAGTAGGAGTGTGGAGGATGTTCCATCGGAACTCCTTATGAAAAATCAGCCTTCTGCCTGCTTTAATACAGAATAATGAAAGGGAGGAAATGCAAGGGGAACTTGATGATCTGTTTTCTCATGACTGGGTGAGTAGTAGATGACTATTGCCACCTGCTGCCCCTTTAAGCCTCATGCCGTGCATGACTTGTTAATGTCTCTAAGTTAGCACGAAGAGGTTGATTCTCGCAGGTGCAAATTGACAGGAATACTTTAATACAGCAGTCTACTTCCTGCTGTTTTCTGCTTTCACAGAGATGGTAAGGACAAAACAAAGTATTCTTACTGTCTGTTTGCCGGTTCTGACACTTCCAAACTTACATGGGAAGGTGCGTGTTGCTGAAGGAGGTTGTTTTTCATTTTGCATCTGTTAATGTCAGGCAGAAAAACTTCTTTGTTCTGGGGAGTAATGAAAACAGGGGCTTTGGGGTGCTCATTTGTGAGGTGTGTATTTATGCTCACTAACCATTTCTGCAGCACATGCTTAACTCTGGAGTTTTTCCTCATAAGTAAGGTTGAAATAGAATATTGCCACTGGAAAAATGCCTCAAGTTAATGAATGGGAGGAACCCCTCAACACCTGTAAGCCTGGTTACTGTATTTCCAGTAACTGGTAGTGGAGGGAAGCACTGAGTGACCTCAGTGCCAGAGCAGTGAGGTGTGTTGCTGCAGCAGGCTGAAGGACCGCAGCCTCCTGTTCCTTGTGTCTGGAACTTCCCTGGGACCCCACCTGGCTAGAAATGATGAATCTCTTCTCTCAGGTGTTTGCTTCATCACTTGTACCTGACACCCTCCCACCTTGTCTCCCATATTTCCTTTTTCTGTGAGGTTTTTGAAGAATCAAAGTTGGCGAGTAGAGTGCCCATGTGTTCAAGTCAAATTCTCACACAATTAATATATATAGAAATGATTAATTTAAACAGCTCTGAACTGAAACAGTTTGCCATTCATTCAGGTTGCTGTTAACTGTTGGCATAGTCTACATTTTGGCTTCTAATGTATATTAACTCTTAATGTATTCCTAATGAAGCAGTTCACTTAATGTGTGGGTTTTTTCTTCACCTTTCTCCACTGAAAGTGTTTCTACCAAAGGAAAAATACATCAGACATGCAGAAACATATGTAAGTACTTTGATGTGTCCTATTGTTTTGGTTATGTTACACTCTTCTAGAGGAAATGATTCACAATCAGGGTTAGGAAAATTGAAGTCAGAAATGGAGTGAATGTTTTCACATGAGAGTTAATTTGTTCCCGTAACTTCCTAAGGTTTTGTCAATCCTCTGGCATGAGGAGGTCTTAAACTGGAATATTTTTCGAGGCAGTCTGGCTCAATAGCAGATTACTGAGCTCAGTGTGAGTATCTGGGTGAAACTAGCTAGTGTTATGTATGAGGCCAGACTAGATGCTTACTGTAACTCTGGACTTTGAGCTGTGCTTATGTTCATAAATCACTGTCAAATTATGGCTTCTTTGCTGCTAAAATAGCAGAGGAACATCTGCAGTTTCTGGAGATCATCTCAAGTATGTTGAGATTTCAAAACTGTCTGGCTTAACTGGGTGTTAACTCTCTTGAAAAATGTGTCTTAAATCTTACACAGGGTGTTGTTTGGTTTTTTTTTTTCTCTGGAATTGAAACTGTTGACATTCCTTCTAACAAATAGTAATGAAATACTTAAATGAGCATTTCATTCTTGGTAACCAGATTTTTGTTTGTGTCCTGAATAACAAAAAAAATTAATGACCATTTGAGTCAACTTTTTGATGTAGATTCAAAGGTGTCCATACTGTTCTGATCACCGCTTTCCTTTTCACTTATCAATGTTTGATAAAGCATATCTGAGTTTGAGGTGAGTGGTGGCAAGTGAATTTGGGTGGGACAGCCTGAGATTCCTGAAACTTTCTGATGCCTTCAAGCAACTACTGATGCCTTGAGCCCTTTAAAAAGGTATCTTCAATGTTGGAGAAGTAATTATCTCTCTAGGGCAAATCTTGTGTGGTATAACCAAAAGGATGAAAGAGCATGTTGTTGTTTTAATTTCCTAAAGTTAATCACATAATAGGAAGAACTCAATCAAGCTTTTGTGCCTGGCTGCTTAGCAAGGAAGTCTACTGTTGAATGATGAGTAGCTTGTGAAGGGGTTACTATGTTCTTGCAACAGAAAAACACCAGTGATGATTTGGCCTGTGTTATCTGCCAAGATACACCTAGCAGAGATCCTTGAAGTTGTTGAAAGCATATAGGCTAAATGTGGTATGAGCACTTCAGTTCTTCTAGCATCTCTTCTCTGTAGAATCTTAGAATCATTTAGGCTGGAAGAGATGCTTGGGATCATTAAATTCAACCATCAGCCCTACTCTACAAAGTTCTCCCCTACACCATATCACTCAACACCACATCTGATTGAGTCTTAAACACAGTCAGGGATGGGGACTCCACCACCTGCCTGGGCAGCCCATTCCAGTGACTGACCCCTCTTTCTGAACAACCTACCCTGCCGCAGCTTGCAGCCATTCTCTCTTGTTCTATTGCTAATTACCCGTGAGAAGAGACCAGCACCAACCTCTCTACAATGCCCTTTCAAGCAGTTGTAGAGAGTGATGAGGTCTCCCCTCAGCCTCCTCTTCTGCAAACTAAACAGTCCCAGCTCCCTCAATCGATCCTCATAAGATTTATGCTCCAGGCTCTTCACCATGNAGTCCCTCTGCAGAGCTTCCCTGCCCTCAAGCAGATCAACACTCCCACCTAACTTCGTGTCATCTGCAAACTTACTGATATCTATACTATAGTATATACTATACTATATCCTATATATATTATATAGATATACTGTATTACTCTATATCAATGTTGAGCTCATCAATAAAGATATTAAACAGAAATGACCCTGATACTGAGCCCTAAGGAATACCACTTGTGACTGGCTGACAGATGGATTTAACTCCATTGAGCCCTGTTCCTTGGGACAGTCCATCTAACCAGTGCTCAATCCATCAGATTGTATGCTCATCAAGACCATGAGCAGCCACTTTCCCCTGAGAATATGGCAAACAGTGTCAAATAGTTTTTGAAAGTCTAGGTAGACTATATCCACAGCCTTTCCCTCATCCAATAATGGGGTCATCTTGTCATAGAAAGATCAGGTTAGTCAGGCAGGACCTGCCTTTCATAAACCCATGCTGACTAGGCCTGGTCTCCTGCTTGTCCATTATATGTCATGCAGTGGCACTCAAGATCTGCTCCATGACCTTCCCTGGTATTGAGNCCACTTAGCCATGACCTAAGGAAAATAATGGAAAGAGGCTCAGCAAGCACATCTGCCAACTCTTTCAGCACTCTTGGGTGTAACCCATCCGGTCCCATAGACTCGTGTGCATCCAGGCGGTGCAGCAGGTCACTGATCACTTCCTCGCTAATTGTGGTGTCCTTGTTCTGTTTCCCCTTTCTATGTCCTTGTTCTTGAGGCTGGATGTCCACTGCTAAAGACTGAGGCAAAGTAGGCATTGAACACCTCAGCCTTTTCCTCAGCATTTGTTACCATTTTTCCCTCTGCTTCCAATAAAGGAGGGAGATTTTCCCTAACCCTCTTTTTGTGGTTAATGAATTTACAGCAACATTTTTTATTCTTAACAGCTGAAGCCAGGTTGAGCTCTAGCTGCCCTTTGGCTCTCCTGATTTTCTCCCTGCATAGCTTTACTACATCTTTGTAGTCTTCTTGAGAGACCTGACCTCTCTTCCAAAGGTCATAGTCTCTCTTTTTTCGTTTTAGAGATCCAGTCAAAGGTCCCTCTTTAACCAGGTCAGTCTCCTTCCCCGCCTACTAGTTTTTTGGGACATGGGACCAGCCTGCTCCTGCACCTTTAAGGTTCTCTCTTGAAGTATGTCCATCTTCCTGCTTCAGTATCTTGTAGGAACTGCAGAAGTGAAGTGGTCTGGGAGTTAGGTGCCTGCTAGTTCGATGTGGCTTTCATGCTAATTTGCTGGCTTGGAAGGGTATGCTGTTTTTAAACTCGGTTCTTGTTTAATGTTGCTGTGGTGATGACATAAGAAATGAAGGAAATAAGCATGGATTTTGTAAAAGATGAGGGATCAGGTGAAGGAGTGGGACAAGAAAGCAAATGCCAAGAAAAAAAAAAGACAAAAAATAGTTTGAATATACTGGCCCTGGGGCAGCTGCTCTTATTCTCCTCAAGAGCGTTAATGCATGCTAGAAGCTGCTAGTTTAAAGTGAGCAATACAAAGTTTGCTTCCCAGTGCAAATATGAAGAGAGTGGAATTAGTTTCAGACCTGTGGTTCTGAGGCTTTTATGTTTTTGTATCAAAAACTCATTGGCTTGATTGTTTGCTTGCTTACTACTACTACTACTACTACTACTGTAATCATGGTTACCAGGCAGATAAAATATGTACTTGAAGCCTAAATTATTGCCTTGCACCATGGGTGGTACCTGAGTGCTGGATAGGAAGCATAAAATTTTTGTTGGTTCTATTTCCCCATAATTTGCAAAATTAGATCTAGAAGGTGAAAAATAAGTATCTTGGAACATATATTCAAGTTTGTATTGTATGAGCAGTAAGAAGCAGGGCTTTTCCACTTTCAATAACTTTGGCAAAGTGTTGGGGAATTGGCTTGCTCTTGACTTTGTGTATAGAGAATATCTAAATGCTTTATTTCAGTCTGTCCTGTTAGACATGCAGGGATAATAGAGCCCAGGCTTTATAGATAAGCAAACACAGATTTCAAGTAGTTTTCTGTTTAGTCTGCTGTGGGGTTGCATAGATGACAGATGAGCCAAACTTTGTGATTTACTTGCTATAAGCTTTGTTTGAAGCTTGTAGAAATATGTAACATCCTGGAAACTGCTGTTCATTGGTGTCTGTATGCTACATCTACTGGTTTCCAAAGTGTATGTATTTGAGGGTACAGAGGAAAACAATTGCGTTGGGAGTAACTCTTTAATAGATTGGGGCAAGGGGAACAATGTCTGGGAACTAAAGCCTTTGGTCATGAACTGTGCCTCTATAATGTGGCTGTGCCCAGGTGGTTTCTCTGATGGAGAGACTCTAAAGCCCGGTTACATTATTGACACGTTACATGAGTGTAGTGGCTTAGTTTTGTGTTTGTGGAGCAGAAATGATACTTAACCTCACTGAGACGGCCTGTAGATTAATATTAAGGTTTCTCCCTGACACACTGGTGCGGCAGTCTTTCCGGTTCTGTTCCTGATCCGGTAAGTGCTGACAGAACTTGCAACTTGCTTTTTGAGACGCTTATTTGAATGGTGCATCTAAAATAGTTTTAAAGAAGATTATTTAAATACAAATGCAAACTAAACAACCCTCACAAAACTGTGTGTAGCAAACCTGAGGCTTCTGAAATGGCATTTTTGACTGAAGAAATACTTTTGTGGATGAATCACTGCCTTGCTTTTGAAGATAATTACCGGAGTAACTTCTTTACACGCTTTGCTTAGAAGTAATTAATTTTCTGAGTGGCAGACCTTGTTCATAGCATCATGAAGATTTCACCTAGGGGCTTGCTCTGTCCTGGATGTTAGAAAAAGGATATTTCTATAGGGCAGACTGAATGGGGTAGTCTACCCTGTCTAGTTTTCAATGCCTTTGGGGAAAAAAAGTTGAGCCATAAGACAGGGAAGCTACTATGTTTCTTGTCAGTGCTGGTTTTTTGGTTTTTGTTTTGTTTTGTTTTTTTTCTGAGGCTGTTGGTTTGATTTTTAGGTGATTTTAAAAAATTGTGAGTAAGGACTCGCCTGGTTTGTGATGCAGTTGGTGAGGAGCTGTAGCCATATAAAAGTACCTCTTATATCTATTGTAGATAAGCAATTTTGCTTGGGGGTAAAGACATATTCAAAATTGTTTGGATTGCCATACATTGAGGAATATATCTGGGGAAAGGGAGGAGGGGCGAAGGTATGTGGAAACTATTGTTAGAAGGAACTCAAGGTACTTCAGGCTGCCAGCAGAGTTGTTCAGCCTTAAAAAAAAAAAAAATAATAAAAATGGCAGAACTAATTTGAGTGGAAAATCCTCACTGATGTGTTTGGTTTTTTTTTTTTCTCTTAATATCACAGCTGATTGCAATGCCGTTCTTAAAGCTCTTCAGCCCATTTTTCAGGAGCAGGGAATGACAGAAACAGTTCATAACTGGGAAGACCATGGTTATTTAGCAACCTACATCAAAAAGAATGGCAGGTGAGTGGATTTTTCTTTCCTATAGACTGTTCCCTCTGTCCGCCCTTAAAAATATTGATTTCCCCATGTATTGGATCTCCCTCTGAAGTGCAGGTAGGGTGAACTGTTCTTTTACCAGCCTTGTGTATGAAGTGACTAAAATCAGAATACTGTTGATAACACTATGTAATCTTGCAGTTAGAGTATCGAACAGTTGAATTGGTCAGTCTGGGCTGCATTGATGTACTAACATTGTAGGGTGTCTTGGTCTCAGGGCCAGTCCTTCCTCATGCAGGGTAGCTCAGGTCAGTTAAATGTAATTCTTAGGACAATTGAATGTGTCTGTGTTCAAGCCTAACCTTAGCATGAGTGATGAAAAATTTGTTTTATGTGCTTTTAAACACTTTAACTTCCTAACATGTCAAAGGTGGTTGGTGTCATTAGTGACACTCAAGCAGGATCTACTGGGATAAATGGGTGAGCAAAACCACATTCACTTTATTTTCTGAAGCTGCAGTACAGTGTCAGGATTAGTTAATTACTGCCATACATTTATCTGGCCTATTTATTAGTAACAACTGTATTTGTTTTTCAGTCAGTTGTTTTTTCTTGACACTTACTGTGGAGGTTGCTGCTTTTGTTCTTCTGGAAATATCTGCTTCAGTGTTCTTCGTGTCTGGAGTTAAGCTAAATAAGCCTTGATTTGTTGACCCTCTTTTCTTGAATGACTTAAGCAACTTGGCCACACTCCTAAAATGAGAATTACTGAAGGATTTTTCACTTGTATTGGCATTTGCCAATTATCTTGTGCTCATCGTATGCATGTGCTCATCGTAGAAACAGAGTGGTTAGAGTTGGGAGGTACCTTTTAAAAATCATCAAGTTCCAACCCCCCTACCATGGGCACAGACACCTCCCACTAGAGCAGGTTGCTGTGCTAAATGTCAATTAAAAAAGATCAGTTATTGTTTTTTTCTTTGTGTATTCATTGCTGTCTGAACTCCAGAGCATATTGGATTTATTTCCCTGCAGATTACTCACTTTACTAGTTGAATTACTGTTGCAGTGGTGCAACTTGTACTCGTCTATGTTGTACCAGACCAATTGAAAAAGCACTGAATTGTGGAACACTAGCATGTGTAGGAGAGCTTTGAGTTTTGGGACCTTAGCAGTTTTTCCTTGTGTTTTTAGATGACTTAAACTATATGTACTTTTCTGTAAGGCACCCTTAAACAGCATATTTCTATTAATGTCAGTTGATGTAATTCAGTTAACTGGAACAAATAAGGGTGTAGACTGGGCAGTTAAAACCAAAACAGAAACAAACATTTAATGAGTAATAGGAGTGGTGAACACAGAGCATTCTGTGAGCCTGCACATGCAAGTACACTTCTTAACCGAAGGTGACTGAGCCATTGCAAGGCCAAGATGTCCAGCTGATACAATAGGCTAGGTGATCCCAGGAAAAAATGTTTGAGATGAGATGGGAATATGTTGCTAAACAGGGTCTATAATCCAAAGTGCAGAGAATGCAGACCTGTAGCCTGCAGGGTGTCCCCTGTTACAGATTGCTGAAGTGTGAGCAGTGTTGACAAAACTGTCTCTCACAAAGATACCGTGTGAGCAGCCCTTCAAGAGCTGTGGTGGTTAAAGAATTGGAGCTGATTTGGGGATTAAGCTGTGCTTTCCTGTTGTCATTACCAATGCAACAGATCCCTGGTCTCCTTTGTCTGAACTTAAGCAAGCAAAAGTCCCATGTGGCAACTCTACCTGGTCCATTTACTTTGTGATTGACTCTGACAAAGGACCTAATTGAGGGAAGTTCAGCTGAAAACATTTACTAATGGGGTTGTCAACACAAGACTGTAGAGTGGGGCAGGAAATGGCTCACTTGTGCTCAAGTCCCTGTTTCTAATGGTGGGGATGGATGCACTTCTCTCTGCTCCCCTCCCCCTTGCCCAGACCCTGAAAGGGGGAACAGTAGCACATGCAAGAGTGGAAATCAGTCTCTGAATTTTGGGTCCTTAACAGTCTTGTTTTCTTCAGCTGAGTGTGTTCAGGGTCAGCATGCTGTATTCAAGTGTCTATTATTTTAGTTTAGGCTGGATGGTTAAAAAAAAAAAAAAAAAAAAAAAAAAAAAAACCCAAAAAAACGTTAGGAATGTGAAATCTTTCTTATTTAATGTAGAATCATAGGGCCCAGTATATACAGATTAAAAGAAGTTCTTAAGTCATGGTAAGGAGAAAATCGTAAAAAGCTAATCTTCAGAAATTGGTGTGTTTTTCTCAGTTACTATATTCTGATAGTATCACTGCTTGTGAGCAAGTTCTCTTCTGTTACATAGTGTGTACAGATACCAGGGTTTTTTCTTGAACTTTGTGCATCCCCATTCCCTCTTCATGAAACTTAAGAGTCACAAGACTGTCTTGTTAGAAAAGCTTTGACCTCCCTTATACACACACACCTCACTTTCTAGCTTCTGTTCTGTCTGAATTCCTGTTTTAAGAAATGTAATCCTATTGGCATTTGACTTCGCTATTCCTAACAGTGCAAGATTATCCAGTTGAAGTTGGTTTATATGTCATTGTGATGATAATGACGAATAGCACCATGAAGGGAGGGGGGTGAGTGTGTTGTTACTTCTTTCCTGTCTTTGTGTTGGGGTTTAAGCCCAGCCAGCAGCTAGGACCATGCAGCTTCTTGCTTACCCATCTCCCTAAAAGGGTAGGGAGAAAAGGAGGGGAAAAAATCTTAATAGAACAAAAATGGAAAAGGAAAATAACAATGGTAAAAAAATATCCAAGACACAAGTTGCTTCCACTTCCTGGTGAATTGGTTGCCTAGCCTGACCTGAGCAGGGATAGTCAATTTCCTCCGCCTGTCAAGCCCCACTTGCATGCCAAGCACTAAGTCTATGGTACAGAATATTCTACTGGCCATTCATTTTTTCTGTCTGTGCTCCAGCTCAGCTTNATTTGACTTCGCTATTCCTAACAGTGCAAGATTATCCAGTTGAAGTTGGTTTATATGTCATTGTGATGATAATGACGAATAGCACCATGAAGGGAGGGGGGTGAGTGTGTTGTTACTTCTTTCCTGTCTTTGTGTTGGGGTTTAAGCCCAGCCAGCAGCTAGGACCATGCAGCTTCTTGCTTACCCATCTCCCTAAAAGGGTAGGGAGAAAAGGAGGGGAAAAAATCTTAATAGAACAAAAATGGAAAAGGAAAATAACAATGGTAAAAAAATATCCAAGACACAAGTTGCTTCCACTTCCTGGTGAATTGGTTGCCTAGCCTGACCTGAGCAGGGATAGTCAATTTCCTCCGCCTGTCAAGCCCCACTTGCATGCCAAGCACTAAGTCTATGGTACAGAATATTCTACTGGCCATTCATTTTTTCTGTCTGTGCTCCAGCTCAGCTTCTATGGGAAGTTGAAAAAAATCAATTAAAAAGTTAGATAATACAAAACACCCCTTAGCAATGACTAAAACTATATGCGATGTTGTTGTTCGTTTAATACCAAACCTGAAAACACCACAAGCACTAGAAAGAAATGAGGACACTTTCTAACCATTCTATATGTCTGTCTGCATATTTTAAAGGAGGAGGACAAATGTTCCTTGGATCCTTGTGTCAGGCTAAATTGTTGTTGTTCTTTCATGGAGTTCCTTGGAGCAAAAATGGACTGAAGAATTGGAAGCAGTTGCTAGGAATCAGTGGTAGTTTAAACCAATGATAGCTACCCCAGTTCTAATCTCCTTAGTTTGTAAAAAGAGAATAGGAATAATATAGTGAAAAACTGTGGTTGCTTATTTCCTCAAGGTTCCTAAAGTACTCTGTAATTGAGAAGAAAAGCATTTTAAAGAAAGAAAATATTCTTTATTGAAACAAGATCATGATGATTTATTTTGAGGTTTCCTAGTACAAACGGGTTTTAATTTCAAGGTGATGCTTTTACTGGCAAGCTATTTTTCAAATGCTTTAACTATTCCATCTAGTCTATAGTGACTCAGTCTGTCAGCAGATAGAAACTTTGGCACATGAAGACGTTACAGTAGGTTGTAGGTACCTGCCTGTCTGTCTAGCTCTATTCCCTGATGAGGGTGGTGGTGAGGGAAATCCTTTCTCAAAGACATTTGATTAGTGCAATAGAGACTGACTTGTTAACATCTGATGGTTCCCTCTTGTTCAGGTGGCAAGATGCAGCACTCAACAAAACTCCTTTGCAGGCTCATTTGCATGCAAGCACATGAAGCTTGGGTACTGCTCTAGATCTAGCAGCTATGCAGGTGGTGCAGCAAGTGGTGCCTCGTTACAGTGGGGGGCTGCTTCTCATGTGCAGATATTCTTACCAAATGTAAAGGAGAGAATTGCCGCTTCCTTAGCATTTTTCTCACTGCTGTTGTGAAAGTGCACGTAAGCACACAGTAAAAGTGTGGCAGGTGTTCTATTTTGAGAACAGGAATTAAGTCTTTCATTAAGACAACATGCAGGAAAGGAAACTTGAAGAAAACTTCATTTTTCACTTCCCCCCCCCCCATTTGGGTTGTAAAGTAATCCTTGCTATATTTGCATAGGTAGAAAATGTAATCTGTTTATCATGGTCTTTAAAGCCCTCTCCCAAATAATAGAAGCTGCTGCTGAAAGCCTGCATTCCTACATTCTGCCAGGCAGACAAGTGTAAAGTATCAAAAGACAGCATAACCCTTGCTGATTGAAGTCAGTCAAGGATTCTGTGGGTTCAGACTTGGCCTGCTGCTGTTGCCTTAATGGTACTTGAGTGGTTACATTTCTGAACATGCACTTGTGCTATTTGCTGTGTGTTTAAATCTTTACAGGCATTGTAACTATTTTGGCTGTTAATTTCTGACCAAGTAACTTAAAGAGTGACTCATAACCAAGATATAACCAATCTGGATGTGCATCAGCTGCTTTAAGAATTTTGAATTCAGAGTTGTTTATGATAAACTAGCTGAGATTATCAGCGAGATGCTCAGAATTTAAATTTTTGCCCTAGAACACTGCTCTAGCCTGGTGGCTGCCTTTCATCTCTGCCTCCATGGGTGTTAGGAACCTGCTATTTCAGTAGAGGTAACAGTTTGAAATGAGTGGTTCTGCAATGTTACTGTCTTCTGTATTGTCATGTTATCATAATTTCTGATAAGTGTGAAGTTCTGTGGTTGTGCTTTTCAGAGCAACCCTCCTCGCTGCTTCTCGCCCCCAAAAAGACCCCAAAGCAAAGGCAATAACATCCCATACTGAGGAAATACTTCATGCAGTCCCAGGGGAAGTGTAGACAATGTCAGCTATCAAATCTTCAGGCAGCTATGTTGTTATTGTAGGAAAGGAATTTAAAAGGAAACTTTGGTCATGGGATGCTGAATCTCTAGCTTGGTTTTGTATGTGGTAACCCCTGGGGTATGGGAATAAAACTGATAAGATTTTTTTTAACAGTGCAAATATTTCTGGCTCTGTGCCAGGTCTCGGAGAGCTTGGTAACTGTGCTGTCTCATGAGCTGCAGACACTGATTTGGCTGCCATGCTGCAGCTCTTAGCTCCTGGAGCGGATCTGTGGCCTTCACCAAAAAGCATCCCTTCTCTCCCTGAAGAGTAACATCTCAAACCCGCTGGAGCGATCAATGCTTCCATTTACTGAGCTCTGCTCTGTGGTGTTCGGTGTGTTGGGTTTTTTATTTATTATTAAAGGAATTAAAAAACCAAAACAGGCTCCTGCGGCCTTGCTGTTTGTTCTTACACTTATGCCCGGCTATTTTTTCCTCTCCTGTTGGCCACGTTACGAAATAACGGCCCTTGGGAGTACAGCCGTTTTCTGGGTTCTAACACAAAACGCTTGTCGGGAGGACACCTAGTGGACAATCGCTGGGATGTAGGGGGAGTGACTGAAGGCTGTAACAATCTGCGGGTAGCCGGGAGGTGGAAGCACAGTGTGCATGTGCATATTGTATAGAAATGCTTTTCCTCCTGAAGGCAAAACTTGTGCGTAAAGGCTTCAGGTGAGCCCCAAACTTCCCAGGCTAGTCTGTTGAAGTGGGTGATGATCTGGTTTCTGTCACCTATGAACACATTGTAGCCACAGATCACCTCTACCTAAAGCCATTGAGTGTTTTTATTCTGTTGAATCAATTCATTGAATCAATTCAGTGCATTTCATAATTTAATAATTTTACCAGTTACCAAATATTATAAGCTTCAGATACCACAGTATTCACAATTTTCTGTCTGACTGCAGCTAAGGGTGTTTGCTGGCCAAAGTTCCCATCACCATGGGAGAGGTGGTGTTTATAGTGTGAGGTGGACAGTTTAGGAAAGAGTTCTGGAGGGGACAAAAGGTGGGAGTGGTGGGGAGATGAGAGGTCACCTAAACTCTATCTCAGCAAGAGTTGGTTTGTGCTTTGCCTTTGAGGCCTAGTGGGGTGATAAAACCAGACAGGCAAAGAAAGGGACATTCAGAGAACTGTATACAGCTTTGCCTGTGGCTTCTCTATGTTATACTAACACACATCTATCCCTGATTACTCTTCTTTCTTGCCTTGCCTTTTCTTGTTCTCATCCCTTCCTCTGCCATCTTCTTTCACTGTATGTTTCTGCTTCCTTCCTTGATGTAGTTCCCTTGTAGCATTGTTTCTTTTTGTCTTCTCTCTCTAGTATGGAAAGACACCCTCTGCTACTCAATTTCTGTTTTCTTGAGTCCTTCCCCATAGTCCTTATTGTCTGTTTGTTCTTGATGGTCCTTTATTTGTCCACTCAACACCTAGTATGGTGAAGCCTTGCTTTTTAGTCTTTAAATGCTGCTGGAATAAATACAAAACAATACAGTAGTAGTTTTGGCTATTTTGCATCTGTATTCATCAATGAGAGTTTGCTGTTGCAATTTCTTTTCCAGTCAGTGTTTCTCACAAAGGTTTTTATTCAGCTTTGAAAGTGAACACTGTCTCTGAATAATTGCCATACTCTTCTTTCTTGCCTTGATAAAAAAGGAGGAACAAAACAAAAAATCCAACCCCAAGAACTGAGAGAGGAAGGAAATAATCCATTTGTTTTCTTGGGACACAACCTACTTAGTCAAGCAGGCCTTATACTTCCTACTGGTCTCGGCTTTCTAAATATTTTCCCCTTGTACCATAGCTGTTGTGGTGGTTTAAACACCTGCTTCACTGCCTTGCTGCTTGCTGATTTTTAGTTAGGTAGTGACTGGCGTACTCTTGCAACTTTGCTGATTAAGTTTCGGAGGAAGATGAGCTGGTACTGCCAATGGTTACATACAGCTGGTGAAAGAAACATGTATTCTCAATTCCATAAAACTGATTTCAGAGTTTCTTTCCTCGTTCACTTTCACTTTTTGATAATACTACTGTCATCACTGTCTCTTTATTTTGTAGTTTTGCCAATTTGAGAATTCACCCTCATGGATTAGTGTTGGTGGATCTGCAGAGCTTCAATGATCATACAAAAGGAAGAGAGGAAGTCAATCAGGTATGAGTGATGCTTATTTTATTAGGCTTATTAAACTGTATGGGTAGCTCCATTTCAGGTCTGTCAAAGTATATCTTAGTAAAAGATTTTTAAATATCAAAGTTAGTTAAAACCTGAATGCTTACAGTTGTAGTAGTATAGTATTGTATACACATGAGTGCGCATGTGCATACACACGCTCTTTCTCTTTTGCATATCCTGGGCCTTGTGTTCTTTTTGCTACAAAATCTGTAAAGACATAGCAGCCTTGGTTAGGTCTTGGGACTCTTCAGGTAACCAGGGCAGTAAGGGAGAAGTGATGATCAACCTGCAGTGTGGTGTATAAGACTTCTTTTTCTTCAATCTGAGAGATGGAAAGCTTCTTGAGGGATGATGGAGCTGGACTCTTCAGTGGTTCCTAGTGACAGGATGGGAGGGCGGTGGACACAAGCTGGAACATAGGAAGTTCCATTCAGATTTGAGAAACTTCTTCAGGGTGAGGGTGACGAAGCACTGGAGCAGGCTGCACAGGGTGCTTGTAGAGTCGCCTACTCTGGTGATCTTTAAGACCTTGCCTGGATGCAATCCTGAGTAATGTGCTCTAGGCAGTCTTGCTTTAGGAGGGGAGTTGGACTAGATGATCTCTAGTGGTTCCTTCCAACTCTGACAATTCTGTGGTTTTTCCTCAAAAAACCAATTTCATCTTCCCTGTTATGAAGGCTCCAGAAATTGGATGTTGCAGGGGAATAGGCCACTGCCTTGGGAATGAAACCTTACCAGGGTTCTTGTGTTTCCTCTTGGGCAATGCCTGAAAGGTTTGTCTGTTATCCTGGAGGCCAGCTAAACACAGTGGTGACAACTGTTAAAATATGCACATTCTTTCTAGTAACCAGGCTCAGGTGACCTGATAGTTCCTCATAGGCTTCTAATGTTACATTTCAAAGCCTTTCAGTGCAGGTGGTACTTTTTTTTTATTGCCTTCCAAGTAGACTAATTTTTGTTAAATGATCACCTCTTAAATTCTACCTCTTTTGTCTGCTATTTTTTCAGCTTCTAAACAAAGTAGAAGAAAGAATGAAAGAATTGTTTCATGGTAATATAAAAAGGGTGAAACGGTAAGTTCTTGTATCTGCTTCTGTGTGGCTTGTCTGCCTAGTTCCTAAAGATAATAGGCAACTTAAGTTTTGCTGTACTATGGTGAATAGCCTGGAGTATAAATTCATGCTTGTGGGTTTTTTTCCCCCAGTATTTTAAAATAATTTTATTGCAGAATTGAAGATACCATGAGGTTTGCCACTTGCTTAAGCTTCATCTTCAATATTGTTACTTTAGGCAAGGATTTTTTCTTTAATTTGCTGCAAGTGATTGCATGAAATGATAGGAGAAATGCAACCCAGAAGTAGAAGGAAGGACTGGGGAGCCAAGGGTGGCAGGGGGATAAGCCAGGGCACGAACCATGCCCTCCGGGCCACATGTCACCAGTGACTTAAAGTGGCATTTTACCTTGAATATTGTTTGTGTTGAACACTTGTATGTAAAATACAGAGAGGTAGTTATCTTGCTTTACTTTGTCCTGGTAAAGCCTCACGTGGTACATGGTGTACAAGTGTAGACTGTCTTGTGTATGTGTGTACAGGGGAGAACCTCTCTCCTTGAAGATACTTTAAAACTGAAATATGATATTGGGCGTTTGTGGAATCCCTGTGATAGGAACTTCTTAAAAATGGATCAGGAAAAACTCTGCCTGAAGTGATCTAGATTAATTTGGTTACTGTAGTATAGGAAGATAAAGTTCCTTTGTGTGACAAGATCTGCCATGGATCTTGTCACACACCCCTCAACTTTTTTTTTTATTTTTAAATTTGCTTTGCATGCTGCTGGTGTTAACTTCAGACATGCAGCTCCAGTAGATTTAATTCTGCTGGAAAAGTTGTTCCTGCCTTATTGCTATTCTGAGGCAGTGAGTGGAGTCTCTTTGTCTCGCCATGTGCTGCCATCGTGTGGCTGACTGAGGGTAGGAAGCATTTCCCAAGTGTTTATTCACAAATCACTACTGCATTAAGCTTGTCCGTATGGTCTTTTGCGACACCCTCCTGGGGGAGGGGGGGGAACTAACCTTAATTCTCTGAAGTGTGTGTGTGTGTGAAATCTGATTTTGTGCCTACACATTTTGCTTAAAAGGGAGTGTAATAATTTTGATCATTCACTGCTGTTTCAGATAGGTTTTTCTTTACAGGTGAAATAATGATTTGAATCGAGATATGTCTATATAGAATTAAAAAACAACAAACCCTAAAATAATCTATGTAGATGCTTGAACTAATTTTTAAAATTTATGCAAGCTATCAGTTGTTGATCTCAATGATTGTGCTTATATACTGCAGGGTGACCTGATTCAATTTGAAACAGTAACATTTCACTTTTTGTGTATGCATTTAAAATATCTCTCAGTATGTTAGAAGGGTGAGATACACCAAACTCAAATAACATTTTTAGCTGATTTGAAGATGGGAAAAGGTTTTTGTTGTGTTTTTTTTGTTTGTTTGTTTTCATTCTGCTTTTGTATTGTATCCATTTCCAGTCATGAGCTGATTCTTCTGCAGAGGGTGGTAAGTTATATAAACCACCTTTCTTAGGGTAGTGATAGATTAACATGCACATAACAGAAGTTATCATAAAGAAGAACCATATATATTTTATCTATGTCTTGGCAAGTTATGGATTCTTAATGTATGGCTGGTAGATTTCTTATCTGTTGAGTGTTAAATCTTGCAAGCTTCCTCTTGGAAATATAATTCTTTATTATGGTGAATCTACAGGATGTTTAGAGGGAATGTAAAGAAAAATGGTCTCAAATGTTTTGTAACACTTTATTTTTTTCTTATTTCATTGTAGATTGCCAGCCATTTTGAGAGGGGGTGTCATTGACAGATACTGGCCCACAGCTGATGGGCGCCTGGTGGAGTAC
Source organism: Jacana jacana (assembly GCA_013400555.1). Classification (NCBI taxonomy): domain Eukaryota; kingdom Metazoa; phylum Chordata; class Aves; order Charadriiformes; family Jacanidae; genus Jacana; species Jacana jacana. The sequence continues at coordinate 5,777 of VZTM01013878.1, read as the reverse complement.
GACATAGATGAAGTTGTTTATGATGAAGATTCACCATTTCAGAATATTAAAATTCTGCATTCAAAACAGTTTGGGAATATTCTTATCCTCAGTGGGGATGTTAGTAAGTATCATCTCGGTTGAGAATCTTGTGTGTGAAGTTGTAGCAAGTGTTTTCTGTCTTGCTATGGCACAGTTTTAGTAGATTACTAAGGGTCATGGTTCTGATGCAGGAAGCTACATATATAGAATCATAGAATCATAGAATCATTTAGGTTGGAAGAGACCCCTGGGATCATCAAGTCCAACCATCAGCCCTACTCTACAAGTTCCCCCCTACACTAGATCTCTCAACACCACATCTAATCTGCTCTTAAACACAGTCAGGGAGGGTGACTCCACCACCTCCCTGGGCAGCTGATTCCACTGACTGACCACTCTCTCCGTGAAAAATTTTTTCCTAATGTCTAGCCTAACCCTACCCTGCTGCAGCTTGCAGCCATTCCCTCTTGTCCTGTCGCTCATTGCCCGTGAGAAGAGACCAGCACCAATATCTCTACAGTGCCCTTTC
>VZTM01013875.1:864-19328 GCA_013400555.1 Jacana jacana | reverse complement strand
TCTGTCTTTTATGATACCTCTAACTTGCAAAATATGATACATGCTATAGTCACTTTGGAACTAAGGTTAGTCAAGTAAGTTTTCTACATTCCTTAATAAATAAACACACAAACATGCACAATACATAGAAAAAGACTCCAAAGGAATGAACAGGCCGGAATCATTGACTACGTATTGGGCAAATCTTGTTATTCACCACCAAGACCTATCACACCATCAGAAAGAATAACCTACATAGGGAAAAAAGATGAGTGAGAAATAAAGGCAGGATTATGAAGTCTACATGTGCTTGGATCAAACACTGTTGTGTTTAAAACATTGTCAGTTGTTCTAAGACCCATACTGCAGCTCCATTGCTGATTAAACTAAAGGAATGCCAGAGCAATGGCAGTACTATACAGGAAGATTGCTGATTTAAGTACCTAATCCCACCAGGACCGACTCCAGTAATGCCTTTATTTTAGTAGGAAGAATCATTGTTTAGTTAGGTCAACGAAAAAGATGGCTGTACAAATTGTACTGAGCTGATATAAATTTCCACCTGCCGAGATTTTATAGCCTTAGCAGTAAATCCCAATGTAGATATGCAGTATTTCTATGAATCAGAATTCTGCCATGGCTTAATGGTGGGAGATAGGGTTCACCCACAGTTAAAAGTCACTGAGGACCAACACCAATTAAGAAAGTCAATGTGGAAAGTTAATAGTGCCCTATTTGGGTCTCTAAATTATTTTAAAGCTTAGACATAGGGTTCTCTGTCCTCCTCAAAAACACACATCAAACAGACTTCATAAACTTGTGATAGGGCTGGGAAAATCCCTATTCCCTATCTGAATTCCTTTTGGAAGTACTTTAATTTTTATTTAGCTTCCAGTATCAAAATCTTATGAAAGCACCCTGTAATATGCATATCTGTAATTCTCTTTTGACGTTAATGTTTGTATTAAAACCCTCAAGTTCTTTCCAAATTCAACACTAGTAATCTTAAAATACATCTGAAGTTACAGAGGACAGCAGCTAGCTCAAAGCTCAGAAATATAGTGGTATTTTAAGTGGCATTATCATTGCCTTGGGGAATGAAAACATCCCTCTCTTCAGAATCAGTGGCTTCTTATCTAACTGAGACTCCAGTGGGCAGTGTATGGTCATCTTTTGGCATTCTTTGAATGTTTATATGTTACATAGGGAGGAGTATTTGAATGATCAATCAAGTCCCTTTCATAAATACTGATTTCATGCTTCTCCTCTGTGTGATAACATGAGTAACACTGAAACAGAGTACTTCAGGAATCAGGACCTATGAGAAGAAAACAAGATATTACATAACTAGACTTTTTTTTTTTTTTTCATGAGAAATTGCTTCAATGTCCAGTTGTGAAAGACTTTTCCCAGACTTTTCTAGATCTATTCCCTAGACTGCAACTTTTTGCTCTGTGATAAGTGAAAACATTTGCCCAGTATGTTTAAGTGAGAAACTCTGTGTCATTATGGAAAAACTGTAGCAAATCCCATTGATGTTAAACTTGGAAAGGGTTAGCAGAAAAGCAGCACTGCTAGTGTATTTCATCTCTTTTGTCAGATGATAAAACAGAAATACCCAAAATGGCAGAGTGTCCACAATCAGATTAATGATTGCGGCAGTTTTCTCTGAAGAGTCCAATATATACACATCTCTTCTTCATGGACCTAATGTCCCATAATCATGGCACTCCTTGTAATTGGGAAGATCTCTGTTCTCCGGCAACATGCCAGTTGAATTTGGCTAAGGAAAATGCAAGTGTTCCTAAGTAACCATTAGCACGCTCCAGAGTGTGCATTTGTCAGTCAACATATAATGTGTAGTGGAAGAGCTCTCAGGTTAGGAATGCTTTTGAGTGCTTATGAATAAAACTACTGACTTTGCCAGTGTAAATCCAGAGGTGGGTCAGCTGCACAGTGGGGCTCAAGCAAGTGTCACCTCCGTGGTGCAATACAGATGAAAGAAGCCCCACCAAAAGCTCTGCTTTGTATGAAATCATCATATGTACATGAGTTCACATACACGTAACTGTGCTGACACAGTTAGATTCCACCAGCATTTGTGAACCACATAAGCACTAGCTTTGACTTTTCATCTGACTTCAGAAGACACTGCTTTCTCTGGGATATTCAGATATTTGTTCCTTGGGACATTATGTGAATCCTAATAAGATTAGTATCTCATCCTTCGCTTATTTCCCAATTTAGTATTTCCCTAGCCAATGTTAAAATTGATAACTATGTGATAACTATGTGCCTACACTAGATTGTTTCCTTCCAACTGCCCACCCTGGCACAGAGTGCCATTGGCAGCAGCAGCACACCTCACTCTAACGGAGACTGGTTTATATTAGAGGAGGGCAGACTTCTTATTTACTTCATGCACAGCAGTGCTTCCTGTCCTAAGGCTCCCACTTTTGTTACTACCAAGAAAAGCTTTGGATTTTCATTAAGGGTAATGACTGACAGAACACGCCAAGTTAATACCAATAAGTTAGCAGCAGGATGTAAGCAGGCTGGCAGACTCTAACATAAAAGGTACATAGCTCCTGCTACAAATGGTTATACTCCTACACAAGGGAGCTGTGACCATCATTCTCATATCATGTCACTCTTGGTTTCTAACTGTATTGGCGCTATACAATATTATTCCTTGGCCCAAGAAACAATATTTCAGACCCCCTGAACATCCAGAAGGAACCAGCCAAAAGGTAAATATTCTGGTATTTTCTTTCGCTACTTCCACAACTTCACAAAAGAAGCCATAATAAAGTCACATACAAGCCATGCTCCAGTTCCAGTTCCCTTCATCTTTCCATTCTATCCTCTTTCTTTCTTTGTTTTAGCCAGACTGCAAAGTCTTTGGTGGCAGAACATCTCTTCCTATGCGCTTGTGCAATAAAGAGAAGTGGGCTCCTGTCCCAGTTGTAATCCCCAGCTGCTGTTTTAGACCATCAATGCTTTTGGATCTTGGCCCAAAACAGATAGCAGCATACACAAGGCTGTAATAGGCAGTTTCACATGTAGCGAGTTTCCCTGACACAAGATCTGATAATTATTGAATGAATGGCCTCTTCCACTCTCAGCCCTCAGCAACCATTACCTTAATTACAGTTAAGCTGGGATCAGTCACAAAAATCCCACACAAATCAACAACAGCAAGGTTTACCTTCAGCACACAGAGCTGCAACCATATACAAGGTATCTGAGGTATTACATAACTTACCCCAGTATATGTCATTCATGCTTCGGGTAAAGTCCACTCAACTTATGTAAAAGCATGAAATGTATAAAACATGTAATGTTATAAAACATGTATAACATACAACATTATGCATTAAATGTACAAAATGTATAACATAGCAGAAGGGTTGGAACTACATGACCTCTAAGCTACTTTCCAATCCTAACCATTCCATGACTCTTTGATTCTATGTTGATTCGAATGAGGTCATAGGCATGGTGAAATCACAATTGGTTTGTGAGAAGGGGATTTTAAAACATGAGCAGGTGGAGTTTCTTCTTTCACCAGTCAGTAAATAAGTTAGAGCCTATTAACTTCTGGTGACTTTTATCTGAAAGGAAAGATACGCATGAAAGGTGAAGAGTACTGTCATATGGCAGGTCTGGATTCACGGGGATATTTTATTTTCCCAGCAAGCATAAGAAACTGGTTAGAAGGTTACATATTTATGCTTCCGTATTCTATATTTGCAGGAGCAGCACAGACCCAGATACAGCACCATTACACGGTTTGTTCTGACAATAGAATATGTAATGAATGAAAGAACTTGTTACCAAGGAGATAATTGGACTTGAACAGTGAGAATATCTCAATATGCCAATTTCCAGCATGGGTTTTACTTTTCCTGTGGCTGTCAACTGTAGCTGGCCACATTTTTATTCTAGCAAAGGAACTTTTCTGTGGGCTATAGTCTAATATATTACACTAACAAGGATTTAATGCAAGGCTTGACCTGCTACATACTAACGATACTTTTTCTTTTTTTTTTTAATAAAACATGATTAAAAGATGGATTACCAGTAATAAAGGACAGTTCAGCAACATGTCAAAAAAAAGTTAGGACTAACTAACTTTAGACCAGATTAGACATGAAAAATGTGTGTAGAAAACCTCTTGGAGAAGGCAGGAGTGGTACATATTCATACTATGTAGGGAAAGGGCTGACTTGTCATACCTGTCTGGCCAAACTTCATCATCATGTTAACCTCCCGCCTTATTACTTTAAACACTATACCCTCTACTTACTAATATATTTTTCTAGGCCTCTCTGATAACCACTTTTAGCATATTATCTGTAGATGAAATCTTTTTGCATTTTTTCCTTCTCTTTTTTTTTCAAAAACAGCTTCAAAACAACAAACTTCTGAGACATGCATATCACATAGAGTATAACAAATCGATTAAATTGCCATCGTCTCAGTATATATCAAAGCACAAAGACTAAGTGTATGTGACAATTACTTTTAATCTTTAGTTGATGTTTGATATTTGGCTGTTCACCACGTGGAAGGATGTCCCCATTTGCCTTATTATTTGCTGTCTTACTTGTTGAAGCTGAAGCAATCAAAAACCCTGTTTTTCTCATTACCAACTGCAGTCTGTATCCTACACTTCAATGCTCCTAAGTTTATATATCAATGAATTCCACACACATATGCACAGGTTGGGAGGAACTTCAGGGAACATCCTAAAGGCTTATCATCAGTTACTCCCTTAAAGTTTTTCTTGAGCCTTGCTAAAGTTTCTAGCAGTGTATTTTTAATTGGTAGTTATAATTAAGGCTACGAACTATCATCTTCCAAAACTAGGAGTGCCAGCTCCTCCCCTCCTCAAGGGCTTCCACTGTCCCTTTGAAGACTGACCATCTTTCAGATCTAGTGGATAAATTCTCATGTGAGCCCTCCTTAATCAGTTGCCGCCTGAGTATGAGATGGTGGTAAAACAAGCAAGATAGCTCAGCTCTTTCTGGCTGCAGCAGTGTTCCCAGGATCAGTTTGGTTGGTGGAGCTGGGAGAAGCAGCCCCCAGAGTAACCTGGTACTCGTGAGCAGGTGTCAGAGGGAGGAGCAGGAGGTGGGAGGTTCAGCCAGTGCACCTCTGTACATAAGCCTGTGCTGTGCTGCTTCTTCTCGTGCTGGGGTCACTCATTAATATTTCTTTCCAGCCTCTGGGAGGTTGCTCTAAGTTTCAGAAGTACAATGCTTTTTCTTCTCTTTTTCTGAAGATTCACTGGCACTCATCCAGATGCAGAACTGAAGGACAATATCTCTTTTGTTAGAGAAGAAACATCCATACTTTATGCATAGTCTTCCCTAGAGCTGCCATGCTAGGAAAATACATATAATGCCCACTTTTGCTGAATATGTGTTTCTCATCCAGTTTCTCTCCCCTACCATAGTTTCCTCCAATAAACCAGTAATACCACAGGATCATTTTCTAAAGTACAGGCTTTAATGTAGGAGATCAGGAGATTTGCTTTGCAAGACATAGGAAAGCAGTAAATAGCTGGGAAGTCCAGCACAGGGATTGGTCTGTCCTCTCCTGAAAGGGGATATCGAAAATAAGTAGGGAGCATCATTTAGTTTGTTAACCAGAAAACATGTTCCCATATACACTAATGGAAGAGCAGCATATAACATATAAATTTTACTCTACATAGAGAGGTGATAGCCTATATATTTAGGCTTACTGGAGGCAGAATAACTCAGTGGTCCCCGCACCATGTCTGAGAAGATGTCCTGGATGACAAGCAATGGATTTGAAGCTGCTCAACCATTTGCTTTAGTCTGACTTGAAATTCTGTGCTATGTCCATTAGTGGTGGGATGTGTTTGGGGTGGTCTGAATGCAATAGAGGAACCAGAGCTAAGCAGGGACCTCTAAGTTTTTCCTGAGTCTCCTCCTGTGCAACTGCACTAACCCTCAAGAGTGATGCCCACACCTCCCAAGACATTGACAGCTTCTGCTTATTTTACTTCAAGTTTGTTAAGATAGATGGGAATAAGTTCCTTGCCAAAATAAAACCTGTTAACTGGGGTCATTCTATCACTGCTTTATTGTCTTGAGTACCCACTAATCTTCAAGCAGCTCCACAAATATGTCCTTCTCTATAGCTATTGAAACTTAACTAGCCAGGGAGTCTTCAAGTGATAAAGATGGGAGAGACAAAAAAAAGATTATATGACTTCATCTTTTTTTTTTTCTTAACAATGAAAGAGAGACAAGAATTTAAGTCAGTGGAGTCACTTACTTTCTAGATTTTTCTAATACAAGAATTTTTCTTCCTTTTCATCAGTTAAATGGCTAAGAAGAATAGGTTGTTGATGTACTTAGGAGAGTGCTGCACACAAAGTAAATTCTGATATCATCTTTCAGTTTCACCAAAGAACATTTGTCATCACTTCTGATGAAATGGAATTAAATTGTGGTCTGCATCTAAGGCATCAGTTGAGAAATAAAAATGTGGAAATTCATGCAGAAAATACTAGTATCAACATTAGCATGCTGAAGAATGCAATGATGCGGAGACTTTGCACAGACGGTAATAAGATATAGTCTCTGCAGAAACCTCTTACTGTCCCCATGCAAATTAAAGGGAGATGGGAAGAGCACGTGGTATGGAAGTAAACAGTAAAATAAGGGTGGTGTAATAAATTTAATTCCAAAATTAAATTTGGGAAAACTCAGTTTCTAGTGAATGTAAATGTTCTGTTTAATGAATTAAATTATTCTGATTTTAGCTATTTTTAGGTTTTGTTATTAGTAGTAGGGGAAAAAAAAAGCAAATCTAAAAATGAAAATGTTGTATTCAGTTCCTCCCTGATTTCCAGTTCTTGGTCAAACTGCACTATTAAAATTTTGCCCAATCAACAAGTCTCACTTCTCCCCTCCATCTCTGGCCTCTTTTTCTCCCGAATCAGTAATTATGCTGTCAGTTGCCTCCCATTCCTCTCCTAGGTATTTTTTCAAGTCTTGTCCACACTACAGAAATTTACGATACAAAGAGCTGTGCTGGGCTACTAAGGATGCTTGTAAAACACTTCACATCCATACGCCAAAGTGCTCCAAGTGGTTTGTATTTCTGCCAAAAAACACTTGGATTTTTCTTGTGTTCAGCAAGGGCTAAACTTGGCTTGAGGCCAGTAGGGACAGCACTGAAGGAGATAGGATGCAGCAGTCACGCTGCAGCCCTACAGAGGCACTCTGAATGGTCCCAGGTCCCATCTTTTGTCAGAGCTGAGCTGGAAACAGGGAGATGGCTGCCCAAAGGGCTCCACAGCTGAAAAGCTCTGGGGATGCGAGCAGAAATGCTTATTCGGCATAGCAGTCAGCAGGATACCGCTGATATAACGAACAGTTTGCATTTAAACCAAGGAACCGGGGTAAGCTTAATGAGAGCCCTTCTAATTATCAAGGTATTAGTAAAGAAGTGAGAAAATGAGAAGAGAAAGGATTGCTGCTGCACACCCCTGCCCTGCCTGTGCTCCTCAGCATTGCACACAGAGCTCTCCCTACCTACCCTCTTTTCAGCCAGGATCTAGGAAAGCAACATGAAAAAAAGGGGGAGGAGGGGGGGGAAACTCACTTTCAAAATAGCAGCAAATTGCTTCTCTGCAAAGTTTTGACTGGAGGTATAAAAGATACAGCTGGCAGCTTACACTGTTTCACTGAAATAATGAGACTAGATTTGTAGAAGCAGGCCACCTAAAATGGACATTATTAGTTTTCTTTATTAGGGACTGGGTGGGAGAGTGAGGATGAGCAGCACTTCCCCACGCTTTGTTCCTGTCACTTGACAGCTTTTTTGTCCTTGAGATATTCTCTCGAGGGGCGAGGAGTACACGCAGGCTCCAAGTCACTCCCAGGTGGGGAGATGAGGGTGAAGCTCAGCCTATCAAGGGAAATGTGTCCACAGCAAATTTGATTATTTTGAAATAATCTAGAATAATTTTGTCAGGGAAGTAAGATTCAATTGTAGAGAAGGATTTAAACTTAAATTGGAAGGGATTTAAAACGTCATTACTAAATTCCCCACATAACACATTAGGCACAGCACAGGGAATCCTGATTTAACCTAACGATGAGCAGACTGACCAGACTTTCAAAGTGAAATAATGGGATTCCTGTGGGGGAAGGAGCTGGGTTCCGTCACAGAGATTTGGGGTGAAAAGCAGCACAAAAAAGGAAAAGGCAATCCGTTTCCTTCCTCCTCTGCTGTATTGCTCTACCTTTCTTCCACTCCATTCGTGAGAGGCACAGATTCCTCACTGGGCAAGCCCCATGACAGAGAGTAACAACCAGTAAGGTTAATGGCGGCAGTCAGCAATGCTGGGCTTGTGGTACTGATGTGATAAACTGGACAAGAGGCAGAGCCAAGCAGGGATCTAGTTTGTGCATCAGGAGAACTGGTGGCTGCATGACAGGGGGATGAGATACACTGATGGATACCCACACACACACTCATGTGCACATGATGCACTCACATACAGAGTAAAACCCACATCCTCATTCGGTTGGACAGGTCATTCCCTTAAAAAAGTCTTATTTAACTGGTTAATAGATTTGTCATATTCTTTCCATTATAACTATCAGAAACCCTCAATCTCATGTGTGCTGACATCTTCTGTCAATCTCAAACACCTTGAGATTTTTCACAAAGCAAAACTGTTGGGTTTTGGCCAATCCTACTCAGCATCCCTGCCTGAGGGCACAGGACATCCTTACCTTACCAGCAGGTGGAACATAGTGAGGGGCTCACCACTCCTCAAGGAAAACTTTTGTTTTCTTCTTCCTTATGTTCCCTTTCTCAGATGGGCCTTTCCTCACCGGCTCTTAATGACTATGAGCACTTTTATTTTCTCCAAAATTATTGTCCCTCATTCTCCTGCACAGGAAAGCCCTGCCAAATACTTCCAGGGATGGTATATTTCTTAATACCTCCAGGGATGGTGACTCAACGACCTCCCTGGGCAGGCCGTTCCATGCTTAAAGTAATTATTCCTGATATCTAATCTGAACTTCCCCCACTGCAACTTCAGACCATTTCTTTTGGTCCTGTCATTATGCACTTTGTAGAAAGGCCAGCACCTACTTCTCTACAACCTCCTTTCAGGTAGTTATAGAGGTCAATGAGGTTTCTCCTCAGCCCCCTCTTCTCCAAACTAAACATGCTGAGTTCCCTTAGCCTCTCCTCATATGACCCGTTCTCTAGACCCCTCACCAGCTTGGTGGCCCACCTCTGAACATGCTCCACCAAGTCCATGTCCTTCTTGTATTGAGGGGCTTGAGGTGAGGCCTTACAAGTGCCAAGTACACAGGCACAATCACTTTCCTACTCCTGTTGGCCATGATAGAAGCTAGGATGCTGCTGGCTTTCTTGGCCATCTGGGCACACTGCTGGCTCACGTTAAGCTGGCTGTCCACCACCCCCCTTAGGTCCTTTTCTGCTGGGCAGCTTTCTAGCCACTTTTCCCCAAGCCCGTAGCATTGCTGGTGTTGCTGTGACTGAAATGCAGGACCCGGCACCTGGCCTTATTGAACCTCATACAATTGGCCTTGGTGCATCAATCCAACCTGTCCAGGTCCCTCTGTAGAACTTTCCTACCCTCATGGAGATCAACATTCCCACCTAGTTTGGTGTTGTCTGCAAACTTAGTGAGAGTGCACTCGATCCCCTTATTCAGATCATCAGTAAAGATATTAAACAAGACTGGCCACAAAACTTAGCTCTGAGGGACACCACTGGTGACCGGCTGCCAGCAGGATTTCACCCCATTAATCACAACTCTCTGGGCACAGCCACCCAGCCAGTTTTTTACCCATGTCTATGCCATAATTTGCCAGCTTGTCCAGGAGAATGCCGTGGGGGACAGTGTCAAAGGCCTTACTGAAGTCCAGGTTGACAACATCCACGGCTTTTCCCCCATCCAGAAGGTGGGTCACATGGTCATAGAAAGAGATCAGGTTGCTTCAGCAAGAACTCTCTTTCATAAACCCATTCTGGCTGACCCTGACCCCTTGGCTTCCCTACCCTTGCTGTGAAGGCTCACTCAAGATGATCCTCTCCGTGATCTTTCCTGGTACCAAGGTCAGACTGACAGGCCTGTAGTTCCTCGGATCCTCCTTCTGGCCCTTCTTGTAGATGGGTGTCATGTTAATCACCCTCCAGTCATCTGGTACCTCCCGTGTTGACCAGAACTGTTGATAGATCATGGAGAGAGTCTTGGTGAACTCTGCTGCTAGCTCCCTGAGTACTCCTAGGTGAATCCCATCCAGCCCCATAGACTTATGTGTGTCTAGGTGCAGAAGCCAATCATTAACTACTTCGTCCTGGATTACTGGGGGGGGGACAATTGTTCTGCTCTCCATCCGAATTTTCCATCTCAGGATGCTCAACACCCCAGGGGTAGTTGGTCTGGCTATTAAAGATGGAGGCAAAGAAGGCATTAAATATCTCAGCCTTCTACTCCTTGGTTGCAATGTTCCCCCCCAAATACAGTAAGGGATGGAGATTCTCCCTGGCTGTCTTTTTATTGTTGATGTATTTACAAAAACTTTTTTTGTTGTTCCTTTTGTCAGTGGCTAAGTTGAGCTCCAGTTGGGCTTTTGTCTTCCTCATTTTCACTCTCTATAACCTAATGAAATCCCTGTACTACTCCTGAGTTGCCTGTCCCTTCTTCCAAAGGTGGCAAACCCTCCTTTTTTTCCTCAATCCCATCAAAAGCTCTTTGTTCAACCAGGCCAACTATTTTGCCCGCCCTTTAATCTTGCTACACATAGGAAAAGCACGTTCCCAGGCCTTTAAGATATCCTTCTTGAAGAGTGTCCAGCCTTCTTGGACCCCTCAGGGTCACTCAGCATAATAAATGATAATTAGCAACAAAGCTTCTCTGGATTGAAATATTACTGTTTTGGAAAAAATGCTGTTCTGCTTCAACAAGATGAAATTAAAAGCAAGAAGAAAGCGATGACCAATGTTTTTGCCTGCTCCAAATGCTCCCTGCCAGCAGGTAAGGCTCACCCAGGTAAGTTGCTGATCTCTTCTCAAAGTTGAAATGCCTTCATGGAAATTCCAACATGTTTCAAGCCTGTATTACTTCTCATTCACCCAGCACTGTCACAGAATGGTGCCTCACAGATACAGAAGTGGCAAGCTGGAAGAAGTCTGTATACTATGTTGCATTTTGAACATCAGATGTCATTATAAAAGTTAAAGATGATTGGTTTGACTACTCAAATTAAATGTCCAGAAAACTTGACTCAAAAGGTAAAAGTAGCCTTGAAATTAGCCATGTCTTCCAGGGGCAGTGAATAGTATGCAGTAATCATTTCTTCATATTTATCTGTAGATATCAGTGAAAGAGAAGGAAACACAATCAAGACATGGGACATTTCAATATTCACAGTATCAAGGAAGCTAGTCATGTAAGTCAGACTCACAGATGAGAAACCATGAGCTCAGAAGAGAAATTAGACAAATCTTTCTTTGATGCAATGTGAAACATTCAGCTGTAACAACATTGCTACACTTCTTGAAATGCAAAAGTCTAGATTCAGAATTCAGACAAAAGTTGATAACTTTGTGAACAACAGGGATATCAGAGAGGATACGATCTTCTGTTGTCTTTCAAGAGTTCTCCAAAGTCATATCAAGAACAAAACTGAACCAGTTACAGAAGTTTAGGAGCCTGATTTAAACTTTCTCAAAACAAATATTTTTTTACATAAATACGTACAAAAGAACAGAGGGAGAAGAGGGTGGACTGCTGATTATATATCAACAGCTATTTATACCTTTAGTAGTTAATCTACTGTGTTGTTCTTTTATATCATTACTAGCCCCTAAGTAACTTCCACCAAGCATACTGAGACAGAGAGCACCATTCTACAAGGCCTGGAACTTGGCTTTGGTGCCATATGTTTTTACAACAAAATTGTCTCAGAGATTAATGTCGTTTGCAAAATGCAGCACAGAATTCTTCCTGATAGACCATCAGACTCACACCAGTTTATCCCAGCTAACTTCCAACTCAGCTGCTCCTTTTTACAAGGAAAACAATATGCTTCTCAGAAAACATTATGCTGTTAGAATATTGTTTCCCTGAAGACACTCTGAGGGTCACCATGAAGGATTCTGTATTGGTATGGCTGTCTTTGTAAATGTGTTTGAATCTCTGAGTGTCTCAGGGAAATTCAGTATTTGATTAAAAAAGAGATATTCAGTTATCTGCAACATGGACCTACTGCTTCAGTAAAACATAATGCCAAAACAATGTTGTCTCAATTACTGGAGGACTGCACAAATGCTTTCCAAGGACACAACAAAAAGCAGCAGTCCTCAGAGAAGCTAGAGGCATAGTTCTCATTCCAGGATCTATTTTTTTATAATTTCTCCCACATTTACTACTGACATTAGAAAAAAAGGGTTATTTCTTGTAAAAATGGAACATTTGGTCCAACTTAAAAGGATGTGTTTCAAATTGGTTTGTATGTTCTTACTTATTAACACGTTACATTGCTATTTTTAATTAAATTTTATATGGAAATATTTGAGGCCAAACCAAATAAACATATTTAACAAACATTTAAATATTGCAACCTTTATTAATTAAAATTGTACATCAAATTCAGCCCAACTTTCTGCAAAGATTTAGCTGTACTCAAAAATGCATTTTCCAGCAAACACCATTTGACAAGAGTCTCAACTCAACATATCTCCATTGTTGCTTCCTTAGCTATCATCACTGAGAACACCAATTCACACATTATCAGACATTATGAAACCAGAGGTGCCCAAAATATCAAGAGATTTGGTCAGTCTCTCTTGCTCTTCAGCTGGAAATAGAGGGAATCCAGCCATAGCACAGTTGGGATAAGAGTAGATTTTCAGCAAAGTAGGCTGCTGTGCCAAAGCCCTGGAGATCTTCCTGACCACTGATGCTGCTCATGCTGCCAAAGTGCCAGTGAGAGGCCTGGGGTGAAGGTTCCCCCAGAAGAACCATAGTCAGTCCCCTCACCCATCACAGGAACAAGCCTCCCTCCCCATGGCTCCCTTTCACCACATCTTCCTTCATTCCAGTGACAGGAGAGGATGCTGGCCTGGCCCCACTTTTTCAGCCTTCTAGGAGTATAACTCTGGTTTTGCTATGCAGCTGAGAAGCTCTGGGTTGGCGCTGCGCCAGGCACGCTGTATTGCTATGCTTTGGAGGTTTTCACAAGGATGAAAGAAAGCATTTAGGGAGGTTCCAGAAACGATGCTGATGGCTGCCATGCTAATGCTTGTAATGAATTCTAAATTGGTAATGGGACCACTTATGGATAACTAAAGGCTTATTCACTCCCCTGGATATCTGCTTTTTTCCTTTACCACTTTTTGCTGGATTTAGTGCCAGTATTCACTTTGCACTTTCTCTTTTTCTCTTTTTCAGTGCTTTTACTTTCCTACTGTCATTTCTCATGCCGTAACCTTCCTCTAAAAATTATCACCTCTCAGGCTTTCCCCTTATTCTAGCGGCCTTACTGCAGTAAATGCATGTCCTGCAAATCTCTAGCTACCATCTCTAGGAATCATCTCAGTTCTCTTTTCCCATATGGGACAAATCACTCAAGTTTGCATGATTTTGAAGCAACACAGTGGAGATAATAACACTTTTAGGAGTGTATTACTTCATTTTACATCCACTGGATAATGCAAACTGCATTTGTACCACCTAGAGATAGGTGGTATAATAACAAGTGGTAAAATAATAGGTGGTATAATAACGAAGGATTGAGTTAATGGGCAGCGATCATAACTGACACAGGCCCATAGTTTCTGGCTGGTGCAGGTTTAAATGATGTTAGTGTTGATTGTGTTGTGTCTTATTGCCTTAGGAGATATGTGTTAAGTATAAAGGTTTGCAGTTAAAATTCTGTGAGGCACAAGGCTCCTCTGGAACATCTATCATGTCAGCAGAACTGCTAAAGTGTAACTCTGGTCAAAAAAAAATGACACTATAAAAATGACATCTATCATGTACTGTATTTTTTTTCCCTTGGTGATTTCCAGATTAAATCTGCTCAGTTTACAAATCAAAAGAGACTTTTTTTAACTATTTTTTTATCCAGCAGTCTATGTTCCCTGTTCAGCCTCTGCCTAAAAAAAAATTAAACTATGTTCTTTCTGTTCCATACATCATTTTCCATCCACTCACAATAAAAATTCTCCAGCTAAAATACAGGTTGTATTTGTACTGACATGGAATGAATCAGAACAAATCATATCTCACTCACCTTTCAGATCAAAGTAAAATGTGTTTTTTCTCCCCAGTAAGCTACATACATATATAGATGACATGGAGTGATCAAACTAGCCATTTTTACTCCACAAACCAAACAATATTCCACGTTAAATATATAGCTAACTACGTCTCATACATATCTCTCTCTCTCTTGCCGCCCTCTCCTCTCTCTCCCCCTGCCTCTTTGTATGCATGTATGTATGTGTAATGAACACCCCTATGCTGCTACATATATTTTTAGATATGCTTTCAAGCATAGTCCTAACCAAAGGATGTTAGAAACATTATATATCCCTTAAGCTCCTGCACTGATAACTCCCTGAAATGTCCTTTCACATCTAGGAGAAATGGGGAAAAGGACAGTACCAGATGTTACTAGCACCAAATGACTGCAGCCCCATACTTCTTCAACTATGTTGAAAAGCATTAGGATTATTTGCATCGTTTCCTCAGCCTTTCCTCTGTTTCTTATTTGCTCACCTATATTACATTAACTCTGTCTTTCGTCATGGCTGAACTGTATCAAACTGTGAATCTTTTCAATTTATAATGGGTAATACAGTTACCTGGATCTTGGTATCAGTTGTTAACACGATAATAAGGATGTGATACGCAGTGTTATACCACAGAATGGACACACCTAGTTAGCGGGTATTTTTCCAATGTCAATGGAATATGATTTAAGACAAAAACTACCACAAGGAATGCTGAATTTAAAATATCAGGGTTATGTAAAAATCAAGAAATGCAGAGAGAAAGCTAATATTTTAAGTTAACATTTAGCTCTATTTCATCTTCAGTGTTAATCACTCAGATGGCAATCATGTCATCTCGTGAATGAAGTATAGCCAAACAAAGGTGAATCTAAGCAAGGCAAAGGTCACACAGGTAAATAGAATATACTTTATGGAGGGTACTTTTCCATGATTGAGTGCACTTTGGCTGAAAGTATGCATCAGTAGCTGATCACCCTAACTTAGAGTTTTGGAGCATTTTCTTGTACCAAGTTCCTCCACAAGTTTATGAAATGTTTTTGGTTTTTTTATTAACACTATTTGATAATAATCCCAGACATAATGACATGATCATCCATCCTCTTGTCCCACCAAAACTTTATTGCAGGAAGTTACCTGGGATGGAAACCGTCAGGCCTTAGGAAAGCTATTTACCAAAAAAAACCCTGAAGCATGTGTCCTCAGTAATGTAACCTACCATGAGAACATCTAACTTATTTTCTATTCCTTGTGTTGGGCAACAGTCTTTATCTTCCAGACAACTCTTGGCATGGAATCAAGGACTAAAAAATCACCTAAAGACTAATGGGTGGCAGTTCTGTTCTTCAGACACAAGGGTGATTTTATGATAGAGGTAAAGCTTGCCTGCGCTGCAGACAGAACATTTTAGGGGTGTCTATGAGACTATGAAGTAAGCTACCACATGAAATAATGGCCTTTACAAATCTTGCCACTTTCTGCTACAACTGCATGTGATCAATGTTAATCATTTCATTTAATGAAGTGCTGGAAGGTGAAGAGGAGAACAGGAGCTGAGAATTTAAGCCTCAATTTGTCTATATCAGAGGTTGGCTTACAATATGGTCTCCTTTTACATCTTAATGTATTTGTGTCAGTTAATAAATTTGCTACAGAAACCTACAATAAAACTGAGTTAAGGTTGACAACATATATCTGAAATCTATACTAAAACGTATTCTTATACTGTTAGAAATTAAAACTGTATGGGGAACAGTTTAATCATCATGAAAAAGGTCAAGATTTTGTAATCTTTTCTCACCCCAAATCAAGAAAAAAATGAGATCTTGAGGATGCTCAGTACAATCCAGTTCAATTTAAAGAACTCAGTCAATGATGTAATCAATTTCAACCAATCACCTTATTTAAAAGATTTGCTTTAATTAACTAGAAGTTGCAATTGAAAAACTATTTTGTCTCATAAAATGATTGATTTTGTTGTTTTCTAGACAAAGAGCCTTGATTTGCATTTTTTGAAACTGTCAAATCCTTGTCAAAATAGAATCTTGCACAAGAATTGGTTCTGCTTGAAAATCCTGCTCAAAATTTGTTTGACCAGTTCCACTATATTTTTCTGCCCAAAACCATTGTACAGAATATAATTAGAATAGACCCTAGAAGTACAATACATACATCTAGCTTAAAAAAAATATTAACAGTTAATTCTAAAAATTAAGAACTGGCTATGGACAGTGGAGGAACACAGTCAACCCCATCTCTGACCTCTGATGCCCAATGAAATCATGTGCTAACCACAGGTTATGACTCAGGCAGTCATCTGGATCCTCACCTTCAGCAGAATATTTAAAAGGAATCTCTCTCAAGGACACATGAAAGTAACTTTTTCTTTCTCTTTCTGGTGGCTGAGGTGTCTATGCTGCGTTTCCTCACAACTCCCTGCCCTACCCTGCAGGACCATGCCCCTGATACGTGTGCTCCTCTGCCGTACTCTATTTAAATGGACACTCACACACTCACCCCTCTGCTCAGAATAGATGCAGTACAGTAGGCACATGAGTCGTGTTTGAACTGACAATAAAAACACAGAGCGAAACTTACTTTCATTAGAAGTCAGTGCAATTATTTTTTTTTCCCAGCAAAACATAAATTGTTCTCTTTCAAAATGGCTGCTCTTTCCCACTGCCTTCGGCAACACTGATGCTAAGCCATGTATAAAGGCAGTGGCTTCCGACGCTGAAAGAGGAAAGGTTTTATTAGAATGATGTTCGTAAAAAGGAATTAAATGCTGAAGTGTATCTGCTCGGCTAAGTGCAGTCACAGATTTATTTTGGCTGTACTCCAAGCTAGGAAGTTGTGAGTGTGCTTTGGCTCGGCAGACGGAGAGACAAATTAGTGGAGTGCTAATATACCCTGCCTCTCAGCCTACTGCTTCAGGTACAATTCTAGACTGGGCTGGCTCATATTCGGGAAGCTCAGAAAAAAAGATGAGAGAACAGGAAAATCTGTCTACACTTGACCCTCCTCTGTGAACCAAAAGAGGTCAAGAAATTAATTCCAGAATAAAAAATAAAAAATACCCACTGATCTGGTAATAAATTTACTTCAAATTTTACTGTATTGCAAATATTCATAAATAGCAGCATGTTAACATGCATAAGTAGTAACAAGTTAATATTCATAAATAGCATCGTGTCAACTTAAAGTAATTAAAGGAATCCAAGTGGTAAAATTCTCAGAGATTAAACATGTTAAGTGTTAGACAACTTAATGGGTAGCAATAATTGTGCCCCAGCTTTGACTGTCAACTTGTGAGATAGTGAAGATCTCATTGCACCTGCAAGTGGAAACGGCAGTAGGACACAAGTTCAAAGATGACAAACAGCAACCTTACAATGACCATCTCTCTTAATGCCCTCCAAGCAATCCCACGCAGTCCCATATATCCACCTTATACAGGTAGCTCTTAACTTCATCATCCTCTTCTCTCCCAGTCTTTGCTGTGAGACATGGAGACCTGGGAGGTCTGAGAGCACTTCAGTCCTCACCTACTCCTTACACATACTTTTTTCCTGCACTACATTAATCTCTGTGGACATAAAGAACAACAAGGCAGCTCTTTACATATTTGAAGTCTGTAATTATGTCCTTCCCCTGTCTCTTTCCCTTATGGAAAACATCTCTCAATTTTGCAGTCTTCCCTGGAAAGTCAGGTTTTTCAAATTCTGGATTATGCTCATTCTTCTATTTTTAGCCAGTCTACACCGTTCTTGAAATTTAACACCTAGCACTGCACTCAGTCTGCCATCAATACCCTAGTTTCATTTAAAACACTGCAGTTTTCCTGCACCCCAAATATGTACAGCAGAATTTCAATCTCTTTTTTTTTTTTTTTACTTCCCTTTGCATAATATATTTAGACTTAATGGCATTTAAATGAGAAAAAGGCTGCACAGGACTGATTCTGTGCAGTGGAACTCCAATGACAAATCCCACTGATTTTAAACTCAAGCCTGGGGTCTCTAGGAGTGGCTTCAGATGTCCTCCTGTGTTATCACTAGTTGGGAAGCTTAACCTACTTCCTACTTTTTCTAAGATTTAGAGGCAGCCAAATGCACATCCACTAACTGGATGAAGCAGTATGATGAACAGCT
>VZTM01013874.1:141019-161128 GCA_013400555.1 Jacana jacana | reverse complement strand
AAAAAAAAAAAAAAAAAGTGAGAATAATAAATTCCATGCATTCAAATCCACAGAGCCTGGCAGAAGTCATTTGAGAAGAGATTGCCAAACTTTCTGTAATCAAGCCATTTCTGAGAAATTTAGCACCATTCCAGATTTCTGCTGGAGATCTCCTCACCTCTTGTTCCATGCTGTCTCTGTCTGAGCATGCCTGCTCTGCTTCCTCTACCACAAGAACATGCCTGGCAATGATTTCTTAGCTCAGAATCAGTACCTTATCCCTGCTCCCGCCTTATCCTTCCTACCTTATCTCTCCACCAGGCAACAAACAGGCTTTGGCTTTCCTGGTAAGGAATCGGTGCCCTGCAACGTTTGGGAGTCCATATGGTCTCTAAAGCACACATTTTTGAGAACTTGGAAAGATTGGTAGAGTAGCAAGAGTGAAACAGAGTACCTAAAAGGAAGACAGAGGCAACTACAAACAGCCTAATTTCAACACCCTAGAACTACATATTAAGCAATCAGTGTGTAAATACATAGAAGACAAAGAATTGGCCAACACATCAAGAACCTGTAGCATCAGTTCAAGCTACTTATCTTCCTTGATAACTGGCTTAATGGAAAGAGCAAAGCAGCAGACGTGATATACTAGTTTTTCTAAAACTTGGTATTTTCTCTCATGATAATCTTATAAATGAGCCAGCAAAGGCAGTGGAGATTAAGTTGCAATAGGGTGACCACTCACTCGGTAGAAAGCATGCACATTAGGAGTATCAGTCTCAGACTGGGAATACATTTCAGATGGAGTAGAGCATGAATGTCTTTGGCAAACTCTAATTAACAGATTAATTTAAAACTTGAACGACAGAGAGAAAAAAATATCAATTAGCAGGTGTCACTGACCAGGAAGGCCTCACATCAGACATAGAAGTGGTATTACAATGAATCTAATAAATCAGGAAGACATTCAATAGGCAAATGCAAAGAACTGTGGCCTGAAGAAGTGAAGTACATAATACAATAGACAGAATAACTGCTCAGCTAGAGCAGTGAGGAGTTATTATGGTCCATAAACTGACATACTCAGAATTGTGATGATGCTGCTGTGAAACAAAAATCTTTTTAGCATATACTGGTAGGACTGTCACATACATGCTCAAAGTGATATTGTTCTGTGTTCAGTCAGCCTTAGCTGGAACACAGTGGCCAGTTCCCAGCACTATACTTCAAGAAAGTTGAGAAATTAAAGAAGTGCTCAGGAGAGGAATGGTGATGGGATTAGGCAACATGGCCTGTGAAGACAGGTGAAATGAATTATGTTTGTCCAGCCTTGGAGAAAAGTACTGTGGAAAATCTCTAAAAATATTATAAGATTTGTAGGAAAACAAAATTATCAATACCCTTTCATACTCAGTGAGAGAGAAACAAAACACAATCAGCTTCAAAGGCAGCAGAAGAGAATCAGGTTAGCTCTTGGGTGAAATTTTAAGAGCCATTCCACTCTGGATAAAGCTGTCTGAGAATGTCAGAATGTCAGTCATTAAAGATTTTGAAGAAAATGTTATACAAGTATCTGCAAGGCATGGTTTAGGTATATTTATCTATGAATTTATCTATGAATATGATTGAGGGAGTTGGTCTCTTCTCACGGGCAATGAGCGACAGGACAAGAGGGAATGGCTGCAAGCTGCAGCAGGGTAGGGTTAGGCTGGACATTAGGAAAAAGTTTTTCACAGAGAGAGTGGTCAGTCAGTGGAATCAGCTGCCCAGGGAGGTGGTGGAGTCACCCTCCCTGACTGTGTTTAAGAGCAGATTAGATGTGGTGTTGAGGGATCTAGTGTAGGGGAGAATTTGTAGAGTAGGGCTGATGGTTGGACTTGATGATCCCAGGGGTCTCTTCCAACCTAAATGATTCTATGATTCTATGATTCTATGAATGGAAAAGCACTAGCTGGCCTCTTAGAAATAATTCTCAAATTTACATTGCTATGAAAGTTATTCTCTGCTTTGTTAAGAATCGGTGGACACCAATTCCACATTGGTGGAATGGGGTCAGGACTCTTGAGTGCAGACTGTGAGATGGGGGAAAGGTTTTGCAGAGCCCAAAGACCAGGCTCCACAATGCTTGTTTGGGGGCTCAAGAAGGTCCAAGACAACTAGCAAGGGATGGCTGCTCTATAAGGGCCAGGTGTCCAGGCAGGCAGAGGCTTCATCAGCAAGGACACAGACCTGTAGTACCTAAAAGAGAAGAGCAAAGCAAATCTAATGTCACCAATCAGAAGCAAGAGACTGGACAAGTCCAGAAGCAGACTTCTGGACAATTCTGTAATGCAAAGACAGGTCCACAGCCAAAGTAGGCAGTTAAATCCATAATTTGGTATCTGGCTCAATGGGGTACATGGCCAAGCACAGGCATAGCTGCAATAAAGGCCAGGCAACAGCAAGTAGCACACTCAAGCAAAATGGGAACAAACCACAACAAGCCTTCTCACAGCACTCTCTCACACAACTTCTTTCACAGCAGCTGGATCCCAGGCCACACAGCTACACCATATCAGCACTGACTTTGAGCCCAGGGTGACAAATCTGCAGAGGGGAGTGGGTGCACTCAGAGAACCAACAAATACTTAGGAAGTGACATGGAATCCAGTACTGTGTTCATTCACCTTTCTTCAGTAGGCACTTCCTAATACTTTTTTGTGATTTTTTTTTTAAATAAATACTATTTGCAAATTCCTACTCTGGCATAAATCGATATTTTAGTTGCCTCTTCAGGAGTGCTAGTACAGTTCCAAGGTTAAACAACTGAACCAGCATAATAATATAAAATCCTGACACATGCATGGGTAGCACTAATATACTAAAAATATTGCTTGCTTGGAATGAATGCACATACAAGTATGTAGAAAATTATAGCAAATGAATATAAATGCTCAGACTGCTGTTAGCAATTGCAATGGTTTTAAATGTTAATATTGTTTCAGTAAGCTAAATTTTGTTAAATAGGTCAATTGTGAATGCTTCTCTAATAGCAGTATCATTATTAAAATTAAGAGAGACGAGGTTTGCAGGTGCTCTTATTGATAGAATAAATGCAAGTCCTTGAGAGTATGCCACCTGTTGAGTAAAAATCTTAATGTAATGTGATTAGAATTGTATTACTAACTAGTAGCAATGAACCAAGTATTTCCTTTAAAAAAAGCTTCATATTTTTCAAAGCTACACCATACAGGCACCCGGACTCCATCCAGGGATCAACTACAT
This sequence comes from Jacana jacana, assembly GCA_013400555.1. NCBI lineage: Eukaryota > Metazoa > Chordata > Aves > Charadriiformes > Jacanidae > Jacana > Jacana jacana. The sequence continues at coordinate 157,885 of VZTM01013874.1, read as the reverse complement.
CCCTTTATAGTAGATATTTCACCTGACCTTCTAATCTAAAGCTTGTGCTTGCTACTTTACAGTCAGCTTTTCTTCAAGCCAACTTGTCAAACACATGGGTCGCATTTTCCAAATGCCAGCGATAATCTGAAGTACGATCACCCAGAATGCCTTATCTTCAGGAAAGCAAGAGGTGGGGTCATTCTCTTCTGTTAAGAAAACAGAAATAAGTGTTCAACATGACAAGTCTCAGATCTCTGAGACTCAGCTAGCCATGCAAAGCTTCACTTATCATAACCACAATTCCCCGTCAGCTTGGATTCCCTTTCTCCTTTCCAGGAAAAAACACCTAGCTGCCATCTCAAACTGTCGCACAGGGCCAGGGCTTCCTCACAAACAAAAGTAAGTGTCAAAAATAAAATCTAGAGTTTGGTGATAAATAAAAGAGATTATGAGGTGTTGTGTTCATCAATCACTTTGAATTTCCTCCCTCTCCTTGTTTGCCAGAGCCCGGAGTAGTTTTGGATACTTTGGCTTATTTCTATACAAAGACCTTTACATTATTAACTACATTCCAAGAGCAAGGAGTGACTGAAGAAAAGGCTCAGAGCTGTGAGGTTGCAGGTTTGTGGGGCAACAATATCTCGAGAAAAAAACAGTGACTTGACCAAACGTACTGACAGAAAAAGGACAAATGGAGACCTTTCTTTTTGGATATGAAATATGAAGCATTCCGTATCATATATTAAATAATTGTCATCCTTTTCTCAACCAAATGTTTTCCTAAAAACAAAAAAAATTGTTACCGTTTTTCATGCTGAAATCGTTCATTCTAGATCCTGGACTCCCGTTCTTCCCTTCTTCACTAGCAACCCTTATTGTCTTAAAAACTTAGTGAAATGTTTCCTCTGGTTCTTTTCATTTAAAAAGACATGCAAGATACTTTTGTTTCAGGGAAGTTACAAGCAGTTAAGAATTTAACAATTAATAGTATGTTTTTCATACTAGTAGTGCCAATTATATGCTGTTTAAGCTTATTATCTAATTGCACGCTAGCGCTGGCTTCAGAGATGGCATGACATTAAGTTGGACTTGTGCTGCACTCCCCAGCAGTGGAATATTCAATTATTTGTTCTGACTCATGTAATTCCCTGTATTCCAAGCTTGTTAATGTCATTACAGGGCTGAAATAAAGTGATTACTCTAAATGAGTATTTATCCGATAGGCAACGCAATTCCTGCCCCCTCCAGCCGACAACAGATGATTGCAAGTGTTCTTCTCTACTCCCTCATCTGCACCTCCCCCTCCTTCCCCTGTCAAGGAGGAAACCATAACATTGTGGTAGTCTGTGAAATACTGTCAGATGGCGTAAAATATATATAATAAAATAAAAAGAAGTGCAACCTTCCCCGGCAGAGTTAAAGCTAATGACCACTGCTTCCACTCCCAGTCAGTGATGACAGGTTGAACTAACTGATAATGGCATGCCTGCTGTTGAGCTGGCCACTTATGTTATTTCTCTTGACATGGTTCTGGGGAAGGCCTAATTTTTTTGACATTTGACCATGCAAATTTGAGTCCTGATACATTATTCTGCATTTACATCCTCCCAGTGTTGCTGTTTAAAATGTGCTACAAGCTCCTTGAGCTCAGCTAATAAAGGCCACAGAATGAAAGAAAGTTAAATATGAATGTAAGAGGAGACCTAAATGAAGGGCTAGCTTGTACATCTCAGAGATGACCTTCTGGAAATGAGCAAGTGGAAAACCCTTTTTAAAGCAAATGGTAAGAAGTGTAACACTGATTTTTTTTTTTTCTTCAAAAATTTTTTTAAAGATTCTAAAATATTCACAAAAAGGAAAACATTAAGTTTTACACAGACATTTCTTCAGTCAGCAATTCAGCTGAGTGTATTTTAAGCCTAGGTTCCATTAATGACTCTTAGTAATACACCTTTCCCAAAGAGCCAGAAATTCATAGTGCTTCATTAAATATAAGGAAAAAATATGGCTTGCTCTCTCTCTCCCTCTTTCTTTTCACTTGCTCTTAAATTTTTCACATTGTTGAAGTCCAAATGTATTACCTGTGAGCAAACTCAACTTTTTTCCATCTCTTCAAATTAATTTGTATAAATTTACTGCTTATGAACAGCAATAACTTGACAGCTCTGAGAAAAACACATCTCTAGCTGGAGAGTGAGTGCAGGCTGGACCTCTGGCTCCTCAGCCAAGGTTTTTGCATCAAACCTGAATGGGTCATATGCAATGCAGAATTGCACAGGCCTTTTATGTGTCTGGACTCAGGGAAGTTATAGCAAAACTGTAACTCCTTGTTTTTTTCCTCTGTCGTCTTCTGTCTTATTGACTCTGTTTATTACAATGACCCTCTCAGTGCATAAGCCAATATCCACTGAAGTCAATCGAAATGTTTCTGGCTTGTGTGCTCTGCTTCACTCTCACATAGAAGCTCCAATAATGAGATGGCTGCAAGAGGATTACACTGCGTGCAGCCTCCAGTGTCTGGCATGCAGTTAGCACCTGGAATGTATCAGACTTCCCCCAGTCAATCACCCGGGGAAAATAATGTGTTTTTAAAGAGCATAAATCAGCACCTCTACCCAAAAATAAAACAGCGATTTACCACGAACATGAAAACTTTGACTAGCGAGCAGTCTGTGCCTCTAAGCCAGCCATCTACTCCTAAGCTACTGGAGCTTGCTCTTTAACAATACTCATTTGTACTCTCCTTACTCTCATTGTAGGTTGCTCTGATTTCACCTGTGTTTGCCAACAACTAAATACTCTGCAACATACAATGAAAGACACAGTCTGTGTGATATTGGTATGCTTTAGCTAGAAAACTTGAAGATATTAATATTGCACTGTATCTTGTTGCAATGACATAATACCGTACTATATTGTTAACTAGTTTAGGATATTATGTTATAAACAAAGGAAAGTAACACCAAATGACCAATTCCATTTTCTTTTCGTTTCTGTTCTCTGCTGGTATTGGGGCCCAGTTTTCAAATTCCATTTTTGATGCACATGTTAAATGTGTAACTTAAATGTAGCTCAGATTGACTAACACTAGGGGGAAAAAAGCCATGATATTATCATCACTTGTTAGCCATGTAAATATGAAAATACTCTCTCCAGTTTTCAAGTGTTTCTTTTGCAAAATCAACACCAGTGACAACTTGATCAGTCACCTTGTAGTCACACTCTGAGGACAAGGAACTTGAATGATTTCCTTACTCACTCTAAATGGATGGTACCTTCAAAAGACTAAGGTAATATTTTTCCTCTCCTTCCCTCCTGGTCAAAAAGGAATAGCTCCATGAGAAGAAAGCCATTTACCCTACCTGTTCCCCAGACAGGAGGACAGACCAAGATAGAGCCAGTCACCACCCTTGTGCATATCTGTGCCTTATGCAGGCAACAGGGAAATGCCCTCCCTTGCCCTGTGGGGAGGCAGGTGACTAGCAGGCGAGTACCCAAACCCACATCAAGAAGGGGAATACAGCAGTCCAAATAACTGTCTGCATATTCTCATTTCTATCATAATATCCATACTTCTGCTGTTCTTAAAATGTTTCTTTATGCTATCTGGAATAAAACATTTTCTCCTTTCCTCCAATTTTCAAGAAACCTAATTAAAAATAAGTGGTAGGTTCACAGCCCTGTACTGACCAGGATTTGCATATCATATAACAGAAACAAACCAGAGTATATATTCACTGTGCTAAATAGTTCTAGGAGTAAAAATCAAGGGAGGATGGAGACTATAAGAGTTTCTCTTCTGCTGAAGTAAATGCTAATGACATTTGAACAGCCAATAAACTAACTCAGAAATCAATTAGATTACTACCAGAAAGCCTCCACTTGAGCAAATATCAATATCTATTGTTGGTCAGAAAGTGACAGTAACAACACCAACACCTTAAAAAATCCTGAAGATTTTTCTTTTGTACAGTTTTCTAAAATATGTTCTCATGCTGCTAAAGCATGAATCATCTTGAAAATCCCCCCACCTCGAGGGCTGTTTCATCCTGCAGCAGCTGAGGCTGCAGGAGAAGCCATGTGAAACAGCTGGCTATGCAATATCCTCTTACCAATTACATCACTTAAACTATAGAGGCTACAATCTGAGGCACATACTCCAAATCAAATAGTGTTTCCCTCTGCAATACTTTAATTCTGCAAGGATTGGTACCTGAGATCTAATTAGAACATCCCTGTGGGAAACTCATGCTAAATTTTTTTAAATGACTGTGTAAGTATGAGAAGTCCCAAATTTGCTTTATGATTTTCCTTTGAAAATATAACAGACACATGCGACATTTGCTTCACAAAAAGGAAATCCCATCTTGGCTTTGTATTTCCCTGGGGAAAAGTCATAAACACCCTAGTATTCATCATCAGTCTGTTTTTATAATCCAGTAACACAATAACCATGAATCCAGTAATACAGAAACCATGAATCCAGTAATATAGAAAATAAAAGATCCCAGGCAAACAGCCACCACGTCACACAGGCAGTTTTTAAACACATTTAAACATATTGAACGTGTCTGTCTGGGGGATAAAAAAGATCCAAAGGCACAGTAGCATGGGTGGAAACTAGCAAAGGGAAAAAGGAAACTGGCCAAACCTATAAACACCTTTAAGATCATGATTCGTTCCCCTTTACTATTGGAAAAAAATCCACTGAGTGCAAATGCTGCTCAGTAGTTACTTAGTTAGAAAGGTTGATGTCCAGCAGTTAAGCTCAAGGGTTTCTAGACCTACCAAAGCTGTCTCCATTTCACTACCAACATTTCTCACCTAAGCACTTCCCAGGGAAATGAAGAACTAAAAGAAATGCTAAGAGATGACAACAGAATGGGATCCTATTAGCCCCTTAGTGGACAATAAAAATATGAGGGTTGTTAATCTGTTTCAAATATATATGGCCCCTTCTCAAGGTCAGTTTATTACACCTCTCCTATACCAACAAAAGAAAAGTTAGAACTTGCAAATACCTTACAGTTCCAATCTAATTTGTTCAACATATAACAGAACTGCATAAATTCCACGGGCTGACTGCCTTCTTACTGATTCAATTTAGACTATTTCTACAGCAAATTACTTTAAATATTAGCATTTTCCCGTTCTATTTTGGAAAAAATATATTTGCAGCCATATTGAATAACAGCTACTTATTACACTATTTATCACTTTTTTCCAAGTGAAAGTGACTTTATAAAGAGTAATACTAACATTGTTCACATTTACTCATTAGATACATGTATATTTACTACTGCCCTCTGCAGAATTGAATTATACCACCCGCGATGCTCTATTTCAAGCCAAGGTATGCTTTTAAAATATATGCAATAGATTTAGAAGCATTCAACTGCTACCTATGTACTCACATAACTCAAAGCATACATTTCATCCTTTCCTGAGTTAGTCATCGTTTATGAAATCACTTTACACCCATTCAGATTTTCACACTGCAATTGGAAAGTATTTAGCCAGCAGCTGCATCTTTAAAAACACAACCTGAATTACTGGCCAGTTATTAAAGCATCAGTAAAACTCCCAAACTAAGACCTCTAATGATCAGTAGAATTTAAGGCCTATTACAAGGATTTCAAATAAACTCATAAAACTCACAGATAAGTGAGTAGTAAAGCTTAGCTTAGCTTAGCCGGGTTATCAACAACAAAATCAGAATAACAAGTTCAGTTAATGCCTAAAAAGAGAAAACTGGTCTATGCAAGAGGAAGCAGGTAGATCCCTTCCAAAGACCTCTATTTCTCAAAATCCCATCTCTTTACAAGATTAATACAGGATTAATATCAGTGCAGCTGTATTTTTGTCATTTTAGCTAACCACAAATATTCCCGTTCTACATGACATTACCTTAATGCTAGCTAAGTATAACTCACCATGCTCTGGGGTTATTTGCTGTTGCAATTTTAGCTTGCGTTCATACTTTGTCCCAGGCAATAAATTAAAAAACCTCTACCTGACTAAAATAACTTTTGCCAGAGCCATTTTGATCTTCCCTGTCCCTACTTGCAATTTCTGCTACCTTTGCGGTTTCCAGTACTAATATATATAACCTCGATTAAGCAATGGAGTTAGGCCATGGGCCCTCCGCTCTGTTAGGCCTTGTGCTCTGTTAGACTACAGTCTTTGCACTCAGGTTACAGAAGTGACCCGGATTTTCCATTTTTTCAGAGAATCCATAAAGTATCAGTTAGTTAATTTGGAGAGAAGAAGAAACAGCAACACACGATGCCAAACTTGTAACTGGGAGTCATGAAAAAAGCTGTTTAGAGCCCAACCTGAACCAACAAAGTTAACAGCCAGAAGCTGGGCAGCACAGTCCAGACAAATAACCTGAAAGAGCAAGAATGCATTCCCAGTGGGGAGGCCACGGTGACACAAAGTGGACAGGATGTGGCAATATGGAAAAGATCATCGACTCTCAGAGACTCCTGTTCCAAATACAGTCACTGGCTGTTTCTTCTAAAAAGAAAAGTCTGCATGAAAAGTAAGAGAAAGACCACAGGCTGTGGTGCTTGGAAACTCCATCCCAGACTCTCCATCAAAAATTCTGTCCAGTTCTCCCTGCCCTTATCCTGAGAAGCCTGGGCTTCCTACTTGAATCAACAGCTATTTACTACCGTCTCTTCACTTTCACTATCAGCAATAAGCACAAAAAGGAAGCAGTATATATCAAAAGCAACGTGAAAGGAGGAGGGGATTCAGACTTAAGTGGGAAAGAGAAAGTGAAGCGGTGACGCATATGCTCCAAGTTACTTCAGGAAACAGCAATAGCTGCAGCAAAGCATCACCAATACTTCAGTAGCTCTGCTGTAAAAGGACATCCTGACATGGAAACCATCACTAATTCTTAGCAAACCTAAAAACTGGACTCCCTAGGAGATGAAGTACGAGAGCCAGCAATGTAATGCAGAACGTGCCACAGCCAGAGAATGTTTCAGATTGTTTTCCAGAACAAACTGGTTCAAGCACAGTCTGATCTCAATACAATGTATTATCAATGGCTATGTCTGTCTTTCTTGAAGTGGCTCTCAGTCATTCTTCTTGTGTGGTGATCTGCTTATCTCCCATGTGGCTGCCATGTGCCTCATCTTCCCCGGATACATTGCCTGTTCTCCTTGGAGCGGTTTTCACTGTTACCACCGGAAAAACAGAATTTGGACATTTGTCCTAGACTACGGGTCAGAGCAGAAGCAGTAGCATGGACTACTTGCCTGATGCCCAGAACTCAGTCACAAGCAGCTACTGCATGCACTCATGGCATGCTTTGGATTTACTACTCAGGTGCAGAGAAGTCACTTTGGGCAGAAAGTGCAAGGTCAGTGAAAGCCCGCATACGTCAGGTTTGCTGCACACACAGAGTTCGCACGCGTGGTGAGCCTGGCATGACTGGTATGTCAGAGCCTGTGTGTGTGGGCATGTAGCTGGGTGGCAAGCTGCTGGCCAACCCAAGTCCCAGCTGCACGACAGCCAGGCTGCAGGGCCCTTTGCAGGCTCACTGTCTGCCCATACAACTGACTTGAGAGTAGCAGTAGGAGAGTCCTTTGGAGACAGTCCAAACCCACCTGTGAATCTCAACACAGTCCTGACCCAACAGCTCTGCAGCCATAATGGTGACAAAGGGGCAGAGAGTAGCAGCTGCCATTGCAGGAAACTATGCAAAGTGACAGCCCTGTAAAAAAAATTAAGGACAGAGTAACAAATTGCTATGCTCTTTCCCTTAGCATCATGAAACTGCTTGAATACATGGTGGCTAAATTTCCTTAGTTTGCCAAGGCTATCCGGTCTACAGCAACGTTTTGTCACTCTTGACCTTACAGTTTGAAATAACAAAGCAGCAAGCACGATGGACCATAGTTTAGTCGTAAATAAACCAGTGCAGATTAGTTGGTCTATCTGTATAAGCCAGTGTTAAGGAGAGTGTCCTGAAAAAAAAGTACTTTCATTCCTCCAGCATAGCCCTCTGCCTAGGCCAATTGCCTCTTTACGTAGCTAATTAGAGCAGAGCACATTAATCCAGATACTTGGCTTATCTTGTCAGCTGCTCCGCTGAGATGCAGAACACAGTCGTGTCCTCTCACCGAGCCAGCCACAAGACAAACACATGAATGTCTGCTGTGAAAAATTCATTGTTAATACCCATTCCATATCTGGCAAGCTCTCATTTGTTACCAGTCTCATGGAATGACTTCAAAAGGTGATGAAAAGGTTCTTAGAAAACCAAGGATATGGATGCACATTTAAATATGACAAACACAAAGGTGAATGTATTAACAAGACCTTTGCATGGAGACAAAAGCAGAACAAGCATCAGGGAAATGAAGCTGGCATCCAGTCTAGCCAGCTGATAGCAGTGACGCTAGGTGAGTGAGTTCAGATGCTCAACCAGGGCATTTCCACAAAGCAGGAAAACAACTGTTAGTGAACATAAAGTTCTCTCTTACAAGTCACAGCCTCTTCACTGGTGCTTCTGGAGCACAAAAGTGCACCATCCTGTTTGGGGGAAAAAAATCATGAACTCATCCTTCATAAAATCACTGATAGAATGTTCTCAGAACTGGCCTATGTATGTGACTACTTATTTGGAAAATTATTATATTTTTAAATAGTAAGAGAGGTCTAACTCACCTTGCTTTTCCATTTAACTCCCAACATCCATTTGAAAGTTGTCCTTCTGTTAACATTAGTATTGTTTTCTATTGTTCCAGAAATCAGACTCTGACCATTTCATGACTTTGCTATAGCGATTGTGTTAAAAACTTCTGCTTTATCAGTAGGGAAATTGGATATTCTAGTTAATAGAACTGTACAGCACAGCAGTATTTTAAGATATTGAAACCTATACTGAAATTTTGGGTTTGCACCTTTAAAAATCTTTGGATGGCAAATAAAATCTGAAAGCATCTATTTATTTCTTTTAATTGTCTCCTTGCAATCCTAGTTTCTGATGGGTTTATGAGAATTAGACCAAATCAAATGTAAGTCCTGGCGGTTCCATTTTTGGTTTGTTTGGTTTTTTTTTCCAAAAGGAGCTGGAATCTGCTTTGCAACCTTATTTTCAGTAATCTGGGGCTGCTATCAGGCCTTTGATCACACCAAGCCTTACAGACAGAAAAGTTCTACTTTAAAATTCCCCACGTGTTTGGGGATGTCAATAAAGTTCTTTTAAAGTGTCAGAAACGACTGCTCCATATGTAGTTTTGCTAATACTAATTACAATGGTAATTTTAAGAAGAGGGTATAAAGAAACAACTAAATGAACCCTTCTTATTCCTCTACCCACTCCAGACAGTAAACTACACACAAACACCCAGGCACATAAACGGATGCGCACATGCACACGCATGCCACCCCGCTTCTTTGGAAGGAATACATTAAAGTGTTTGCACTTCGGGATAATGAAGGAAAAATGTAAATATGGCACTCTATTCTTTCAAGAAAAGCTTTCAAAATGCATATACTCCACTGCCCCTAAATTATGATAGAAGATGGGTCATAATAGCTGATGTAATAGGCAAGAAGGGAGAATGGAGCACAATTCCCTAAACTCGATAAAATAAGCAATTACTCTTGTTATCTGAATGGCTCTGTCAGTGGAGAAGTTGTCTGTGTCATAACAGAATCTAACAAAGCCTGTTGCCTTTAAGCATCAAAGGCTTTGGCCTTATTATCTTTCTAAGATGTGCATGTATAATAAGTTTTCCCAACAAATGGTGAGGAAACGTCTCTGGCAAAATATAAAATGGTGATAAACTATGTCCAAATGATTAATTCACAGAAATTCTCCATCACACTGCAGCTACATGTGCCCGTCTCTTCTGTTATGCCCTTGGAGATTTTCATACTAAACGTATGTGCATATTTTTCATGGCCACTGATATTTGAATTGCAGCCTGCTCCCATGCAGAACATAAAACACTTCAAACTGCATAATGCTGACTAAATTATAAGTTCTCCAGTGGCCCGAGGTAGCAAGGGCCATAATAATGAGTGTGCTTAAGTGGTTTGTGTAGATTTTTTTCCCCTTTAATTTTAATGTCCTGACTTGATGCTGCCTTTCCTAAAGCTAGGGATTGTCTCATACAATCATAACAACAGGGAAATAGAAACTGCATTATGCTTTGAAAAAATGTAGGATGCAAAGCAGAAGCTTCAGTCATCAAGCACAGTGATAGCCAATTCAGCCCTGTCGGTCTCATGGAATAGGAAATGCTTTGGTGATTTTGTTCGTATTTGTAACCATATTTGGGTGCATAAAGACAATTCAGACCACATTTAATAGATACACCAAAAACCTGCAATCCTTCTAACTGCATTGATATTGCACATGCAAAAAAAAAAAAAATAACAAATTTAAAAATACACAGCTGAAATCTCATTTTGTTAAAATGCTAATGAAACCAGGTAAATGAAGCCTGCCAAAATACTGAGAAGTTTACTCATGCCATTATGACAGGGCAAAGTGGACATCTGTATGAGCTGTAATGAACACTTAGTGATTTTGCAATGTTCTGGTATTGGTTATTTTTCTTGGTTTTACTCAAAAGACAAATGGATGAAAATGCTTACACTGCAGCAATGCTCACTTCCACGGTAATTGGAAAAATATACACAAACTGCACTAATATCCACGGATGTTTATAGTCAGGCAGATAAAAAGGGCCTGGGCACATGTTAACTGTTTCAATCAGCTTCCCCCACCTCTAAATAGAGACAAATTTTGGCCAGCACATTGGGGAGCAAGGAGCTATTGACTTCACAAATCAGTGAAAGGAAGACAGGCTCCTTGCAAAATCCTTTTCATGTGCCCCTCTTTTGTCCCACAATGTTTTGGGAAGCTTGTTTGTACCTTCCCTGCTCTACGGAACTGAGGCAGATGTTTAAACTAATTTCTCACAGGATTCAGACTGACCACCATCTGCACCCAACCACTGCATCTGGCCTGCAGTCTGAGGCTCTCTTTGCAGAGCACTGAGAACTGAGGTAGCTCAAATGCTCCTACATGGCTACACAAATCTTCCTTTTGCAGCAGTTCTCAAAGCTCTTCTTCATTGTGAAAACAGAGATTAAAATTCTCTTGTAAGTAGTATCAACATTTAAATGGGAGGAATGAACACGCGGACTTATGCCCTACCTCCAGGTTGCTCCAGAATCCCAGTGGGGAGCCCCTGGGTCAGGGAGCAATAAAGGCAGCTCCATTGGCATAGCAGAAAAAGATCTGCCATGGCTCTGACGACTGCCTACAACAGGTAAGAACTCCTGATGCAACACCAGGACCTCGCTGGAAGTACAGTTTCTTCCCTCTGGCCTCTGTTACGCATCATGTTTTTTCTCTGTCCATAATGGAGAGTAACAAATACATCTCTTATTCGGGTGTTTAATTCCCTGTTGTTTTGGATAGCATGTAACCATTTTACTTAAAGCACATCCAAAGCGAGACAATAAAACTACTGGTGAGTTTTAGCAGTCTTACTTGTTGCAGTGTCTCAATCCTCTAGGTCTCTTTTCCTCATTTTAATTTTACATTTTATGGTTTAAATTTCAGATTGCAAATACAGATTAGCATTATTCATTTAATCTGTTTTCATACCTGAAATAAAAGCATGGCATAATTCAGGGAGTCACAGCATGGCTGAGATTGGAAGGCTGGATGTCATCTTGTCCAACCCCCCAGTTCAAGCAGAGCCACCTAAAGCTGGCTACCAACCAGAAGACTGTTGAACAACTACAAGGATGGAGACTACACAACCACGTGGCTCCATTTTCTTTGCAACTTCTTTTCAGATATTTGTACACACTGACAAGATCCCCCCTCAGGCTTCCCTTCTCCAGTCTGAACAGTCCCAGCTCTCCCAGCTTTTATCATATGAGAGATGCTCTGCTCCCTTAATCATCTTAGTGGTTCTTTGCTGGACTCTCTCCAGTTTTCAGTCCACATCACTTTCTGCTTAGCTAACCATACCTCATCATCTTCTCAGTAAGAATCTTATGGGAGAAAGTATTGAAAACCTTATGGAAGTTGAGGTAGACAATATCCACAGCTCCCCTCTCATCTACCAAGGCAGTCATTTCATTGAGGAAGGTTATCAAGGTGGACAAGCAGGACTTCCCCTGGGTGAATCCATGTTGACTACTCCTGATGTCTTTCTTGTCCTGTCTAATCCTGGAAATTGTTTCCAAGATTAGCTGCTCTATCACTTTCAAAGGGATTGAGGTGAAGCTGTAGTTCCCTCAGTCCTCCTTCTCACCATTCCTGAAGACAGGACTGATATCTGCTTTTCACTAGTCCTCAAACACTTCTCCTAGTTGCAAGGATTATTCAAAGATTATCAAGAGTGGCCTCACAATGACACCAGCCAGCTCCCCCAGCACTCCCAGCTGGTTTCCCAAGTAAAGTTCTGGGTTTTTTCCGTAATGGTGCCTTGTAAGCACTTCCTTGCTTATATGCAAATGCTTGAGGTGACCCTGCATAGTCCATGTTTTGTTGACTTTGTTTACTGTCATTTTACCGCTGTTAATATTAAACAAGCTTCTGAAAGCCCAGCAAACAGGAAGGTGTTTGCTCTCTGAGCAGTTATTTTGGCCATGGGTAGCCATGGCTGCATGTAAGTAACAGCACATATATATTTATTCAATTGTTGTACAGGGCATACCATCAAAGATAGGCAAGACTGACTGACTCAGCATCTCTGATTTGAATTCAAGAGGCATATTTCATAATCTCCTGAAACATCTATCTGCATATCTGAATAACTGAATTTCCAATTTTTGCAGGCATAGTTAAATCATCTATTTGATTTAAGCACCTTTTTCAACGTATAATCTGTTCCATACATTGACTTTACTGGCAAAGCTAAGTTGGTCATGTATTTTAACACATGAAAAGTCAAACAGATGTGTTGGTTCATCAATCTGAATTCACGTGACAGAGGTTCTTGAAATACAAAACCCCTGAAAGTGTTCTATTCAGATGTGTGAAGACCCTTGCCTGCTGAAAAAATAAATGGGCGGTCACCTGGCTTCAATCTGTTCTTTGTCTCTTTCTCCAGCATAACTTGTCCCATATTTTAAACACTTGTAACAGCTACTGTTTGCTACAGTGGAAGTCTCTTGCTCTGAAGTGCTTGAGGGCACTCCAGGCCTGCAAGCACCTGCGGCACAGCAGCCTTCCTGAAGTCAAAGGTGCTTCACTCAGCCCAAGTGGACAGCTAACTTTCAAAGTGGCTTTCTGAGGAAAGTGCCAATTTTGATTTGTGTCCTTATTCAGAGAGCAGTGAGCTGAGAACTCATCTGTGGCTTCAGGCAGATTTTAATTCAAAACTGAAAATAATACTACTACTACTACTAAAAGAGAATAGTCAACTCCACTGATGGTGTGGCATGTAGCCATCCTACATAAGACTCTTTTGAGGCAGGCATTCCAGTTCTTAAAGCTGAATAAAATGTTTTCTTTATAGTACTGAACTTTACTTATACCTAGAGGTTTTTCAGAGAAGGTTTGAAAATAAAGGTGTGTTTTAGGAAATCTCATTTACAAAAGAGTATGTAAATTAGTCAGGATTCATTATTATTTAATGAGCAGGTAAGCTTTGTTTCAACCTAGCTTCAGAAGTGCAATATTTATACTACCTTCCACAGTAAAACAATACATCACTTATCTCTTGGGCATTCACGTGTGAATCTTGTCAAGATCTATTGTGGAGTTTTCAAGTGTCATTTTTAGGATGAAAGATTCTCAGAGAATTATCTCACAAACAAACTTTCAAGAGTTGATTGATGTTCGAGGCATCTTGCTGTGAGTAAGACACTGTAGCTTGTTCAAATTAGTTTACAAGATTTCTCATTTCAGCTCATTAAAAGCACAAATGCTGGATGCTAACAACTTATGGAAGTAAAGTGATCTTTATGTATCTATCCCCTTGGAACACACCCTGTGTTCCCTAGCCCTCGTAGGATTTAATATGTGATGCAATGTTCAATTTAGAAAAGAGAAAGCTAAATTAACAATAAAAAAGGCTTCCACCCAGTACTTCAAAAGGACATTTATGACATGTCTCTAAAGTTCTATCTACACTTTATGCTTTAATTAATTTCTGAGAAAAATATGTGCACGTTTTTCAATCCCACTGAACCATACAAGTTTTGAACACCTACCTCCACCAGGTCCGCTGGTAAACCGCATCTACCCTTTTCTAAATCCAGGTCTTGTGCTCATAATCATGCTTCAAATAAACAGTCATAAGAAAAAGAAACATGTTTTTCGTGCAAAATGCTGCAGAAAATGGTCACTCAAACCAAAAAGCTTATCTAACAAGGCCCTGTTTGCACAGCTCAGGCTCCTTGTTAAAGGATTTCCTTTCCCCATAAGAAACCAATTCAGCTTTCCTACCAAACCCAGCCCTAACGAAACACTTATCAAGAGCAGCAAACAAGCTGATAACTTGGTAATGTGGCCACCTGTCAGTTAGGCACTGGTCCAACATTCCTGACTGATTTCTTAGAGGCCACAGAAAAAGCATTAGCTTGTAGTAACTTTCAGGTGTAACTGACATGGGATGAATCGATCAGATGGCCCAGAGGGAGTAGGTTGCTTATGCTGCAAAATTTTAGTCTCCCCATCTTGGAACATCATCTCTTTGCCAGCTGAAATAAACTGCAGACACATGTTCCCCTTCCTTAAATTACTCTTGCTTTGATGTTGTTTGTGGCATGATTTTAAGACTGCATAAATAAAATACATGCCGGTGTGTTAAATAAAGAACCGGGCAGAATTATGAGTGTAAACTGGTTCCACTCATGGCTCTAAGTAAATGTAAGCATTGTAAGACTTACTTTTTAGCTTCTGTGTGCCACCCAGTAAAACCCTTGGCCTGGGCCTGTGAGGAATTATCCACCGCCAAAAGGAAGCCACAAAAGCTGGGTACTTAACCCCTTACACACACGCCCTAGTTGTCAGGCACTTCACTTTGCCTGGATTTACAGTAATGCCTCCCACACATTATAATTACCTAATAGCCCTCCAATTTTTATCCAAAAGCCAGTCAAGCTGCTTTTCTATCCAACATCTTGCCACCAGCTGAACAAATGTACTAGCTACAGTTCTTGTGGTTCAAGTGATACCGTTGTCACCATCAGATTTTCCTATTTGCATAAGGCAACATTTTCCAGATCAGTGTGGCCCACCCTAAGGAGATGTCGTTGAAAGACAAAAGGAATAATTGCTGATTACAGAACTATTCTATTGTCAGAATTACATACAGCAATTGCTCTTTATGATGTTTAATTCAGTTTGGAAACTGCATCCTTCTGACGATGAAGACAGGTCATAGAGCTTTAGTGATGAAAATGAGCACCTTCAATCCCCTTAATTTATAAAGTATTTAAATCTTCCTACTTCTGCAAGGGCTGTCACTTGTGTTATTTGTCCTTCTCTTTTTAATGGATAGTTGTAGTTCCCTTACGTTGATCTGAAATCTGACACATTCTTTTCTAATTAAGGACATCTAATGGGAAAGTTACACTTTCCCATGATGCCTGCTACAATAAATCCTTCTAATTATTAATGTACCCAGGCAAGTGACATCTCATTATTTTGGGTGACTTCACAAAACCATTTGACAGGACATAATGATGACTCAACCCTGAACCTAAATTTGGAAGAATTTAAGCAGATCAGAGATTTCTCACTACCATAACAGTTTTTGATTCATATGGTTTAAACTAACAGATACTCAACCTGGGGGGTTCAAGGGAGTTAAACTTCTTCCTACTGCAATGGGGATGCTGACTGCAATGCAGAACCATGACATGTTTTGAGGCCTATGTGAGAATGTGCCATTCCCATCACATTTCCCTTCCTTGAGCTTTCTATATCCTATTTCTGCAGTAAATATATATCATAATGACTGGGGTATTGAATGCATAAAGGCAATTTTAAATAGTACTTCTTTTGCCACTCACTCACGGGTGTTATTTTGTGGATTCTCCTTTCCTGTACGTAAACAGAGGGAAGCTTAGCTCCCCATGTCTGTTTCAGAGAGCATTTGGGGAGCTCACTCATCTCCCCACAAATCTGTCACCCCATCACTTCACATACAGCAATTGAATTAAATGGGAGAGCAGCTGCCAGAAGGGCTCAGGAAGTGGCAGGAAGCAGCTACGTCCATCCAGGTTGGCTCCTCAGCTGTCCTCTCACCATAAACTTGGGGACTCTGTTCAAGGTACAGCAAAATAAGACATTGCAAATGCTTTATGAGACTCTCTCACCACCCAAAGCCATTGCTACAGCTGCCAAGGCAGCGGGCACGAGGCAAGCATGGCCTCTTCCCTGCCACCAGACACACAGACCGTGGCCATGGGGACACTTCTCCAGCCTCCTCCCTGGTACTTATGGCAGAAACCAGGGCTGAGGGTTACATCGGCTTCCCCTACTGTATTTCAGAGACTCAGTGTGTTTAAACTGTCCATCACACTGGAGGTGAGGGCTTTTTTCCTGCTGGGAAACATGGGGGCTCCCCAAAGGCCACAGCACAGTTTCCAGCCCAAGCAAGGGGGAGGCAGAGTAGCCTTCGAGCTCCACAGTGTTTTGCTGAGGAAAGGGCCATGCCAGCCACCAGCTATCCCGTGCCTCATACCAGCTATCCCCCCCCCATACCATCATCCCCCATCCTGTACCAGTTATCCCCTACCTTGTACCAGCTCTCTCCCATCCCATCCCATCCCATCCCATTCCATCCCATCCCATCCCATCCCTGAGCTCCTACCAGCTATACTCCATCCCATCCCAGCTATTCCCCACCTCATACCAGCTATCCCCATCCTGTACCA
>VZTM01013874.1:123775-140931 GCA_013400555.1 Jacana jacana | reverse complement strand
ATCTTTGATCATTATTATCACGGTGCTGCAGTGCGCCCTCTTGGAGCTTTTACCGAGGGAACGTTAATTTCTGTGATTGTCAATAGCCATGAATAATTCAAGGCACTGCCACAGAGGCTGAGGTGCCCGTGATAAGGGTATCAAGAGATCAGAGGAGACTCAAACTTTTCAAAAGTTAAGGGGAAGTGTTAAACTCCATCTCTGATGTGTGCCCTGACTGTATCAGCCTCTATTACTTGTCACCCAGAAAAGTCCTGAAATGCTTAATGCACCTTCTTTCCTGAAATGCAGTCGGAGGATGTAGGGCGCTGGCAGAAGGGTGGTGTGGTTTTTTTCCTCCTTTTTTCCTTCCTTTCATGGAGCTGCCACGAGGCAGGAGGGAGTGGGTAGCATGCCACTTGGTGTAAAATTTTCATTGCAGATACATGGTTTGAAGAGACCTCGAGAAGCCTAGCGTGCTAATCACAGAATGGTTAAAGTTGGAAAGGACCTTAAAGATCACCAAGTTCCAACCCCCCAGCCATGGGCAGGGACACCTCCCGTTACAGCAGGTTGCTCAAAGCCCCATCCACCCTCGCCTTCAACACTTCCTGGGATGGGGCATCCACAACTTCTCTGGGCAACCTGTTCCAGTGCCTCACCACCCACACAGTAAAGAATTTCTTTCTAGTATCTAATCTAATCATTACTCCTTGTCCTGTCACTGCACCTCCTGACAAACACTCCATCTCCAGCTCTCCTGTAGGCTCACTTCAGATACTGAATGGCTGCTATAAGGTCTTCCCGGAGCCTTCTCTTCTCCAGGCTGAACAACCCCAGCTCCCTCAGCTGGTCTTCATAGGAAAGGTGCTCCATCCCTCTGATCATCTTTCTGGCTCTCCGTTGGACCCATTCCCACAAATCCATGTCCTTTCTATGTTGAGGACCCCAGAGCTGGACACAGTACTCCAGGTGGGATCTCACAAGAGCAGAGTAGAGGGGTAGAATCATCTCCTGCAACCTGCTGGCCACGCTTCTTTTAATCAGGCCCCAGCTCAAGGCAGGGTCAGCTAAGAGGCAACAGCAGTCTGTCCAGGGCCTCATCCACTCCAGTCTTGAAGTCTTGCAAGGCTGGACATTGCACAGTCCTATGGACAGCATACTGCACTGCTTGGCTGCCTTCATGGTGAAAAGATTTCACCAATAAAAAGTTATGTTTCAGCCTCTAACATTTGCTTCTTGTTCTCCTACCCTGAGGAGAGCCTGGGTGCATCTTCTCAGTGAGCTCTTCCCACGTATCAGGAAGCTGCTGGCTCCACTAGCTACATAACTATCTGAAGGTCCCACAAAGCCTTCTTTTCCCCATACTGAACAAGCCTCATTCCCTCAGCCTCTCCTCACAGGGCAAGGGCTCCAGTCCCCAGCCATTTTCACGTCTTGATGAACTCACTCCAGTTTATCCATGTCCTTCCTCCACTTCCAAAACTGGATGCGATTGGGGTCTAATAAATACCGAGTGGAGAGTGATTGTCACTCCTCTCCACCTGCTGCTCCCACAGTATGCTGCTGTCTCCTGTTGATATGGTTTGAAGAACCCACAACGATTTACTGTCATTTAGACAATTATTCTCTCATCCAGTGACCCCTTTCCACTCAGGAAGAAACAGGGATAAAACAAAGAAATCTAAGGGTTGAAAATTAAACAGATTTGGTAGAGTAGGAGTAAACAATTAACATTAATAACACTAAGGAACCAGCATTGATCCCGATATAAAATGCGCAAGGATTGCAGTCGGCGGGTTCTGTCAGCCCGCAGCGGTGCGCTCCCGGCAGGGGACAGCAGTGTGGGACACAGCGAGTGCTATGGCTTCGGGGGGAAGGGAAGGGCTCAGGGTCCAGCACCAGGACCAAGAAGTTCTTAGGATCGCAGTCATCAAGGAAGAGGAAGAACTCCTCAACAAACTTTCTATTTTATACTGAATGCGATGTTCATGGTATGAAATAATCCTGTTAGTCAGCTTGGGTCAAGTGTCTGGGTCTTGCTCCTCCTCAGCTCAAAAACACTGTGACCTTGAAGGTCATATACCATAGCTGGCTAGAGAGTAAATACTTTCACACTTTCAGACAGTAGTCTTCTGAAAATGCAACTTCCCCAAGCATTAGAAGAGACCTTACTGAGAAGTAACATTACTGAAAGAAATTCATCCTGTATCGCTCAAATCAGGATATATGTCCACCAGTCTCCCTGAGTCCTTCCCCACAGAGCTGCTCCCCCACCACTGTATTGTTGCACAAAGTTCTTCCTTTCCAGGTGCAGGACTTTGCATTTGTCCCTGTTGAATTTTGTAAGGTTTCTGCTGGCCCATTCCTACCCGCTGTGCAGATCCAACTGGATGACAGCTCTACCTTTGAGTATTTCAACTGGTCCCCCAGTTTGGAATCACCTGCAAACTTGAGATGCAAGCAATGCATCACCTCCTGCAGGTCATTGGTAAAGATGGGCAGGTCCCAGGATGGAACACTGTGGTACTCCATTTACTACTGGCTGCCAGGTAAAGCACGAATCATTAACTATTACACCTGAGGTTGATCATCCAACTAATTTTTTACCTATCTAGTTGTCTACTTGTCCAAACTGTGGTACCTCACCTTGGATATAAGAATATTGTGAGACACAACATTAAAACCCTTGCTTAAGTCAAGCTGCTGTCCTTGCATCCACATAAAAAGCCTAGACTTTCTATCATAGAAGGCACTCGGGATGCTCAGGCAGTTGGTAAACTTATGCTGACTCTTCCCAGTCACTTTCTTCTTCCAGGTTTTGTCATGAATCTTGGGAAGGATCATGATTCAAAGCCTGGGGCATGGCGGTGTTCCTGTCTGGGTACCAACACGTATGCAAAGCTTTTTCTAGTGTTTTTACTTTCTCATTTCAACATCCAGAAAACACTGAGTGGCTCAAAAAGCAGTTTACTGCTAATGCCAACGTTAATTCATCCCGGGGCTTTCTGTTGTCAGCGGTGGTCAGTGCATAACCAGCCAAGGATGAAATATTACTAGATGTGTATTGCTGAAGGGAAACTCTGGCAGAAAATTGATGTACTCAACATCACACAACGTGTCTGTTGTCAAGGCAGGAGCAGAACTCAGGATGTACTCCCTCCTGGTCACACACTCATCCCCATATTCAACACATGGCAACTATTGCCAAGAACATAGTCTTCCATTCACACCCATGAGACAAATAAACACTTCTTCCATCCAGTGACCTCAGCCTGAGGTTTCATTGCATTATAAATATACGTGTCTAATTTACAAACAAAAAAGCAACACAATAGGGAAGTGAATTATCTGGATTACAACATGCACTTGGCTCTGATAATAAACGCTTACAGGGAACACAAGCTCATCAGGGAATGTTAAAAAACCCACAATGACAGACTGAAAAAAGCAGGTACATAAACTAGAAATAGCTAAGTGGGCAAAAAATATTTTGGTTGGAATGGGAAGCAGAAACTTCTTATTTTTATGGAAAATTTCTAAATGTGAGTGATTTTGTTTTGATTAAAAAAAAATACTACAACAGAAACGTGGTTATTCAGCTCTCATTCATGTTTCAAAATGTTCTATGCAATTTTTAATTTGAAAATGCAAAAAAGCACAGCAGTGCCTTTATCCTTTTTCCCTTTCTCCACTGAAGGAATCAGTGTTGTCTCTTTGCCAGAAGAGTTCTTGAAGCACAGAATGGAGAATCTAGGTTTTTCTGTGTCTGTGTGGAAGAACACTAGAAGGAATCCATAACACGGAGAACCATACACCAAAGGTGAAAATGACATTACATGGATATCTGCATTTGGCTTCTGTATTTACCTTCCCCTTGGCTCTTCCTGCCTGTAAGGAAGAAGGAAGTTGCAGCAGAAAGCCAAGAATGCATTTGCACAACGGCTGTGTGAGCCTTCCTACACTGCATGTTGTCTCCAGGAGAGAAAGAAGGTGTGCCTCAGCTGTGCCTAGGCACAGTTCTCCCAAATTCATGTGAAATATACACATCCATAATGACCAGCATGACAAAGCTATTGCTGATTTCCACATACACTTGTCCAGTTCTGGGCACCTCAGCACAAGAGAGATATCGAGGTGCTGGAGCGAGTACAGAGGAGGGCAACAAAGCTGGTGAGAGGTCTGGAGAGTAAGGCTTATGAGGATCGATTGAGGGAGTTGGGGTTGTTTAGTTTGAGGAAGAGGAGGCTGAGGGGAGACCTCATCACTCTCTACAACTGCTTGAAAGGGCACTGTAGAGAGATTGGTGCTGGTCTCTTCTCACGGGCAATGAGCGACAGAACAAGAGGGAATGGCTGCAAGCTGCAGCAGGGTAGGGTTAGGCTGGACATTAGGAAAAAGTTTTTCACAGAGAGAGTGGTCAGTCAGTGGAATCAGCTGCCCAGGGAGGTGGTGGAGTCCCCATCCCTGACTGTGTTTAAGAGTAGATTGGATGTGGTGTTGAGGGATCTGGTGTAGGGGAGAACTTGTAGAGTAGGGCTGATGGTTGGACATGATGATCCCAGGCGTCTCTTCCAACCGAAATGATTCTATGATTCCATAATAAACAGACTAAATCAGTTGCTCGGTTTTGTTGCAGTATCCGGCCAAGTCAGTTTTCTTCTTAGTTTTCTCTTGTTCTCTTTGTCCCCCCCGTCTCTATGTATGAATTGCTCTTTGCGTTGCTTTGATCCAACAGCAAAGAAAGGCAATATAACCCAAGCCTGTTATTAGCATTTGTGATACTTATCAAATTACTGCTTATCAGATTAGAGAGGGCCAGGGTCATTGAGGTGTTAAACAATGGCAGAGTGATTGCCAGCAGGGAGCTGAGCTCCAAGGAATATAAGCAGTATCTAAAGGAACACAACAGGCACATCCTTCAGCTACTTGTCTCAGAACAGCCCTACAGCCTCCTCGTGTACACATCTTGCTTACTCAGAAATGACGATATCTGACATGGTGGATCTTGGATGCTCCATTTCTAGGTATCTCAGCCCAGATTCTGTCACTGCTCCCTGCACTTAAACCCAGAATGCCTTGGGTTTGGCGGAGTTACACCAGTACAAATCAGGCTGGTGTTTGGCACTTTAGTTCATTCCCTGTTTACTGGAAGGTACAAAGGAACATTTCTTTATTGTTAGAACTTCTCACTAAGTATATCTGATTCAAGTGAAAAATCATTATTATGTTTAAGCAGTGCTATCACAAAATCCAGCGTATTTAGGAGCTGTCACGGGGCACTGCCTAAGCCAAGAACACCATTGTCCTCTAAACTGAGCAACAAGTTGACAGTATTAACATTATAAGTCACTATCTTTGTCTGATTATCAAGTTAACATTTTGGGATAATTCACAAGGTGCATCTCTCCTTGGGCAGAGGAAATAAGGAAGAGCTTGGCTGTAATTATTGCTGTGTGGAAATCAGCACCTGGAGCGATTGGCTTCCCTGAAATTTGGACTTGGCTGAATCATACCACCAGTCAGCGTGACTTCACACTCTGTTACCTGGATAAAACACAGGGAAACACCTGTGGCTATACTAATAAGAGGCATTCTATTATTGCAGGATTTACTATCTGTTTCTAAATCTAGTAACTTGTTTCCTAACTGTGCATTTATTAGAATGAATTTGTTGTATTGTAGTTGTCAGTGTGGCGAGTGCCAAGACAATGTTAGACTGGTCTAGGAAATAGAGGGTAATGCAATCTTCAGTATCTAACTAGGTTTTTTCTCAGAATATTCAGAGCCCACCAAAGCTTCCACATTTTAAAAGAGACCCTCACTCGCTTCATGATGATACTGGCCTTGCTTGGATGCTGGTAACACCAAAAAAAATTGTTGGCAAATTTTAGCTGGAACCTGTTCACTCACCTTGTCCAAGGAATTGAAAGGAGGACCTCAAAGTTGGTGGATCACTGTGCTGGGTAAGAAGCAACATGGCATGCCCCAAGACTGGGAACCACAAATACTATCGCTGTGCAACTGAAATGATGGGATGTTTGGAATAAACTACCAGGAAGTTGACTCTAGGATGATGTTTAAAAACCACCAAAGCAATAATAGCAGAGCTGTATTGCAGAACACTTGTGGTATTGCCTGAACAGAACCAATTACCCTTACAAGGCATTCCAGGAGATGTTGTATTATATACATGAGTCCATGGGATCGCGTATCAGGATCCACCTGATGGGATGCACCCACGAGTAATGAAGAACTGTCTGGTGCAATTCCAAGACCACTCTCAATTATCTTTGAAAGGTCGTGGTGTGGACAAGGTTCCTGGGGACTGAAAGAAATCACAGGTCGTCCCTATCATCAAGAAGGGTAAGAAAGAGGATCCAGGGAACTGGAACCAATCAGCCTCACCTCGATTGTGGGGAATGTGATAAAAGAAAATAATCCTGGAAATTACTTCCAAATATTTTAAGACGGTGCTTGGGAGCAGTCAACATGGATTTACAAAAAGCAAATCATGCCTGACCAACCTGGGAGCTTTCCAAGATGACTGTATTCAGCAGATGAGGGGACAGCAACGGATGTGGTCCTAGAAAACCAGCTCTAGGTGGACTGCTTGAGCAAAGGGGTTTGGACAAGATGACCTCCAAAGTTCCCTTCCAGCCTCAACCACTCTGTGAAATTAATCTGTGGCATTGTTAAGGACTACAGTTAGTGTGTGTGCTTGACACAGAAACTAAATGAGCAATTAAAATGCATGATAGGAGATAAATGATACGATGTTCTAGCAGCACCTATAAACTAGAGCTGTATTTTGTACTCTGTAGCCTAGACAGCTGGAAAGGTGGACCTCTGCATATGTCATTACCAGCACAGGGAATGATGCTTGTTCTGTGTTTGTTCAGTGTCTGAGCAAAATCAATGGATTTTGAACCAAGTCTGTGATAAAAGGTGCTTTGGAGCCCCGAGCTGCTGGAGTGTGAGACCCAGGGCATTCAATATGAATTCTGACTATTCAAGCCACAGCCTAAAGGGGAGACAGATCCTGAAAAGAAAACCAGTAATCCCAATCTAGTAGAAATATTATCTTTTTTCAAGTTCTCTTCTTTATATTCCATCTGTCCGCAGTTAGGACAAACTGGCAGCAGAGAGTGACTTGGAAAAAACATGTATGAAGAAATTTGTTGAGAACAACTGAAATGAGGCCCATGGTGATCAAATCCATTGCACTTTGCTGACTGCTCTCTGGGCAAAGCAATTTTGTTTTGCAACTCGGCAAAACAGAAATCTCTGCTCCAGCTAACTGCAGGCCACCGATTCTGGGGTGTTACAAATTGCTTAGGCTTACTAAAATTAGCGACAGAACAAGAGGGAATGGCTGCAAGCTGCAGCAGGGCAGGGTTTAGGCTGGACATTAGGAAAAAGTTTTTCACAGAGAGAGTGGTCAGTCAGTGGAATCAGCTGCCCAGGGAGGTGGTGGAGTCCCCATCCCTGACTGTGTTTCAGAGTAGATTAGATGTGGTGTTGAGGGATATGGTGTAGGGGAGAACTTGTAGAGTAGGGCTGATGGTTGGACTTGATGATCCCAAGGGTCTCTTCCAACCTGAATGATTCTATGATTCTATGAAAAACAAGAACTCAGAGCCACAGATCAAGTATTTGCAACAATACAGAATATTTTTAGACTGTTTATAAGAAAGTGTCTCGAACAGGCCTGTTTTTCTACATTCATGTTGATCCATTTATCAACTCGAGAACCCTGCTCCAGTACAGCACTAGCCACCCAGCTAACAGCCGTGATACATACGGCACTCCTCCTCAGACCAGACAGACCTATTTTGAAAGTGTTGTACAGAGATACTGGTGAGAACTGAGAGGAATTAGAAGCCAATGAAAATGCTATAGATGGAATGTTGGGAATACAGCAATCATACCCCCAAAATCTATTTGCTTTTGGGTTTATGACTGCGCGTTAATGCTGTTAAGCCTCAATGCACACTGGAGTGCTGCGAATGGCAAGTGGCAAGAACTGCTTTGAAACAATTCCTTGCTGTGACACTCTGAGGAGGACACTGCATTAACAGTTTATTTCACTAATACAAACTTCTGAGAGACTGGAAATTAAATATTCCAAATGAGCTTTAAATATAGCATAAGAAGTTTCGGGTTTAATGGACAAAGCCTGTTCCCACTAAATGTACCCTTGTACTGCCAAGAGGGCTTTGAAATAAAATAAAACCTAGAAGTGGCAAGTTTGAGGCTATTAGTGTCAGAGCCAGACCAGATAAGCAATTCTAAACTCAGGTGATCTTGGTATTAAAGAAATCTATTTGCATCAACTTTTATGTTCCCCTTCACTCTGGAAACCAAGGCTGTTCCCCTGAGAAACTGCCTGGCTTCTGAGGCGTTTGCCGAAGCATGAGAAATCCTGCAGATGACTGCTTAAATCATTTCCAGACAACAAATCTGATCTTGATTAATGTTCAAGGTGCAAGGGGGAAAAGAAATTAATTTCAAGACATCTCAGGGTTAACAACTACAGATTAGTCAAGTCCTTACTTAATTCAGGACTGAATCAGAACAAGAACTGTTTCTTGTAGTGTTTACTTCTTTGGAAAAACCCCGAAGGTATCACTTGTCGTTATAAGCTAAGCAAACTTTGCTAACAAAGATTTTCATTTAAGCTAAAAAGGAAGAGACAGGAAATGAAGAGCAAATATGAATCAGCTTCTCACCTTTGAATGTCTGTGACAAATCAGGACAGGCCAATGAAGTGACAGTCTCCATCTCTGAATGGCCTCTTTGTGCAAACGACCGTTGTAACAAACAAACCAATCCTAACCTTCACTCTGCTTCCTGCCTGCCACCCCTCAAGGGTGCTTTGGGTGCCTTCGGGCATGCAAGTGCCAGGGGGTGTCTGGACAACTGAACTAGCTTCTGGTCCAAGCTGGTCAGATACTGGCTTCTGAGGCCCCAGTGACCTGCACTGCCCACAGAGGAGTTAATATAGCTACCTGCGTCAGCCCTTACACACAGATACATCAACGTAGGTGTCAGCCTCAAACTTACCTCCTCCCAGGGCCATAAAAGGTAGCCACGGTAAGCAAACCAGTTTGTTTATCCACTTACAATGGCATCTAAATCAGGCAGAAGGAACACAACCTCTAAGAAATAAGTGCAGCCAAAAATATGAAAGGTTCCCAAATTCTAAAACCATTTATTTTTGTTCCTGTGTTAATAAAGCTAACTCCATAGACAGTGGACGTTGTTGATGGGACAGTCTGGGGAACCCTTTCTTCCACAAAAAGCCTGCGGTTGTGCACTGGTCTGTCTCCTTTGACAGTCTGGCATTCTGTTTAAATCTCTTTGCTGCTTGTTCCTTGATGCACTTCAGCTAATACTCCCAAATTTATAGCTCCATTTATCCTCAGTCACTATGTAGCTTAGAAATTGGTAAATATATCAACTAGAGAAACTAAAGCCTAACTCTTCCCTGTCCTAGACCAATGTTTTACAGGGCCACACTCCATGAATGGTGAATTATTTTCTGCACAGTAAGACAGATTCAGCCAGAGGAATGAAGCATGCCCCTACTTTGTCTTATAACCTTGAGGTACCTACAGCAGTGGTATATGTGAAGTGGAATCCTTTTAAACTGTAGAAAGACTGCATCTTTCAACCTTGCAAAGTGTTTTCCACACTGAACTATTGTTCAACATCTTCTTGAAATGGACCTAAAAACATAAAAAGGAACATAAAAAGGAACAGCCACCTGCTCTATTTAGGTGGGTGGCTACTCCTTCTCCTTCCAAAGAATAAGGCCCACAAGCTCTTAAGAGCTGAAGCCTTCCCCACCTTGAGGCTTCCCTAATAACAGACTCAAGGTGACTCTCTGCAGAGCATATGGGATGTCTGGACTGACACCTGCTGCATGGGGAAACTGTGCTGCCACGGGACCCATAGGCATTAGGTAGCAGGTGAGATGTTTTGACTCATTACAGATCACTCATTCCCCGTTACACTGACAGGGGCTCCAAGGTGCCATTGCACAGTTCTGACTCAGAAGCAGCAACTGTTTTCCAGCTAGAAGTAAGTAAGAAGCTGTATTTATTTCCCTGTTGCATGTTTCCAGCTAGAAGTAAGTAAGAAGCTGTATTTATTTCCCTGTTGCATGTTGAAGTGTTTTAACCCAAACTGTCCACATGTTTCTTCAGGAAAGGACAGGGCCATTAGCTTAATACTATATGGTTTGCACCCAACATTTCTGTAGACCTGTCCTGCCATGCCATCTTTAGTAGCAGCTCTTGAAAACCACAAAAGCAGAAATTACCTATTTTTACCCTAATCCTGAAGCCCAATTTTACATAAGAAGTGATTTCCTTGAGTATGAGACACATTGGAAACAAAGCTATACTATGAACACCTACATGTTAACAGTGTGACCACCAAGGACCTCAGGATACTAACAGCCTCTGATCGATCTAATCACCTTGTAACCACCTTTCCCCACCCCAATATACCCCTGTAACCTCCTTTCCTTTTTCTTCTGGGGATTTAGCTACCTAATATAGCACAGATAGTGCTATATCTACCTGTGTTCAAGGTCAGACCTGATATAGCACACCTGCATAACCTGGCGCAACTCAGCTCCTCCACTGTTTGCTCTCAGCATCTTGGAGCTGTTAACCTCAGTTGGCCAAAGCCATGAAGCCATCACAGAACCAGCTGACACACCCAGAGGCACCTGAGGGACAGCTGTGGCATCACCACTGCTGTTCTCTCCACACCCATTTCTATCCCTGTTTCTGCTAAACTCCACTAAAACCAGTACAGTGAGGAGGGTGGAGAAATGTAAAATCTTTCATTCTGTACAGATGTAATTACTTCTGTAATCACTGTCACGCCTCTGCACTGAAGCTCCAAGATCTTCTTGACTTTACCTGCATACTCCTGGATTCACACTGAATTCAGCCAGTGGTAAAGTTAAATATTTGTGACTCTTCAGAAAGATAAATATACTGTCAAAGGCTTCTGATGACTTGTACTTTAATTCCTCTACAAAAAATTTGTACCTACTAACGTTAAAATTATTTCCACTCATAGACTCATAGTTACTTTCAAAATTATTACAAAAATAAAGTTAAAAAAATGGATTTTAAGGATCTGCTACTGTTACTGTTCAAAAAACCCCAACTGGTATCAGTTAAATGGCTTTATTCTCAAAACAACCAATCAGAAATATAAAATATTTCAACACTATTTCCGTTTACATGTCGGTGACAGATTATGCCTTTCCCTAAATAAAGTGCTATTTTTACAAATAGGTATTTCATATTTACTTTTACTGCTGCTCTAACCTCTTAATATTGAATAGATAAAGTGTATTTTGGTTAATGAAGACTGCAGCATTACCTTCCTCTTTATATTCCTTCTCATGAAACCATCACATTTTCAATTTGGAGTCCCTTATCTGCATCCAGTCAATAAAGGCATATTCAGTTTATGTAATTCTCCATGTAGAAGCTCTCATAATTTACGGTGGTTTTCATGCTGTCTTCAACACTTTTGCTGTTCTTGACTGTGCCCATGCGGGCCTCCTATGGGTTCTTCATCTATGAGCAGGAGCAGAATGAAAACATGAACCTTCTTATACAGTCGTTCATTCCTCCTCCCTTCTCATTTTGTTCTTCTTCATTCCATGCCACTGACACCTTGAACAATTCAACACTTAGGCTGAACTGTAAAAGCAATCACTTTCATATTTTCTTTGATTCTTTGTGGCATTTGAACTTCAAGCACATTACTGCAGAAAGTCCTATCCAGGTGCAGTTAGGACTAACTTTTCAAATTTTCATTTGTACACTTGGATTTACTCAGTCAGATGCCAAACTTCACCATAAGAAAAAAAATCTTCTTTTCCAGTAGCTACCTTTTAGGAGAAACAGCTTCTTGTGGTTTTACAGACAAGCCAGGTGCTGTACAAAGAAGAAAAACAAAAATGTGAAAAACTCCAACCATCAAGATTCACAGCTTTAAAAAAGACAGAGTTAATTCCACAACCAGTGGAAACAGGCCCACGTTTCCCGGTATCATTCTTATACCAAACTCCAACAATTTGAATCTGTCACTCATTTCACTCATCTTAAACCCTCTGCTGCAGGGAGAAGGAATGAAAAGTCCAAGCACATGTGAAAAGGCCGTCTACTGCCACAAACCATTCCAGCATCTCTCTTTTCTCAACATGTGCCTTTCCAGCAAGTGATTACCTGAATCCCCTATGATTTTTATTTTCAAATCTATAATGGTTTTTCTCTTATTTTTACTTCTCCCTCTGCAATCTCTCAAACTCCCTCCCTCTGTATAATTTCCATTTGATATTTTTGACTCTGAATCCAACGGTGGAAAGCAAATATACAAATGACTCTTCCATTTTTATTCTGTCATGTTTTAAAATATCTATATTTCTTCAGATTCATATGTGTAAGTATGTATCCATATGCAACATACTATGATATGTAAAGAGAAACTGGAAGACCAGGATTACCATCAAGAATTATAGACTGAATGGCATCATAACCTTTTTTCAGCACAAGCATAGTTACTCTTCATTTAACTTCCATCTGGAAAATATTCATCTTATTCTTTGGGTAGCTAAATCCTCCCTTTGTTCAACACCCCTGCTAGATGCTGGGGTGTCCTCTTTTCTTCCTACCTGTTATAAGAGAAGCGTTACGTTTAGGTGGAGCAGCTGGATGTCTATACCAAGTGATGAGACTCATCTTTTTCTTTTGAACATTCCAATAAACTCGACATTAGAATGTAAGCTAAGCTAAGTGGCAGTTAGCTTTACCTCCAACAAACCTGTGTTAATTTCTTTTTCATAATGAGGTTAAGAAATGCCACAGGGTGGCATTCAAGATTGTGTCCTTTGGAGCATAAACCTTGGATGCTCTTTTTTCCCCCATATAATTTCACAGAATTCACATGAACTTTTTTTCAGTTTTTTGTTTCTGGCTTGGTCAGACTGTGTTGTTACAGCTCTCTCTTCTTTGATGTCATTTTTTTTCAATGAACCTGTAGACCACCTGCCAGATCTATTTAACTTCTTAATTATTCACTTGATGACTTGGACATGAACCTTGACACCTGATCCCACAAAAAAAACCTACCCCGAAACAACTAAACAATTAGTCCTGCCAATTAGGCATTCAGAAAGTCTGATTTTCTTTTTTACCAGAATCATGTAAGCAAAAAGTTTACTTCAAACTACAAAAATAAACATATCTGGGGTGATACAATTTCTTAAATTCAGCTTCCTCAGAAATCTGGACTTCATGCTGCCACTTGCTGTTTCACTGAAGTCATAGTCCAGACCAAGGGGGAGTGTTCTGTTCCTCAGAGTGGTCATCTTGCCTCATGACCAGTCACCTGCTCTGAGTTTAGGTGGTGAAGCAGCAAGCTAATTCTATGTCTGTCTGACACAGTTCTCTGAGTTATAAAGAAGCAGTACCTTCCTAGTAGTTTCTCTTGTCAGGGGCAGGGTGATTAGCATGCATTAGGAATTTTTCAAGCCGTAACTTTTTCCCTTGAAAACTACCTAAGTGTCAAAAAACCCCGTAATATTCACTCTTGGAATGAATTCATTTCTGCAGAATTTTCTGAAGGTCCCATATTTATTTCCACTTAAAAAACGAGACGGAGGCAACACGCTCCATGCAAGTACTGTTTCCCTACTCAGAGTACAGACAGGAACTATGGTGTCCCCAAACCTAATGGCTTATGGGCCCAGTAACCACTGAATTATGTATACTGCAGTTCGGGAAGTCACCTGCCTTATGCAGTTTGGGCAAGGACTGGAATATGAAGCTCCCACAGCCTAACCTATTATCACTGACGTGGTGGGGAGGCTGCAGTCTCAGTATCCTTCTGACAGAAATCAAATGTATGTCAAAGCCTGTTTCTCTAAAGCAGAATCGGATCATTTCCAGCCTCAGGGATGACACAGCAACTGACGTAGGAAGGAATCCCTCTCCCAACTGTGAGATTTATTATAATTGAAATAGTTCATCTGTCAAAACCCAACAAATGCTCAACAACTTTTCTACGAGTTCTTGTAGTGAGAGAATAAAGTTTAGTATCTTCTTTAAAAAAGCTTCTTGTGTGAACTTCGTTATACCATCAATCCTCTGCTTCTGGTAGTCTTGCTTTTACTTTTTCTGCTTATTGTTGTCCTCCTCTCCTGCATTCCTTAGAAGCATACATGTAGATAATCACTGCTGTTCTCTTTTCCATTCTAGAAATACTTCTCTAGAAGGTTTTCTATTTCTGTTGCCTGCCATCTCATACCATCATAGCAGGTTTGTCAGAGAAACAACAGCTCCTGACCCAGCGGTGACAGGAGCAGAAGGGCTGAGCCTGTGCAGTGCATTGGGGAGGGAAAATAAGGGGGAGGGAAAATAATGGGGAGGGCGGGGGGAGAGAATAAAGGGGGAACTGAAAATAAGGGGGTAATGGAGCTACAGATGGGGAAGGGTGTGGAAGCTGAAGACATCTGCAGGCTTGGTGAAGGTAGTCAGCCTACAGACCTCCCACAATTATATTCCCAAAAAGTTAATGATTTTCCCCCTGCTTTTTCATTACTGAGTTTTACATATATATTCAGACTGTATTTAGTTATCTTCTTTACACCCCTACTGGCTGGAAACCTCATAAAAGCAAAGCTACACTGGCAGCCACTCTCTTTCTGGTTCTGAGCTTTTAAGATTACTCAAAATATTGAGGAATTCACAGTGATGTGTGTGTAAACAGTGATACTAACACAATTAGCAAAGCAGGACACTTTTATTATCCTATGAGCTACACCTGGCTTTCTAAAAGAGCAAACCATGAACTGGCTTTCTTACTAAATATGTCCAGAGAGGCTCCTAGGAAGAGCTCTAGAGAAACGAGCATTTGTG
Source organism: Jacana jacana (assembly GCA_013400555.1). NCBI lineage: Eukaryota > Metazoa > Chordata > Aves > Charadriiformes > Jacanidae > Jacana > Jacana jacana. Next base: position 125,998 of record VZTM01013874.1, on the reverse strand, counting down.
GACCATGAAAAAACCATAAAAATATCACATTCTATTTTTCACATCACAGAAGGCAGCCAGTTACAGATGCCATGATGCCAATCAATGATTAGAGTGTAAAGAGCTAGAGAATTAAGTTCACATCAGAAAAACTAAACTTATTCACCATGGAGAAGCTTTGGAAGGTTCCCATTTCAGAGGCTGCCTTTATGTGGGAGTCCAAAGTATCACAAAGCAAATAATAACAAATTGTTGAGCCAGATGTTCTGGATTAAGCAGCAGAACTGCTGAATATAGAGCCCAGGTTCTTGTTTAAAATTGTCACATAACCGCAAAGTGATAAAAGTGATGCTAATTTTTTTTAATGATCACAGAATCACAGAATATCAAGGATTGGAAGGGACCTTGAAAGATCATCTAGTCCAATCCCCCTGCTGGAGCAGGAACACCTAGATCAGATCACTCAGGAACGCATCCAGGCGAGTTTTGAATGTCTCCAGAGAAGGAGACTCCACAACCTCCCTAGGCAGCCTGTTTCAGTGTTCAGTCACTCTCACGGTGAAGAAGTTTTTCCTTATATTCAAGTGGAACCTCCTATGTTCCAGCTTGCAACCATTACCCCTTGTCCTATCATTGGATGTTACTGAGAAGAGCCTGGCTCCATCCTCCTGACACTCACCCTTTACGTATTTATAAACGTTAATAAGGACACCCTTCAGTCTCCTCTTCTCCAAGCTCAAGAGACCCAGCTCCCTCAGCCTTTCCTCGTATGGGAGATGCTCCACTCCCTTAATCCTCTTGGTAGCCCTGCCCTGGACTCTCTCCAGCAGTTCCCTGTCCTTCTTGAACTGAGGGGCCCAGAACTGGACACAATATTCCAGATGGGGTCTCACCAGGGTAGAGTAGAGGGAGAGAAGAACCTCTCGCGACCTACTAACCACCCCCCTTCTAATACACCCCAGGATGCCATTGGCCTTCTTGGCCATGAGGGCACAGTGCTGGCTCATGGTCATCCTGCTGTCCACCAGGATCCCCAGGTCCCTTTCCCCTATGCTGCTCTCCAAAAGGTCATTTCCCAACCTATACTGGAACCTGGGGTTGTTCTTGCCCAGATGCCAGACTCTGCACTTGTCCTTGTTATATTTCATTACATTTCTCCCCGCCCAACTCTCCAGCCTGTCCAGGTCCCGCTGAATGGCAGCACGGTCTTCTGTCAGCCACTTCTCCCAGTTTGGTGTCATCAGCAAACTTGCTGATAATACACTCTAATGATTCAAGAGGAGATCCAGGGAAACAGCACAGTGAGATGACCAGTAGTACCAGGCACATTAGTGTGAACTATAACAAAGAACCTGAAATTTTATGGAGAACAGTCAAAAGGGGAATTGAAGAGTCCTGCCTCACCAACCTACTAGAATTCCTTTAAGGTGTCAACAGTCTGGTACATTAAAGAGATGGACTTGATTTTTAAAAAGGCATTTCACAAGGTTCAAGGCTGGCTCTTAAGACAGTAAGGAAGCCACGGCATGAAAAGAAAATGTCTTGTGTAGATAAATTATGGGCTAGGAAGGCAGAGGACAGAATGAGGGAGTAACTGTGAACAGTGATTTTTTTCCATAGTGGTGAGACTCACCACTAGCATTTCTACAGGGATCTGCACAAGGACTCAGGATATTCAGTATACGATTTCAAAGTGCCTGTAGAGTGAAGTGATGAACTCTGATAAGTTACCCACGTAAATAATAAGAAAGCCAAACAGAAGACCAGATAAAGGACTTCATGAGACACCAGTGCCCAGACAATAAGATGGCAGGCAAAATCTGCTCAAAAGGGTGGTGCTCAATGGAGTTAAATCCAGCTGGCGGCCAGTCACAAGTGGTGTTCCTCAGGGCTCAGTATTGGGGCCTTTCCTTTTTAATATCTTCATTGATGATGTCGATAGGGACATAGAAAACACTATCAGTAAGTTTGCAGATGACACCAAGTTGGGTGGGAGTGTTGATCTGCTTGAGGACAGGGATGCTCTACAGAGGGACCTGGACAGACTAGATAGATGGGCCAATGTTAATGGCATGGCCTTCAACGAGGCCAAGTGCCAGGTCCTGCACTTGGGCCACAACAACCCCATGCATCGCTACAGGCTTGGGGCAGTGTGGCTGGAGAGCTGCCTGGCAGAAAAGGACCTGGGGGTGCTGGTCGACAGGAGGCTGAACATGAGCCAGCAGTGTGCCCAGGTGGCCAAGA
>VZTM01013874.1:106537-123686 GCA_013400555.1 Jacana jacana | reverse complement strand
GATGTGGTGTTGAGGGATCTGGTGTAGGGGAGAACTTGTAGAGTAGGGCTGACGGTTGGACTTGATGATCCCGGGGGTCTCTTCCAACCTAAATGATTCTATGATTCTATGATTCTATGTTATCAAATTCCAAATAGCAGCTTCTGCTCACCTAGTAGTACCTACAGAAGAGGCTCTTCAAGTCTGGGATGTTATCAAGAGACACCCAGGAATTCCCACACATGCTGACTACTCTGAGAATGGGAAGTAAGCTGCACAATGCCTACAGGGACACCCGACAGTGGTTTCAGCCAAGCAGACTGTATTATACAGAGTTTAGAAACTAAGTACCCCACACTAACAAACTACTCTAGCAATTCCCAGCTTTCCCCAAGAAAACAGTAGGACAACACCCACAATGAAGTATCTAGTGATACTCAGACTGGGCTGAGACTGGAACAGGTGGGACTTGCTCATTATTAAGGCCTCCAAAAGCACACAACACCTGAAATATTATTTAACATAACCATTAAACAAATGATATGATTTTGTGAGTGGTTGCAAGCAGCAAAACAAGCAACCTAAGGAGAATAAGAGGCACTTTAATACGATGGATTTCTTGAGGCCATTCATGGCTTTCATGTTCCTCCTAAAACATGGATCCACAAATACACATATGAATAGGTTTTGCCTCATTTCTTGAGTAACAAATGCGTATCTGCCTTTGGCCCAGGTGGCTGGCAGGACAGAGATTTGCAACTTTTTTATCTAGAGGTGACTGCAGTAAATGTATTCATTTGTTACAGGGCAGCAACACCTTTCCACACACTTTGATTATAGATACTACATTTTAAAAGACAGTTTCTCCACCAATGGCTAGCAGTTAACACTCCAAAGAAACCAACTATAAACATAAAAATGTTACCTATGCAAAATAACTAAATTGCATACATACATGCTATCAAACCCCAAATAGCAGTTATGTTATATTAACATAATTAACATAGCTATCTAAACAAATATACTAAATTGTAAACCTGGAATACATTTAATCTACTTGATCATACTAAAGAAAATTGTCTTAAATAAAAAGCAAGCAAAAGTAAATAATGTATCATACAAAAATGCCCTTCTCACTGCTGCTATATACACACTATATATACCACAGTTTGCTACACTTACATCCATTTTTTGTGTTTAATAATGTGTAACAAAAATCATATGCTTATTTCAGACAGTACTGAAGTGTTTATAACAATTTAGAGATATCTCTACCTTTTTACCTTGAAATCTTCTCTACAGTCACAGACACACATTAACAATTAACCCTGAGAACAGTTAACTGGCTTGTTTGTCACATACAGCCTTCCAGACAATATTAATACAAAGTATCCACGCATTAATTAATTTCAGGTGCTACTTACACTGGGAATGACCCGGAGGTCGTGTGTTACTAACACTACTCTCAAAGGAAGAGTGGAAGTTGTGTATAGTTTCTTGTAAAATCTGTCTCTCTCGTCCCTGCAAAAGCACAAGAAATTAAAATCAGGTATTCTAAAATTTCTGTTTAAAAAATTAATTTTTATTAAGAGTTCACAGAAGAATGTGTAAATACATGTATCTATGCCCAAAGAATCACAGTGTACTACTAGGAATAATAACAAATCCTTACCTCTCACATGTAGAAAACCTTTTCCTGAAACTACCAGACAGGAACAGAAACATTTTTATGAATTTTCTTCACAGCTTTAAACATGGAGCATCACCCACCTTCCCTAATTTTTAGCCTTATCACTTGCTGCTGTTGATCTTCATTTGGTGAAATTACATTTTGTTTAGCCAAGCTTCCACAATCAGAGAGAGCGGCCCTCAAAACTGCAAAAGCAGCTGAGAAATCTCAATAGGCCTAATTAAAGAGATGTTCCAGTCCATAATCTCTCTGAAAAGAACACTGCTCAATGCGTGTCATTCTTTGCAGATTTGTTTATGTCAATATAAAATTAAAAGGCAATAGAAGTGCAAGGAATGAAAGAAGTGCTATTTACCTAATCACAGAGAAATCAAAAACTGTTAGGCAAAACAAAGGAGACCTTTGACATTATATTCTCCAGCTGGACTACAGTGCCCAGATGTTTCTTTTTACCATCACTGACATCAATATTCAATAACTGCAATATTACCAATGTTTATGTTATCAGTAGCTTCTGATAAAATTTCCAGTAGTCTGTAAAATAACTGTACAGCAACTCAAGTACGAAAGAGAAGAGTTAATGAGAGAGAACAGGGAGTACCACAAAGGAAGATATATTCACTAATCAAACACATTAAATGTTTTGTTTGGAAAACATTCATTTGGGGTTTTCTGCAACTGAATTTCGTAATGATCATTAACAATATATGCAAACTTTAATTTACTAAGTACAATACTTCAAAATGTACCTTTCCTGCATTTAGTTCAGAAATAGCTGCCAAAATCTGCTGCCTTGACCCATCAGTTTTAATACCCAGCTCTTTCAGATCACCATCAGTAAGTGTAAGGAAGGCCTCCATATCCACCTGTACATGGGAAAAAAAAAAGAAAGAAGATAAGCCAAATTTAGCTAGGCAAAGATTCACTATTACAGGTCAAAAGGGGTTGGGTTTTTTTAATTGTATAGACTTACTGTAAATATTGTGCACACAAATATTTTTAATCAATTGCCAGCACTAAATGGTACTTGACTTGGTTGTCAAGTTTTAAATCTGCTGCTAATAATTTAATTGATTTTGATGGTATATTTAAAGTATTAATGGATTTTTTTGTTTTCAGATAAGCTCTTTCAATACAAAATATGTACTCTCCTCAAAAATTGCTCTACTTAGAGAAGTTAGTTGAATAGGTCCAAGATTTCTCTCTTTTCTCCTCACCTCCATCCCTCCAAGTAATCTTGGAATTTCAGAATATTGTGTGTACTTTTCCAGTGTCTCCTGAGGGAAACCTAAGCTTTGCTCATACATCAGGGTTTTATTATATCAACACATCTGTAAGGCTGTGACACAAACAAAAATCTAAAACTTTTCATGTTGATATAACCTTCATGCACAGAGAATACTCAGTTCGACAAAATGCTCCCTTGTCTGCCATGCAGGAGGACAGTAAGCCCAGTGCATTGTGATACAGCTTAAAAAACCCCTGTGTTTGTGGTGCTGAATCCTGAACTCTGCCGTAATGTCAATTTATTGTGTGTCCATTAACTACCCTCTGCTTCTGGACAAGCAAACACACATTTAAACATTGTAATGTATTAATTTTACTTCTTTTCAGCAATCTTTCCTTTCATTGCTTCCTTCAGGCAAGTCACTGTCATAGGCTCCATCTACAATGACACTTAGGTTCCCCAGTTTAACTCTCCTGTTGCTTATTCAAGGCAGATGCAGAAGAGAAGGCAGCCATCTCCCTGATTCACACCCTGCTGTTCTCCACCTGCAAATGAGGCTCCAGCTGGGATCCCAGGGATGACACAGTATATCCTATAAACTGTTTAACCACATTGGGTATAGGCATACATAGAAAAAGCAGAGTGTAAAATCAGACAGAAACAAAAAAAAGAACTGAAGCATCTATCTGTATCAAATTTGTAGGTTCAGCGTCAAATGCATTGGTATTTCAATATCCTAGAAAATGCCAAGAATGCCACTTGGTCCAAGTTTCAAGGTCCTCTCTGCAACCAGAAATGGTTGTAAAATCAGATTGTAAAATTAGATTCTGGATCACAATTCTGATGCAATGTGTGCCACACACCCTACTTTTTATAAAACAGTAAAAAATTGATCTTTTAAAAAAATACATACCTCTTGTTCCTCAAAAATAGGCTGATATTTCTCAAGTGACAATTTTTTAAGGATGCCAGTCAGCTCGTCTGTAATAATAGAAATGAAAAAGAAAACAAAAAAAACCCTCCACGTATCAGGAAAGATCATAGTGTTTTTTGCATTGCTAGCTGCTGAAAATATGTATTAAAACATATTCCACAATGATGTACGATAATAAAAACCCAGTCACATTTATTCTGCAACAAATTAAAATATTGGCTTACCGTGCTCTCTCTGACTTCTGTATACTGTACTTCTATCTAATCTTACCTTCCTAGGATTAAATCTTTCTGTTGTATCGCTCTTTCTTCTTCATTAAAAGGATCTCAAAAACCCACACCACATTTCAATGCCTGAAGCGCAGGTGCTTGGCCCCAGATGGCTGACCCAGATCACGCAGGTTAGGTAGCAAAACTCCTCAAGCAGGCAATGAACTGAATGGCATATTTCCATGTCATGATCCAGGACAGCAAAGTGTAGAGCAAGCAACCACCCAGTTGCTCATTCAAAACTGATACAATGAGGGCATATCTTCTATTGGGCTTATGTGACAGGTTTTGCTGGGGGGCCTACAGGGGTGGCTCCTGTGAGAAGTTGCCTAAAATTTTCTGTGTCCTGTATGGCCAGTGCCAGTAATCTCCCACTGTCCAAGGCCTAGCCCACCAGCAACGGTGATAGCACCTCTGGTATAACATATTTAAGAAGGAAAGGGAAAACCTCCAACCTGCTGTGCAACAGCAGCCAGGAGAGAGGAGCAAAAATATGTGAGAAACAATTCTGCAAACCCTAGAATATACTTTGTTTTTATTTATTTTACTTATTTGTCTTTTGACTATCCCTTTTCTTTCATCATCAGTAGGAACGTGAAAGAGAATCTAATTCTCTAAGCTTCTAAAAAATAAACCAAGTATCTTCAGAAGGACACGCTTTGCACCACTCTGGAGACCTCCTTCTTTACACAGCTCACAGCAAACCAAAATGAAAAATTCTAGTTGAATCTCCTTTTCTGCTAGGGTTTTGGTTTTTTACCTCACGACCCATTAATTTTGTATGCTTAATACAATTTGTAAAAGTCGGTGTGAGTTCAGGCTAAAAGCTTTAGTACCCTAACAAAACCAGAAAGTTCTCAGTTTTACAGCTCCAGCACAACATATCGTTTCTCCTTTCCTTTTTCAGCAAGTCTTTCTTTTGCTCTACTTGTATCTTGTCTCCTTTCCTACATCCCTGGAGAAAGCCAAGGTCCTACTTCTGCCACATTACTCCTATTTAGCACCTCTTTTGTACCGCTCTGTAGTAGTCGGGTAAGATTACCTTTCTCCAAGTTTTCAGAGCCTCCTTTTACTCTCACATGGTTTCGTCTTTCATGGTTCTCTACATCACTGGTTCTCAGAATAGAGACAAGCTGTTGATGGTCCACCAAGTGGTTGCCTAAAAAGAAACCACGCACACCTCTGAACCCTGCTGCCTACTGTTCCTTCACCGTAATATTAAACACAAATCAGGTTTCTAATTCATTGAAGTTTACTTGAAAGACAAAGAACAGTTAACATTGCAGGCCTTCTGTACTTACTCTTCCAATTACTGATGGGCTGTAAGCATTTGTACTGCTGTTGCTGGATCAACTCACAATAAGACAAGCCCTTGAACTGAAGGACCACTTAACCACAAAAGCTTGCAAGCACAACGAACCCAGAGCTACTTTGTCTTCTGACAACCTATTTCTCCACTACAGAAGAAACTTGCTGCATCATGGCACTAGTGGTACAGTCAGAAAGGTGACCTTCCCCAGGTGAGCATCTAACAGCTGAAAGCTTGGGGAATTCCCTTGTTACCCAACAACGAGCTCTTTGCCCTTTATGTATTTCCACACCAACAACTCTTATGGTATCAAGCCACCATTATACAATGGCACTAACTAAAATGTGAAGGCATTTTCTCCAGGAGTCAGTACAACTCGTTACAGTTGAGCCATGAAAGGAGGACAGAAAGTGGGTCAAGTATCATCTCTCTCCAGTGTCAAATGGAAGCACAGTGTCAATGGACAGAGTCAGCATAAATGAAAACAAAACCAAATCAATACAGATACTTTCAAAAAAACCCCAAAAATAGTACAAAATGCCTCTTGCAGGAACCAGATAAAAGGTACCTCCATCTCCTATTTCAAAGATTGAGTTATGGGGGCTATTTTTTTGAGATGTTTAAGAAGGAAGAGTAATTATTATCCTGTTTCCAATGCAACAACATTACTTTTTAAAATAAAATGTTGCAATTTAGACCTAGAAATTCAACTTACAAAGCCATACTCTTATTGGAAAAATACTAACATTATTACCTTTTCTGATAACCTAAAGTTAAAAATAAGGTCAAAATAATGCTATCTTTGCAATTAAAAAAAATAAATGCAATACAGCTTTTTAAAATCAACTGCATAAAGCTATGACTTCCTTGACTAGGAATCAAAATTGTATCTCTAAAGTGATGTGCTCCACTGCATTTATTAAAAAGAAACGATGAATCATTTAAAATGTGGAGAAAGTACATTCTACCCCCAGCAAAGGGTGAAAAACAGGATTTAAGCCAGAAAGGGGGGAAGGAAAGAGGCCACATAAGCATGCTCTATGCTCATTTTGAAATGGCACAATTCTCCCTCTTAAATGGAAGGGATCGCAGCTTTTGAGGGAGAAATAGCCGGTTAGTGCTGGAATGCCAACCTCACAGCAAGAAAGACCTAAAAAAGTTCTCACTCTCATGCAGATACACACTAATCCAGGACAGTTAGAGCTTTAAACACTTTGTGTTCCTGATGAATAAATCTATGATTACAGTGACCTACTCACCATCTTCCGTAACAGTACCACTGCTGGAACCGTTACTCTTGGGCTGTCTGTGAGAAGAGGAGAGAGAGGACTCTGCGTTGTGAACCTTGGGAGACGGGGAGGGTGACGGGGAAGGTGTGAGAGTCGGTGAAGTGCTTTTAGACGTAGATGAAGTCCCAGATGGAGGTCTTTTGTTCATCTCCAGTTTTTGCTGTGGTTAAAGATACAATCATTTCAGTTAAAAAACCCCACAGTGCGTTTACCTATCTACGATGCTTCAGTGTTACTTAAGTTGCATATAATTTCTGCAGAGCCTGTAATCACAAACCAGAAGTTCCTGCTTGATGCAATTTGAAATAACTGGAGCAATACTGATTTATCCCAGGTGAGAGTCTGTCCCCTCAAACTCAGAAAGAAAAATACTTCCATTAAAGCTGTAAATTTTGGAGTAACAAAATTATTTCTATAAAATAATGCTATATACAAACACTACAATTATTTTTATAAAGTGGAAATTACTGTGACTCTGAAAAAAAGGTCTTTTTCATTCAGGGATTTAATTGAATGAATAATAAATAAATAAAGCCTCAATTAAAGTATATCAGATGTTAATCTGAAGTAGCACTTCATCCTGGATTAACCAGAAATACGTAATAAAGTTAAGTTTCAGGTGCATTTAAGTCCCTTGCTGCACTGGAATGAAAGTTTACAGTCTTCCCTTAAACTTGTTATTACCTAATTATGATTCAATTATTCAAATCTATTAAATACTTTGCAAATATTTTCTTAGACATTTGGAAACATGGGAAAGATGACTACTACTCAATACATATTTGACTTCATACATTTCTATGTTTGCTTTATATGACTTAAAAAGAAGTCTTAGGTGATTTTCTCCTGGATTCCTGAATTGAGAGTTTAACTTAAAATACTTTTTGTCAGTCAGGCTGCTACAAGAAAAACACAAGAAAAAGGTTGATCTGGGTAACAAGGCAAGAAGGGAGAATGACAGTGGTTCATGGTTCCTGCCTCTCTACAATTTTGCTTCTGGGCTACAGCATAAATGAAACTTTTCTAGTAAATGAAGGAGATCGTATTAAAAAGATAAGATTGATTTGAGTGGTAAGTTTCTTCCATTATTCTATCCTATGCCCGAATGTACCACCTCCTTAGCCCTGCATTTTATTGCATATAAGTAACGTAGCATGAGAGAAATCTGAGAGATCTCTGAAGAGCATACCGAACTCATTTTAATATTTTGACCCAAATTTCACCATATTCTGTTACTGGCCATCTGTGTTTCAGAACGGTCTTCCCTCTCTATTGCGCTACTTGCATTTATCCAAATTATATCACCCTGTAAATTTTTATTCAGTTTTCCTTTCCTTTTCCTTTGGGATTGCACAATCCCACCCCTCATGGATAACTTTTTCCAAAAATGACCAGCGTAACATCACTACATTTTTAGAACAGCTATTTCCAAGCTCAGACAGCATGAGCCTATTGGAAGGGCACAAGCAATTCCACAATGGATACAGACGTTAAATTTTAAGCATTTATGTTGTTGATTACAACAGCAAAGGAGGCTGTTTAAGCTTTTGAAGCCTGTGTGTGAGAAACACTCCCAACAGACTCTGATGTCCCAAAAATCACATCAGACGTGATACAGGAACACCTATAGTGAGATCCAAATTGATGGTGTGTATTGTTATTGGTGGATAGACTGAAATTATCTAGACAACTAAACAAAGACCACTGGAAAAGCTGTTGCTTTTCCAACATACCAGCATCATTTTAATTTTAAAATATTTTGAATTGTATGACGAAATGTCTTCCCAGAAGTCTATCTGCAGGGCACTGCACCCCACTACTTCTTTATCCCCTGAAGTCTTCCACTCTGAGTGAGAATAAGAAGTAAACTTAGTGGCAGCATTGTTGTAACAGCAGACCCCAAGATCTGCAGCTCAAGGCTCACAGACGCAAGAATTATCTCTTAATAAGCTAACTAACATAACTGGAGAAAAACAAGATTCGGGGGGGAGGCACATAAGCAGCTCTTCTGAAATTATTTCCAAGATAAAATTGAGCTGAAAGGAACTCCTGAGAGTTTAATTAGATATATATTGGTCAGACCACCTCTGGGAAAAAAAAAAAAAAAAAGCATTTGGTAGCTGTTCAGAAGAAGAGACTTTAATGAGGAAAGAGGATAATACAGTGGCTTTGTCTGCAGGAAAGAAAGAGACAGATCATTTATAACCCAGGGAGCAGTTATATGGAATAGAAAAGGAGGGAAAATTATCATTTGCCAAAGATTCAGTCGGAGTCCACAGCTTTGAGGGGTCCAGCAAAGTTATCCATTTTATCTCCCAGACTCATCTTTGAAAAGCATCAAGTAGTCACTTCAGCATCAGGATCAGAGACAAAGTGATTATTCATGGAAACTGTTTTGGCACTGGTAGTTGCACACTTTTTTTTTTTACTTTTTTTTTTTCCTGACTTTTGTTCTCCAGAAATTTCAACTAAATTACAGAACAACTTTGTAACTTCATTTATCACTGGTATTTACTGATTTTATATATATGTATCTGTATTACTGTTGTCCTGTACAACATCACAGACTGATACAGCAATTGTAATAATTTTATATGCTGGCCATTTTTGTTTCCTTGGGCACAATTTCAAAAAGAATCTCATGAGAAGATGCAAAGATAAGAAAACAAATCAAAAGGAGCTGTTTGGAGTTTACACAGCCAAGAAGTTGAGAATTTAGCTCTTGGTCATGTATTCTAACATTTCCTGAACACCAGGCATTAGCAATAAATTATCTGCTTTCTTTCTCTTACTCTCTGAAATGTAATGTTTCCCGGTGTGACCAGACCCACACGTTTCACAGTAACGTATCACATCTTCTGTTATGATGCTGCTTTCTAACTTTTGTCTCTGCAGATTCCCAAGATTTAAAAAGTCTTAACCCTTCAAAATTTTGTACAAAGCAGTTGTTAACTTCAAAGTACATGCACAAAAATGGGCAAGTCACAAGGGTAAAGGAAAGACATTGAGGTAAATCCAGAGAAGGGTAACAAAGCTGGTGAGGGGTCTGGAGAACGTGTCTTGGGAGAAGCAACTGAGAGAACTGAGGTTGTTTAGCCTGGAGACAAGAAGGTTGAGAGGAGAGGAGACCTTACTGCAAGCTACAAGTACCTGGAAAGAGGTTGCAGAGAGTTGGGGTTTGGTCCGTTCACCCAGGTAACAAGCAATAGGACAAGAGGAAATGACCTCAAGTTGCACCAGGGGAGGTTTACATGGGATATCAGGAAAAAATTCTACACTGAAAGGGTTATCAAACACTGAAACAGGCTGTCCAGGGTATTATCCCTGGAGGTATTTAAAAGATGGGTAGACCTGTGCTTAGGGACACGGTTTAGTGGCGGTTTTGTCAGTGTTAAGGGTTAATGGTTGGACTCAATAATCTGAAAGGTTCCTTCCACTTTAAACAATCCTATGATTCTATGATCGTTGTGGTGGGCAGATCCTGGTACAAAATATCGCATGTTCTGCAGCCAGGTTGTGCCTTTGGAGGGAACCTAGCTGTACGACTTCAGTGAAGCCCTGGAATAACTAACAGTGTAGTTATAATAACTAAACGCTGCACTCAATCAGGGCCATAAAAAGAAATAATGAGAAACCAAAATAACAGTGCAGATCTACTGTAAGATCAAGTATTAAGTTTTTAAAATCAAGTATCAAGTTTTTAAAATAGAGAAAAAATAATAACAAAGCAAAATCATATTTTATTATTAAGTCCAATCTTATGTAGACTTGTAGTGAAAGGAAGGTTTGCAGAGATGAAAAGTGTCCACTACAGTAGCAGGCATTCATTCATTTTCGGCTGCGCAACGTCATGCAGTTATATTTACCAACCACCAATGACTGAGACATGGCCTGTTAAAATTAGCTGTTCTGGAAACGTAAAAATTAACATCTCTCTTTACCTTTGCAATATGCCCATTGCCAACAATTTGAGCACACTGCAAATCAGACACAGTGGATGAAGGAGCTGACTGGACTGGACTATGCTGCTGGCTGGGTTTCTGTTCAGGTAAGCCTGCTGCTTTTCTTCTTTGGGCTGCAATCTGAGACAAAACATTATCTGCACTCCCACCTAAGAAAAAATAAAGTGAAAACAGTCAAGGAAACCATAATTTCAAAATATTTATTCATTCTCAATTCACCTCTCCCCACCATTTTCTTATAAAAACTAACTGGATGTAATAAGAGCAAGAATTGTAAGGTTCAGACCTGTTCAGCAGTTTTCAGGAAAGGGAATAAAAATCAATTGCAGGAGGAGAGAAGCCAACCTTGTCTATACGCACACTGTATGTGCAAAATTTCCATAAATTTTATTGGAACAGGATTGGACTTTGGACATCTAACACGGGGGCGCACAAGCCTCACATCTGTTACAGAAGGTTAGCCCCTGTCTCAGAAAAAACATGCTGATTTTATGGAGTACACTCTTGATGTGTCAGGTGGATGCTTATTCATTGCAACATACATTTCATGGGGCTGTCTTTTTCCCTGACCCACGTTGCTTGCTTTTTGTTCAAAATGAAAATCAGTATTCAGTTAAAAGCAAAGCTGCAAGCAATGCATCTGGTAGCTGTAAGCACTGTGCGGTGAAGCAGCTTGTGAAACCTACAACCAAAGAGTATGAAAGTCAGCACCAGTTCTGCAGTAGAAGCCCTCAGAAAAGGTTTAATATCTTCTACCATCATCAGAAACACTAATCTTTTAGCTGAATCAGATACAAACCACTTATTAAAAATAAAAGCCAGTATGGTACCTGATCTGTTATGCAGTTCTCCTCCATGTCTGTTAATTCCTGCGATGTTATTGGATCCACCAGAAGAATGGGGGGAGTGGTTGAAGTTGTTGGAATTTGAAGGAGATGCAGGTCTTCTACCAAATGTTGGTAACTTGACTGGTCTAGTTCCTTTGCTAACAGACGTCTGGAAAACAAAAAATTATTTTCATCTTTCTTAATTGAGCAAAAGAAAAGATCAAACTTCAGCTGCTATTTTATAATAAATTCTGAAATTTCCACCGAAGAACAATGCTAAGTATTTGTGTACACATTTTGTTTGCTTACTATATCGGAGTTCCCACTGCTGTTAAAATCATGCTTGATCACTCTCTGTGGCCAGGCAGTTCTCATCTGTTCAGCTTTGCCATCTTTGCTGAGTCGCGTTCGGTCAGAATTCCAAAGCTCAAAACTTGAGGGCGGTAAGAAAGGGGGAATCACGGCTTTCAGTTTATCGCTGGGCAGCCTGGTAAACGGAGCACTACTTCTCAACTGAGAGGGGGAAACAGAAAGGGAAAAGGACAAGACCCTCTTCTTATGAAAGATTACTGGGAGCTGATGATGTAGTTCCATAATTCTAAGTTACATAAAAAGACGGAAACAAATCCATTTTTTAACAAAGTAAGATGAAAACAGGAAATAAAAGTAGTATTTGTGAAGATGTACAATGTATAAAACCAGAGAGAATCTAATGGACATTCTGGTACCTGTCAGCACGCTCATTCATTTACTGAATTAGTTCATTACATGGCAGAAACTGTCTCTTCCTTCATAGGGCTAAATCTTGCTCAAAATTGACTTTTAACAGGAATATTAAAAATTAATTTCTAAAGAAATAACACAGTAGTCCTCCCTGTAGTCCCAGGTGGGACACCTGAAAACAGTAACAACTGCTTGTTCTTGTTGTATGTGTCCTCCAGACACAAAAAAAAACAGTACAACTGATTTGGCTCTCCAAAGTTCTGTCAGTAAGTCACATCATAAGTTACTTAATCTTCTTAAAAATGTACATAAAGGATAATCAGACAAATTTAATGATACCTCCAAGGAGAAAGCTGTAGGGGAAGTTAAAGCTACAGATTAACAAAAGAACAAACAGAAAAATACAAACACACAGCCCATAGAATCACAGAATCATTTAGGTTGGAAGAGACCCTTGGGATCAAGTCCAACCATCAGCCCTACAAGTTCTCCCCTACACCAGATCCCTCAACACCACATCTAATCTACTCTTAAACACAGTCAGGGATGGGGACTCCACCACCTCCCTGGGCAGCCCATTCCACTGACTGACCACTCTTTCTGTGAAAAACTTTTTCCTCATGTCCAGCCTAACCCTACCCTGCTGCAGCTTGCAGCCATTCCCTCTTGTCCTGTCGCTCATTGCCCATGAGAAGAGACCAGCACCATCCTCTCTACAATGCCCTTTCAAGCAGTTGTAGAGAGCGATAAGGTCTCCCCTCAGCCTCCTCTGCCTCAAACTAAACAATCCCAACTCCCTCAATCGATCCTCATAAGCCTTATTCTCCAGACTCTCTCATAAGCCTTANATCCAAGTCCCTCTGTAGAGCATCCCTGTCCTCAAGCAGATCAACACTCCCACCCTCCCACCCTACTTGGTGTTATCTGCAAACTCACTGATAGTGTTTTCTATATCCCTATCTACATCGTCAATGAAGATATTAGAAAGGAAAGGCCCCAGTACTGAGCCCAAATTAAGTATTTCATAGTTGCCTCTACTTGTAACTTCTCACTTTCACATTGTACTGTGCTCCATCCATGTTTTCCTCAAAGCACACTTCTTGTCAGCAACTAGTCAGCTGTTCCAGCTAATTCACTGCTGATCATACAAAGGAACGGATAACTCTCAAAAAAGGTCAGTACTCGTGAACAGCTTCTATATGGTACTTCTTGCAGTACTTCCTAGCCTAAGAACTACTGATTTTCAGAGCGTGTCAGTACCTGCCTAGTGACTATTAAAAAATGACAGCTCTTTCTAATGGTGACTTGACTAGGAGGGAAAAAAAATAATTGAGCAGCATGATCTTCCAAATTGGGCTGAACATACCAAGAACACTGTGACATACCATGGTTGTCAATAATTCATCATCCTTTCCTCCTTTTGCAGTGTTTACACCTGAAAAATATATAAATTATCTTTGTTTATATACTCCTACTTTTGTTCTCAAGGACAGATTACCGTTTTCAAACAAACAACAGCTTTACCCTCAGTAAGCACACAGAACCAAGATTTCCAGTGACATTGCCAAGTACCTCAACGAATGTTCACATTTACAAACTGGGGAGGGGGGTGAAGGGAGGGAGGTGGACAGAGAGTTACAATTTCAGCAGATGTGCTGTATGGTTTGGGTTTTTCAACTCCCTCTTTCTTCTTAGAACTATTTATTTGTTTAAATAAATTTGTTTTCATTACATAAATTAGTTTATCAATGATACTATCAACCTTTGAGTGACCTGACTCTACTGGCCAATTTAATGACACTTGCTATGGAACGGTAACATTATTATATTAGCGTTTTCCTGCTTAAATGATGCTGCACTTGGCATTCAGCATGATCAGCAGTCAGGAGTACAAACATCTCTCTATATCCTGCAAATACATTACATCTTTTCAGTTATATGAAGCAAAATAAAAACTAAATCAACAGATTAGAAATAGTATCATCTTGACTATCCCAAGAGAGCTCACTTCCAATAAGACAATTCTGGCTTTACCGCTAGCTTTGTTATTTGTGATCCGAGCTGTAGCAGCATCAAGGTTTCCAGAGGTGTCCGTATCACCCTGTGAAACTGCTTTTATGGTGGAATTCAATGATGTTTCAGGCTCATCAGGAAAAGGCACAAATGGATGGGAAGGAAACCCATGGCGCAATGTCTGAGTCAGCTTCAGCTTGCGGAATCGATTGGACATCCTGCTCCACCAGGACTAGATTGATAAGAAGACACGACAATTTAGTTCCAACTAAAATTAAAAAAAAGAGAAGAAATGTACAATTAAGTAAGCTTTACAGCTGTAATAAATCTGTCAAGAAGTTTTTGAGATAAACTACAAATGCCATCTTGAAGTGGTTTGCAGTTACCAACAGAATCCCTCACCGTAATTTGTGTGCATAAAACTAATCTCTTATTTTTCATCTGGCAAATGCCTTACAATATTTTTTGACACTATCTGGAAAGACAAGGCAGATAAAAGTATTAGGGCAAGTTGAATAGGAAATTTTTACAGCTCCATGACAAATATTTCATCTTCTCACTAATTTCCAATTTTACATTCTTACATTCTCTAGCATCAATGAATTGGCATGAGTATTTTCTCTTTTCTAGAGACATCCATTGAAGTTTATTCCATCTGCATGAAAGCCTCTCCTTAACGTTTTCAAAATCAGTGACATACTGGAAGAGTTCTGACAGTATTCCTGTTAAACTCAAGATCCACAATCCACACAGTGCTGCTATACAGACAACTTAAGCCCTGCTAGACTGGAAAGACTATAAATTGAAAAAGAGCAAGGCAAGGAAATGCCAGCTGTGAAAACAACACAAACCTTAGGACTACTGCCCCTATAACCTCCATCCATACATGTGTCACATATGTGGAGACTGTTACACAAGGGGACCATCTCTGCTCAAAAGAAAACTTATCCAAATATTTACAGACATACAGTTTTACAGGCAGGCAGCACAATATGCTTCAAGCATTTAGCAGGGCATTTCTCTAGGCAATCCAAGATGTATAAACTATATTAAGAAGACTTAGGCAATCTGTATTAAAGATTATGTGGCTTTTAGGTAAGCCACATTATAAATATCTTCTGATTATTTCTTAGTAAAGCTTCTTCATCCCTTTCTGGAACATGTTTTAAAAAAACAGTGAAGTCATGTAAAAGTGATGATACTTCATCAAGGCAGCTTTACGTGACACCCAATCCACATAACATGCTATCCTAGTTTACTCTTTATTCTTAGCCATTCCTTCTTACCATACATATTCCCCTCTCTCCTTGACATTTAACATTTTTCAGCTGCTTACTCATATAGGTCTTCCAAATGCCAATACAGTACAGTACAATACAGTAGAACTAAGTAATATAAACTGTAAACTTGTGCCCTGTAAATCAATCCTTCCAGCATCTGGTCATTAAAAAAGATTTTACATCTGCACAGAGCACTCATAATGGACAGAGTTCTCAGACTTCTGTATCTCTTCAGAGCCATAACTAATAAAGATTTACAATTGCTTTCAGCAAGAAAGACCTGATGGAAAAAGGCAAGAGAGACAAATAGTATTGAGAAGGCAATAAAAACCACATAGTTCAGCATTTATTCACTTTCCAAAATGAATTGAAAGGGGAAAAAAAAAATTCTATCTAGTTTTAACAGAGTACAATGAGAATCAGAGAATCAGAGAATCATTTAGGTTGGAAGAGACCCTTGGGATCATCAAGTCCAACCATCAGCCCTATTCTACAAGTTCTCCCCTACACCAGATCCCTCAACACCACATCCAATCTACTCTCAAACACAGTCAGCTTACAAAAGAGACTGCTTGCACAATGTGGTTGGTTTGTTACAGGAGCAAGCTAGCTTCAGCGAACAAAAATACCACTTCTAAGTTCCCATCATCTTCGTTACTCTTCTTCACAGTGCTCCTGCTTCGTTATCACAGGCTCCCACCACAAACTAACTTGAAATGGAGTAAAACCAGCCACTATGCCACCACATAAATACCTACTCCTCTCCAGCAAAAAAAGAAATTATTGTGGAGAGCTTCATCTTGTTTCTCTGATGCTCAGAGTATGGTGATCTGAGCTCTGGAGTTTCTGGTCTGCTGGTGCAGATGGTTGTGGCCTCTCTATATACCCAAACCACATCACACACGTAGAGAAGCTGGAATGAAGGGCTTTAAACTAGGCTTTAAACTAGACTGAAGCAGACAAGTAAAGAAAATGCAATTGTGGTTAAAAATAGTGTCAGTTAAACAGCCAAAATCTAGTAGCAGTGGGAGAAGGCAATAGTATAAAGAACAGAAAAATAAAATTGCTGCTTGAGAAATACCTTAGGCATTTGTAACAATATTAGGAATGAAAGAATAAGGTGAAGAACTGGAAATCTCTGCCCTTAAACAATTTTAAAAAAGAAACTGAACATGATTGATTCAATTCACACTGCTCCAATACTGATACTGAGAGTACAACTTGCTGAAGAAGCATATGCCAGAAGAGGAGAAAGGAAAAGGAATTTTTGTATATGGAAAAGGCACAATTTTGTTTTAAAGTCCACAATGTAGTGAGAAACAAAGTAGTTAACAGTTCCTGTGTGAAAGGGATAAAGACTGAAATCATGGTTATCCACTACACAACCAGTAGGTAAAGGAACAAGGGCCTGTATTATGCATCAAGTACAAATAAAAAAAATAGAAGAAACAACAACAAAAAACCTGAACTAGTTAATGGTAAAAGTGATCAAACAGGAGACACAGAAAAGAGTTTATTTTTTGCAAACTTCAAAAGCAGCCTACTCATAATCAGATACCTTTGTATGAATACAGTTAACAGGAGGAAGGTAGGAGTATGTGTACATCTGCTTAACAGACTAAGAACATTTAAATGAGCTTACATAA
>VZTM01013874.1:88507-105448 GCA_013400555.1 Jacana jacana | reverse complement strand
TTAGTTATAAAAAAAAAAATTCTCTGTATTTATTTTCTAAAATTTTCTAAAAAATTATTTTATAAAAACTATTACTGATCTACTTTTGACATAGGAAAGGTATCCACTAGTGACAAAAACCCCACCATAATAAGTAAATACAGAGAAAACAAACATTAATTCCATCATCAATAGTGGTTTTTGGCTTCATACAGAGCAATCCCAGTACCAGGCAAGGTTAATAATAACAAATCACATTGGCTAAACAAACTGCAACAAGAACTAAATATGTTTCATTGAAGCCTCCCCAAAACACACTGCTTTTTTTTAAAGCATTCCCATAAAAACAACCTCAACCCTGATTTATTTTCAGCCTCTGCAGACCCAGTGAGAGGCTCAGCCAGGAACTCACTGGTTTTGTTCTTATTGCACTCTCTTTGTCCTGTCCCTACTGTTTATTGAGTGGAAATTTCTAGGTGCTGTTGATGACACTACAGAATACTTGGGCCACCTCAGTCAAACACTACTAAACTGGCTTTCTTGACACGACACATTTTGGAGCATCTTCAAAAACAAAGGCAAGACAAAAGTGCAAACAGAAAAATGTATACACTCATCTAAGCAATGAACTCAAAACCCACCATTCTCAGGAAGCATCCTCGCTTGATCCAGTCCAGCACGGACCTCAGAAGACACTTCCTAGTGACTTTAACATATTTTCTAGATTGGAAGGGGTGTTAATCCATTTACGTTGTACATTTCTCCAGTGGCCTTTGAAATAACATACCTGGATCATTCAGCAGCATTATCAGGTCAAAAGCTGTGTATCCATTTTTTGCACGAAGATTGACATCAGCTCCTTGATTTAACAAATACTTTACAATATCTTTGTTTCTTTGAGGGAAGAAAAAAAGGCATTGCTCATGTTAAAAAAAAAAAGAAGGAAAAAAAAAAGAAAAACTAAGAGAGTGAAAAGGCTAATACTCCATTTTCATCCTTTTGTATCATTGCTCCTTAATTAAAGATCAGTTTTACCTTTTTTATAGCTAACCAAGTCTAAAATTTGTCCATAAGCTGTTCAGAAGCTCCCATGATTCCTTTGTCAGTCACTGTTTATTCACTATGAATGACACTAATCAATAGGCAGAAAGTAAGTCTAAAAACCCTAATTTAAAGAGTCAGTTTCTTAAAACTCCAGAAGTGAGTCTTCCAGAAGTGACTCTGGAACTTGGGGCAAACGCTTTCCCAATGGAAAAGGAAGACTATTAATGCCTAGGGCAAAAAGCAGATGGAAAAACAAAGGTCTTTGATGAAGACCAGTCTTGTAGTCATTATACATCATCACTAATACCTCAACACAACTTCATATTCAGAACAGGTAAGAAATTGCATACAAAAAAGCCAAACTGACTGAAGATAATTTATGAACTGCAACAGTACTTCACTTAATTAGAGATATAAATTACATAATTGAGAAGGCACATTATCACTCCCTTGAGCTGTTTAAAATGCAAAACTTTAAATGATCAGCTTTAACTGATAACCAGCAGAAACATCTCCAACAAAAGCTCATAAAATCTAGTTGCGTAAAAGGAACTCACCATTCCATTCCCATTAGTCCCTCTCCCCTCCCATACACCTGAATAAATAAGCAGGATTTGCCTTGTGAGTTAAAAACAATACTGTAATTCAGCCTACAAAATAAGCAAACAGACAACAAAGCTAGGAAAAATATATTTCATTCAAAACTCCTCTTGAGCAGAGACTGACCTTGTGTAAAACCGATCTCTGACATTCATAAGCAACACGGAGCAAAAATGTTAAACAGCCATAGCTGACTGCAAACTCAAATGCTGAGTTGAGACACAGATCTCAATGACTTCAAAGCATTACTTCTTATTGTACAGGTGAAGTTTTCAATTCTGAACTCACTCCAGATAAAATCAACTTAAAACGGAGGAGAAATGTTCCTCCTCTCTTGTCACAAAAACTCTGCTCATGCCCACCACAGCTCCTCTACAAACTTCCCATGACTTGTCTTCTCTTCCTTAAAACTGTCATCCCCCATCCTGCTTTCCAGTCCTGCACCTTGAGAGCACACAGAAACAGGATATTTTAATGTCCCTGGCTCACGCAGACCTTGCTTGCTCCCTCCTTCAAACCAGATACCCTCCACATCTTTGTTGCTTGTGAGAAGGAGTAAGCTGAGGCTCTGCAGAGGCTAATAATTTCCAGTTGTTAGGAAAACAACTGGCAAAAGGAGAAGAGCTAGGACATAAAGTATAGAATTAAAAGGGTAAATATTTATTCATGCAGATGAGGTGTCCCAGCCAAACTGGGGCGTGCTGAATGTGGTTTTATAACAGGGTTCTTGTACCCTTAAAGTGTTCAGGTACAACACAACTTCACTAACACCCACACTATCAATTACTAATCACAGTAAAACTTTGCAAAGTAACTGTATTTCTGCTTAGTTATTCATCCTGGAGTTGCTCTTGCTATCGTTGCCAATGATGGCAACCAACAGTGACAGACAGGGTTTCAAAGATGTGTTAGAGGGGCTATAATGCTGCTGTTACCTTGGTTGATCAGGGGCATCTTTTATCCTTCATGAATAGTTCTAGGCTTCCAAGAAGCTAAGTCCTTATTTCCAGGGATGGGATGTCCTTCTGGTCCTTCCACTGACTTCTGCAGATTTTTTTTACTTAAGCATGAGCAATACCATAGCCTGCAGTAAAATCCCACTGCCTCAAACTTTAAGTATATTAACAATTAATACCATTTCATACTAGAAAGACTGGTTGATGTAATACGGAAGGGAATTTTCATAACACAGTCAGCCTCAGCTCTCTCTATACCCCCTATGACCAGGTCTCACATTTCCTTCCAGAGAGGGTCCACATTTTCTCTAGTCTTCCTTTTATCACTGAGGTACCTACAGAAGCTTTTCTTGTTGCCCTTGTCATCCCTGGCCAGATCTAACTCTACCTGGGCTTTAGCTTTCCTCACCTGATCCCTGGCTGCTCAGACAATTTCTCTGTATTCTTCTCAGGCTACTGGTCCTTGCTTCCACCCTCTGCAGGCTTCCTTTTTCTGTTTGAGTTTGTCCAGTAAGTCCATGTTCATCCATGCAGGCTTCCTGGTGGTTTTGCCTGACTTCCTCTTTGTTGGGATGCATCACTCCTGAGCTCAGAGGAGGTGATCCTTGAATATTAACCAGCTTTCTTGGTCTCCTCTTCCCTCCAGGGCTTTAACCCATGGTACTCCACCAAGCAAAGTACCTACATCTGGACCATCTTATGTAGGTCCCAGGAACTACTTCAGAAAATTTTCATAAATCAACGACAACTTGACCTATTTTCCCCCTTTGTTGCACTTTCATAGTCCAGTAAGATCTGCTGACTAAAAACAGAATCTGGAGCAGAATACCTGCATCTGTACAATTAATGTCAGCATTATCAGACAGTAAAGTGAATCTTCACCTTTGAAAGGGCCTTGTCTACAGAAATGCTGAAAAGTTCACCTTCCTAAACTGAACATCCTGTATTCTGACAATGCCAAGTGTATGACAGAGCACATGGGAAGCATCGGGACAATTTCTGGGGTCTACCAGGCATTATAAATGCCTACCTGAATTTATAATGTAGCTTTAGAGAAAAGAACAATCAGTCCTTTCCAGTGGGCACATTTCAGAGAACTCAATGAAATGAGGCAGAGCAAAAGAACATAAGAATGGATTTAAGACTGGAAACTATGGCACATGGAAGGGTGATAGCTTTGAAGTTTCACAACTTGATGTAGGCCTACAACCCTGGCATTGGGTGATACTATCTTACAAAATACTGAAAAACATCGAAGGATGCAAGTTGGAATCTGCACTAAAGTCACTAGTGCCCGCATGGAGCACCACATCCCCATCACGTACTGAGCAAGATCCAAGTTATCAAATGTGAAAAGCTGAGTGAAGTGCAAAAGTCCTGAAAAGCTGAGATTTTTTTCTATTAGGATGTAAGAAGAATGAATCATAGAATCAGATAGGTTGGAAGAGACCCTTGGGATCATCAAGTCCAACCATCAGCCCTACTCTACAAGTTCTCCCCTACACCATACCCCTCAACACCACATCTAATCTACTCTTAAACACAGTCAGGGATGGGGACTCCACCACTCCCTGGGCAGCTGATNGTGTTGAGATGAACCTTCTTTACCACTAGACACAAAAAGAGCATGTATCTTACCCGTGGTACGTGGCCTGCATTAGTGCTGTCCAGCCATGAACATTATCCTGTTTGTCAATATCAGCATTTTTCTCAACAAGGAGCTGAACAAGAGGCAGCTGTCCAGTTACAGCTGCAATCATTAATGGAGAAGCACCATCAACATTGGTAACATTGACCTGACATGGGTCTTCATCAACGATCTCTTTAACCAGCTGAAAGTTTCCTGTAAAACAGTAATAAAACATGAGCAACCGAGGACTGCTTAGCCACTGAATTTGTATGCATTTTGATTTGCTGACATTGGTCTACATTGAGTAGAATTAAAACAGAAAAAATAAAGTACTAGAGCAACTGCAACACTAAAGCTAAATATTTGTACTAATTTTTGGTCTTTTAGTTAATCAGTATATCTTCCCAGGCTACATAAAATTGTGGCGTAAGCATGAGGCATAGTTTTCCCTAATTTTTCCCTACCTGCACACTTCCAGTACAATGCCATTACAAGAATTATTTTCTTAAGTTAACACCTAAGCTATAAGGGCTGTGGAAACTGCAGTGCATCACACACGTGAAGACTCAAGTAGGGAATATTTCTACTAAATTGTCATAAGATGTTGTTGTGCAAAGAAAATTGGTGATGCTGAGACACCATGATTTGCCCTTCAGCAGGGTGAAGAACCTTGTTGTGTATCCACAGGATGAAATCACAGAGAGTAAAAATTTTGGAATTAAGAGACTGGGTACAAAGGCACTCTGAAAGGTGGTGGTGGCCACCCTTGCCTTAAGCAAATAGAACAACACCCTTTGTCACGCTGACTCATAAGCTCCTCTTACAAGGGTGGTTCATACATTCTAAAAACTGATATGATTCTACAACCTCCCAAGGAATGAATCTATTCCAGTGCTCAACTTTCTTAATTTCAGAAGGGCTTTTTTAACTCTGCCTCCAGTATTTAAACTAAATCTCCAAAGCAAACCTCCCCTTCTCTTTGCTCAGGAGTAATTATTCCTTCCATCTTTTTAGTTCTTCAAAAGTGAACCTAATGTTCACATAAAGAGGCTGGTAGCCACTGAGTTCTCGTCCACATTACGAAAAGCAGTACAAAACATGCAGCTGAACATATTTTAACCAGGTTGTGGGTTATTCCCAAATCTCAGTAAAGGCAGGAACAAATACTGTTTAAAAATGTATGAGGTAGTCAGAGTCATCTTAGGCAGAGAATTTAAGTTCACTTAGCTCCCTTATTTTGTTGATGACATATCGCAGGCAAAAGCAGGGAAAAAGCTAAGTGGAATGAAAAATAAAATCTCTGTGAGCACATATTTAACACTGTAGGAACAAAGGCAAGGAGAAGCAAATCAACTCCCATGCAAATGGAAAAATTCTCACCTTTAAAAAAAAACTTCAGATGGCAAACTGCTTCATGACATGAGCTGCTTTCAACTCAATCACAAGCACAAACATTTTCCTTGGAAAGTCAGTCAGAATCCCAGACACCCCCTGCAGGCACTTGAATGTGCTCACTGAAACCAACACGCACCCATGCAACTCAGCTAATTTCTTGGAACAGGAAAGGTACAAAAGCACAGAACTACTTCTTTTATGTCCCAATTAAGCAAAAGACAGCAGGTGGCTTTTTTTAACACAGACCCGCATCACAGACTTTGTTAAATAGAAACCCTGGAACCTACAGACTCCAGAACTGACTTTGAACTCTGGCCTGCACACTTCTTAAAACCAGTGAGTTGTTTTCTAACAGTGCTGCCACCCATAGCAAAGCATTTCAGAAAAAAAAACAAAAGGAGTACTGGTATTCATTTGGGTCCCCCCATAAGACTTCTTCTGACCCAGCTCTAACATTTATAAATCTCTAACTAAAAAAATCACAGAGGTACAAGACGGGCAGCCGAACTCACTAAAATCTAAGAGACCTGAGGCTTCCCTAGAAAGAAGCTTTGGTAGCTGTCAACACAGAGCTGCTTGCTCAATCCCCCCAAGGTGGAATGAGGGAGAGAATCAGAAAAGTGAGAAAACTCATGGGTTGATATAAAGACTGTTTAGTAAGTAAAGCAAAAGCCACAAACTCAAGCAAAGCAAAACAAGGAATTCATTCGCTGCTTCCCAGTGGCAGGCAGGTATTCAGCCATCTCCAGGAGAGGACTCTCTCATGTGCAACACCCTAACTCCAAACATCCCACTCCCTGCCTTCTTCTTCCCCAAGCTTTATATGCTGAGCATGATGCCATATATTATGGAATATGCCTTTGGTCAGCTGGGGTCAGCTGTTCTGGCTGTGTGCCCTGCAGGCTTCTCGGGTACCCCTCGCCTTCCTGTTGGCAGGCCAGTATGAGAAGCTGAAAAGTCCTTGGCTGATCAGCAACAGCTGAATTATCAGTGTGTTATCAACACTACTCTTATTCTAAATCCGAAACACAGCAGCTACTAGAAAGAAAATTAACTCTATCCCAGCTGAAACCAGGACAGTATCTTATGTGTGAGTTGACATTTAAGAGAGAATTCCCAGTGCTGCCACCAATCACCTCTTTCTTGTCCACTGTTACATCTGTCCATTTCTAGTTCTGGCAGCCTGAAAAGCCGTAATATTTCTGAGACGGTGACTTAGGATGGTTAATTGAAAAGCAACTGTTAAACTGCTGTACCAAATCCAGGATGAGATCAGAACACTAAGGCCAGGCTTGACCATTTAAAACACACTCTAACTTTTCAATATTAATGCAGTAACAGTAAGACTTGGAAGGCAATGGTTGATTTAAAGGTGCATTGCTGAAATTCATTTGGACAGATGTTGAGAAAAAAACTGTACTTCCCTTCACAAAAATCACTCATTTTAAAATAATTATTATTTTTTTTAAATCTATCAGAAACTGAGAAAATTACTGGCTCAGAACTCACCTCAGGTTGCAGCTTCTCATTGAAAGCAAGGTGAACCACACTGCAGGTTTCATGATTATGATACAGTCAGGAATGGGTACATTAACAAAAATGCCGAAGAGGAAGGCAGCTGTGCTCAACCCTAAAGCTTATGTATTCTGTATGTGCACATCACAGTCAGGAGGGCTAGAGCCAGCTTTTGGTGCACTACTGACCGGATCTTCTATGCCACAAGACACAGAAAGCACAGCCCCAGTAAGGATTATGAGGTCCACTCCAATGCACAAGGCTGTATTGCCAATATTTCCTCACCTCCTGGGACATCTTAGTCCTAAGTAAGGGCAGGTTGAACAAGCCTCATAGGTCTGACAGGACCCCTCTCATGACTTCACTGGACATAAGATTTAATCTCACATGAGAATGACATCTTTCAATATTTGAAAAAAAAAAACCCCAAACAGATCTATCTATGAGGAACTTGTCTTTACTGCTGCAGGAACTTGGCGTTACTGCTGAGTGACTCATTTTTCCTGTCTATATGGCTAGGGCTGTGGGAAATAGGCTAAATGTGCTATCAGATAACTGAAAATATATTTAAATGGAAAAATATCAATTGTATGAGCAGTAAGATATGGTTCAAGTACTGAATCTCTCTAACCTGTTGAAGAGATAGCAAACAGTGTAGCTTTTTGACCAGTGACATTATCAATAACCTCAGCAGAAAGTGAATACTCCTGCTTCCTATGCCAAAGCCATCAGATAGCAAGCCTCAAGCCAAATCCATCCTTTTGACACATTTTCCTATGCTAAAGGATCCAAGAAAACAGGTAACCAGAAAGCAGCCTGCCATCCATTACAGGTGCAACCCATCACAGCTTGGATGAAATTTAGATCAACAGGATGGCACTGGTGGGTCTTTCTGTTTGCCATGGAAAAGTTTGATCAGTTGTGTGCTCGTGAAAGAACATGCAAGACCTGAGACACTCTTTACTTGAAGCAACTTTAAAGAGCAATTACAAAGCTAATATGGAGTAGAGACCAGTGTATTTTTGGCACCAATTAGCACTTTCGTTTTCATACTTCAAGTTTATCAAGAAAGAAAAAATCATACTGAAAGTATCACGGCCTTGGAATCACTAGAACTACTAACTCACACCATTTTGGCATGAACCAGGAGTTCATAAAGGTTTTCTTATATTGGAATGTGAAAAGACATTATATAAACTACAGAAATAATTATATTATTACAATAAAAGAAATTAAGGAAAAAAACCCAAGTCACATGTAAAAACAGAACACGTCTCGGCTTCCTAAGTTAACAAATGAACAGGCTCTGAAGTTACAAGACCCAGACATGGCAGGAGAGGCCTAACAGGACTTACCCAATTTCAAAGCATGAAAGACATCAGGCTGCCTCTTTTCTGTATCTGAGAGAAATAAAAATATTTCTATTAGCAATCATTAAAAAAGAAAAAATTGTCTAGTAAAATTTTTATAGCAAAAGCTATTAAAAACTTAAATCCAGGTACTATAAACCACGTTTGGACACACATTTAATAAGAACAATGAAAGCACTGAACCTTTTCATTCTTTTGGGGAAGAACAACTCACCTGTATGGTTCTCTGTGCAGACTTAAAGCTACAGACTATAATAAAGTACCAGTACAGGCCTGTGCCTTTCAATTTCCACTCTGTATCATATCAGGAAATTTTATTTGGAAACTTCTGTGTTTCCTGCCTGGAAGATCCAAATATCAACTAAAGAACTACAGAACCACAGTACCGTTCTGTGGTCTGGTACAATCCTCTGTACAACAACAAACACTCAAATAAAATAAGATTCATTTGAAAAGGGACTCAAAAGGAGTTTTAGAAGATGTTCTATTTTTATTTCCTCTTCAGTACTGCCAGGTTAGTTTGTGAAGGTCACACACATAATATGGATTATGTATCTATACAGCTTGCAATTTGTGCATCAACAGATATCCTTCAGCTCCTAGACCATCATCCTCATAATAAGAACTGTAGTTACTACAAATTTCAGTATTTAGAGTGAAGGATCTTTCCTATGACATGACTTCTAAGCACCTTGAAACTGCTGACACTATGTTACATAAGGAAAAGATAGTGACAATTTTGTACCTTCTACTCAAGCCAGAAAAAAATATATCCTCCTCCATCTTCCAAAGCATCACTGACACTACAGAACCAGTGAGGTAAAAGGATTTTAAGGAAAACAAGGGGATGTTGAGAGATTTCCCAAACCTGATTCTGCCATTTTTTAAATACAGAAAAGGTTTATGTTCATAGCTTGACGGCAAAGAAAGTAATTTTAAAATGCTGAACAAAAGCAATTGCTAGAAAGCACCAAAACACACTAGAAACTCTTTAAGACTGGGGAAGAAAGCTGTGGGTCCTGTATCTTCTCCTGGTTCAGAAACTGATCTTACAAAAGGAAATGTGTATGATTTCACCACTGGAAATTCAAAATACTTATTTAGAGAAGGACCAGACTCTATACTTAGCACATGAAAAGCTTGGAAAAGAGGCAGCCCCAGGGAGCAGGAGACCACTTGAAGATGCCAGGACGAACTACCATCTGAGTAAGCTGAAGCAAGGACAGAGACAGAATACAGGCAACACCCAAGCCATTTCAGGTTGTTTTGAATTTGTTACTGAAAACAGCTCTGAGAAGAGAGTTGCTTTCTTTTGGGAGGCAATTCACCCTATCTATGGCAATGGATCAGAAGACAAGTTCCTTTTCTACAGGAAGCACACAGACCTGTTGGAATGGGTCCAGAGGAGGGCCACAAAGATGTCTCCTGTAAGGACAGGCTGAGAGAGTTAGGATTGTTCAGCCTGTCCTTACAGCTTCTCTTCTCAGAAGAGAAGGCTCTGGGGAGACCTTGTAACAGCCTTCCAGTCCCTAAAGGGAACTGGAAGGCTGTTACAAGATGGGGAGGGAATGTAATAATAGGCCAGGGGGTAATGGTTTTAAACTGAAAGACGGTAGACTTAGATTAGGTATTAGGAAGAAATTCTTTACTGTGAAGACAGTGAGACACTGGAACAGGTTGCCCAGGGAAGTTGTGGATGCTCCATCCCTGGAAGTTTTTAAGGCCAGGCTGGATGGGGCTTTGAGCAACCTGATCTAACGGGAGGTGACCCTGCCCATGGCTGGGGGGTTGGAACTCGATGACCTTAGCCTTCTTTTTTTACCTTTTTTTCTTCCCAGGATACACAAGACTCCAGTGCTAAGACTAAAACCATGGTCAAAAACCAATGCAGAGATTTGTGTGGAGGCTTAACATTTTTATCCCTCTCTCTCTCTGCCCCAAGCAGTTACTACCGTTCTACTGATGGAAACTCCACCTCAGCAGAGGCGACAGGAACACTCACCTGCTTTAACACAAGTCCACTCTCCTAGCTTAAACAGACTTATTCAATACTTCTAAGTTGTACGGCTGCAGCAGACTCTCAAGACTTATCAAGCCAACTCTGCCTGCACATATGTTCTGTACATACCAACGCATGGGCAAGGTATAAAGTGTTGCACCAGTGAATCCCACAGATGTCTCTGTTTCTTTGTGTTCTGTAACCAACTGATGTCTATTCCTCAGGGACTGGTCATGAGCAAATGTCTACAGTAAGCCAGTTCTGTCTGGTAGCATGGTGGTATGAACGCCCTAGCTCTGATTTAACCTATGAGTCAACATCTGACTAAGTTAACACCTACTCCAAAGCAGAAAGAAATGTCTTTTTAATGTCTTTTTTGTTGTTTTTGTTCTTAAAGTACAATGGAAGCTTGACCTGCAATAATGACACCAAATATAAATAAAAATTAGCAATTTGAGGGATCGGGGACGTGTCCACAGGGCAGTGTAATACTGACATAATTAAGTAAAGTTTAAATAAGCCTATTTGGCTATCAAAAGTGGCAGAGAGCTTAGAGTGGACTATCCTACCATACCAGTGTAGGGTAGGATAGTCTGCTCTGCCACCATGGTGGTAGCACATGAAAAAGGTTCTTCCTAGGGCTAGCCACATTCTTACACCTCGTAGCAAGTACTCCAAAGCAGAAAAATCGAGATGCAGCTCTTCCAAATCATTTTCTTAAGCACCTCCCAGCACTGGTCTGCATCATAAAGCACAATACCTTGAAACGTGTCCCCAAACAGCCACATACAGAATAAGGTCTCAGTCTCTGAAGTGACTTACGGACGTTCCAATGTCCAACACAATGTCCAAAACAAACTGCCCGATTTCAGGAACAGATTTAACGCATTTCTATTAGCATAAACAAACTTCTGGAGAAGGAAAAAGAAGCAAATTTCCAATTCCTTAACAGACTAACATAAGGCATTAATAACTTTATGGAAGCAGCTAAAAAGAAAAGCCAATTTGGAAAGATACTTGGAAGAGATAACTGCAGTATGTAAAAATTTTTTACTAGATTCATTAACTTTTCAACTGGCAGGTAACAGCAAGTAGGTTTAATTGTTCTCTTCAATAAAAATAAAAATTCTAGGAAATTACACATTAAACCTGACAACATAATATAAATTTGCTTAGTGTTTAGAACCAAACTTGGAAAATTACTGGTTAAGACACCCAATATACTATCCTGTCCTATTGGTTGAGTGTGTAGTACTGGATATACTGGTTGAGACTGAAGGAGAAATTTTGTAGTCTAAGTTTGCTCACACCTTCCTAAGTCTTCAGATCACCCAGTTAAGATATTACATCTCCATAAAATCTTGGATTTCATATATCATTCCACATTCATAGCTAAAGCTACATGGTCATCACACATTATTTAATTACACAATCACAAAGTATTTATCAATTCTCTTGTCTCATTCATTGCACATAAAGAACCCATTACAGGGCAAAATTAAAAACCATAGAGGCAGCATTTCTTAACTTCATTTTACATGAGATTTGCATTGAAATAATGTTATTTTAATCTAGTTTTGTACAGACAAGAGCACAGTGTGTGTGCCTATCTGTGTGTGTGTGCACTTACACAGAGGCACATTCCCATTTGAGAGGAGGAGGTTGCTTATAAATTTAATGAAGCCCTGAAGTTAAGTAGCTCCCTCTCCTGCAAGGAACAGAAAAGTAAGGGACATGTCGACTTGTTAGTTTGCCACATTAATTTCTTCTAATTTTTCTCTAGAACACACTGTCCACTACAAAAGGACTCTGAGGAGGTTTCATATATTCAGAAAGTGCTAAAAGAAACTGTTACGTTAACCTCATCTAGTTTCCTGCATGTCACAGGCCTTGTATATGATGCCCAGTGAAAACTCACAGCTTTTTGCTCTGGTTGCCATATAAAACGGTCATTGGACTTTCTGTTCTTAACATGGACACTTTATTAATCACACCTCTTAAACACTTCCTCGTGAAACTAGATGGATCTAATTTCATCACTGTCTCCTTAAAGACAGGTTTTCTAGATTTTATATCTTTCATATTTCCTTTGAGTCTGCAATATCTTTTCTTTTATATCCTATTCCATTTTTTATGTCCCTTTTTAGTGCCATTTCAGTTAGGCCTTTGTAATTTTCTCCCTGAATGACCCCCTATATCATGTTTTCAACACACAAAAACATTTAAAAATTAAAATACATTAAAATGTTTCACCTGGTTTATATTGCAGGACAGTAATATCCTCATGCTAAAGTTGAGGAAATCTGGTGAAGTTGAGCATTCCTGCTTCACCCAAGGTAGGTGTACCTACTCTAACATTTTCAATAGAGTCTAGTTACAAATTATAAAGAACATTGTGTACATGCAAGATAACCCTTCAATTTCTAAATATACAATCAAAACTTCAAGAAAGTGAAACAAAAAACTAACACTCCATACCTGCCTGGGGTCTGATCGTTGTGAGAGATTCCAGGTAGTCCTTCATGTCTTTGTGTTTGAAGCCAACAGAGATTTCAAAAGGTGTTTTATGCAGTACGTTCAGGTGATCAGGATTGGCACCTTTCTCCATGAGCTGCTGTGCCAAGCTCACCTTTCCACTAACAGCTGCCAGCATTAAAGGACTCCAGCCCATAGTCTTCACAGTGTAATTACAATCAGCTCCCCAGTCTAGTAACAGATGAACCACTGCCTCATGTCCATGCTGAGCAGCTGCCATTAATGGCGTGATATCAGGAAGGTCGTCTCTGCTGCTGTTAAGTACGTTTGTGCTAAAATGGTCATAATTATCTACAAAAGCTCCAGATTCAAGCAACAATTTCACCAAGCTGACATGGCCACCTCTTGAGGCCATTGTAAGGACACTGGCTCCCAATTTATTCTGTGCATTGAGATCAGCACCGTTCTCCAGCAAGATGTGAGCCACGCTTAGATGTCCAAACCTTGAGAGAAAGAGATAAGCAAAAGAATTTACACCTTGGATGGCAGAGGCTTCTTGAAGATTAACGTAGTCTGAACACGGAAAAATTTGTTACCAAGCTGGCCTATTGACTAATACTCTAGGTGGGATCATGCACACACCACTAAACATGACCATGGTCACCTTACTCTCTACAACTGCTTGAAAGGGCACTGTAGGGAGGTTGGTGCTGGTCTCTTCTTACGGGCAATGAGTGACAGAACAAGAGGGAATGGCTGCAAGCTGCAGCAGGGTAGGGTTAGGCTGGACATGAGGAAAAAAATTTTCACAGAGAGAGTGGTCAGTCAGTGGAATCAGCTGCCCAGGGAGGTGGTGGACTCACCCTCCCTGACTGTGTTTAAGAGCAGATTAGATGTGGTGTTGAGGGATCTAGTGTAGGGGAGAACTTGTAGAGTAGGGCTGATGGTTGGACTTGATGATCCCAAGGGTCTCTTCCAACCTAAATGATTCTATGATTCTACTGCAGGTGAGCAATCAAGAGTTGATGACTGTAAATTAAACGATTCCACATCTACGAGTGACCATGCTCATAAACAAGGCATCTATGTAAGAGGATGTTCTGGCCAAAGGAGCAAAGTGCTGGCCCCATTTTCAACTGTGTGAGATCAACATGTAACTTTCATAAACCACAGGCACTTTCATCCTCTTATTTCCAGGCCTGTATCACGTTCAGGAATCAAAGCTAGTTGGTTTGTAGGTATCTTAATTAAGTAGCCTCATTACTATTGCATGAGTAAAAACTTCAAAGAGTCAATGCTACAGAAAAAAACACAAAAAAAAACCCTGAAAAAACAACCCACTCTATAAATTGGATAGTCAGTCTTCTGTATTTGCATTACTCCTTGCTTTAAAGTTGTGACACATTAACAGACCTCCACGGTGGAAGAAGGCTTAGAGAAGATAGGCACATACCCGTGAAGCTCAAGGAAGAACAAAGCAAGCAGCCACAGCTGTTGTAAAGAAAGCTGAACTTCTCTCAACACGAAGGGGACCAGAGGGTGGCCTCTGTTTCAGAGGAACAGCTCGATCAGCAGAGTGGAACAACTGGCTTTGTGAATGGCCTTTCTCAAACCAACTGATAGAAAATATTATCTTCCTGAGTCGGACAGACCAGCCTGGAGGAAACGTCTG
Organism: Jacana jacana; assembly: GCA_013400555.1. NCBI lineage: Eukaryota > Metazoa > Chordata > Aves > Charadriiformes > Jacanidae > Jacana > Jacana jacana. The sequence goes on along the minus strand of VZTM01013874.1, from coordinate 90,813 downwards.
CAGAACTCAGCCCAACACAGAGCACCAACACTGAGCAACCAACAAATTTTCAAGAAAGCAAGGGGTTTGAGCAGGCTTCCAGCGACACATTGCTTCCTGGCGATTGGGAACACCCAACATCGTAACACTCAGCACACAGGGATGGTGACAGGCATGCTGTTTGTCTTGTGGTTCAACTGTGTGCTGCAGTTCCTATGTTAGGATTGTGTTATCATTTCAGGAGATTGCCGTATCACTACGCTCAAATTCCTATGTAACATCAAAAATTTCCAATAAAGTAACTTTGTATTAAAGCATTAAACCCGTCTTGTGGGGAATATCTAACTTTTGACACCAGTTTCACCAGTAATCTAGCTTTAATACAACTTGACTATCAGAGGCCCTGGTAGTTTGTCAGTAAGCAAAAGAAACATTCATGCATGCCATACACCCAACCAGCTAGTTAACCATGAGGAAAGGGAAGGCTTTACTGTTCCTCAGCGCAAGAATCCCACTTTTTAATAAATACAAAACATTGACAAGATGTGTACTTTGTGTTCTTCTTGCAGATACCATGCATTTCTATATGCTTGGGCAGTGTTTAACACAATCGAGCTTTGCTCCTGCAAGCAGCCTTTGTACACTGCAGCAAAGCCAGTATTAACCAAGGAAATCCTAAAGAATGCTACTAACCACTAACAGCAGACCAGAGATCAAAATTCCCTAGTTTCCTCTCAGCAAGTACATAATTGTAGAAGGAAGCCTCCAGGGACTGTCTAGTCCCCAGGTCTATTCTGGTAGCCTTCACTGAGTCACCTCAGTAGCCTACAAGCACTGTATGTAATTAGTTATGTATATATGCTATCTCCTGTCCAATTCCAACAGGACTAACCACAGCCAGAAAATTAAAAATGCACATTGTTCGAAACCTGCATTTGTACCAACACTGTTCCCCTTTTGGTTATCCATTAAAAAGAAATAAGAACACGCTCTTCCACTTTGAGTTTTCTCAGCAGGTTTCAGTGATTCCTACAGTTCTTTTCAAATGGCAGCAAGTCATTTCTTTAAAACAGTGAGAGGGTTATAGTGACTTGATTTTATTGTTTTTAGAGAATGAGCGTATGGTTTTCATTAAGGGAAAAAAATATCTAAGAATGTTTCTGCAACTTTTTTTCCTTTTTTCAACCTTCAAAAATAACAAGATTGTTGAACCTTGTCTTCCTTGTTCTTACTGGGAAACCAGCTGTGTGACTCATTCTCTAGGAACTTTCTATGGGCTTTAATTGAAAAGAGAAATGTTGACTTTGAAACACTCTTTTCTTCCAAGTATTTTAATCTGTTATAGAACAAGAAAAAAACCAAACCCAAAAACGTTTATCCTCTCAATTAAACACTCTATTATTACAGGAAAAGACTGCCCTCCCAACACTGCAAAACGTGTCTGTAAACCCAGAGGGTACTTGTGTATGTAGAGGTAAGTGCGAATGCGAGCATTGGCAGCGTGAGAACCTCCCACAACCCAGGAGCGGGTTACACCAAGCCCGCGCCGCTGATGCAGAAAGCAACCCAGGTTTGTCATTAAAATCCTCAGCAATGGCTTCCCATATCCCCCAGCAAGACCCTTAGGAAAGCATGGAAAAGCCAAGTGAAAGGAAATTATTTGTATGCTTCAGTATGTTTTATATCCGAAGTGAATTTTCAACAGGTAAATAAAAAAGATACACATCCAAAAAAAATTTTTTAAAAAAAAGGCAGAAAATGAAATAAGGGTGTGCATACATCTGACTACCAGAGAAGGGGAGAGAAGAGCAGTGTTTTCACGTTCAGGTTACCTCCAACTATGGTTCTGCACTGCTTTATACCCAAGAAATAGCTTCAGTCACCTCAACTTTAAGACAAAATGGTAAGAACCTATCTCCCCGGTGTCACACGTACCCGAATTTACAGCCCACAACCCATGCCCGGGGACGGCAACAGGTGAATCCCCGCCGGGGTAACCCCACCAAGCCACGACCCACCGCGGCCTACAACATGGCGCCACCCCGCTCGCTCTCACACACGCTGCCTCGCCTGCAGCCCGCCCCCCAGCGCTCCCGGGCGCCCTCCCCCGGCAGGGATTTGGAGGACGAAGGGGCCGAGCGCCGGCTGCAGTCCCGGGGCGGGAAAGGGAGGGCCGCCGACAGCCTCGGCGGCACTGCCTTCCCTGCACCGAAGCTGTCGCTGGCGCGCCCTACCGCTGACTAGGCCGGTGCCTTGCGGCGAGGCGAGATGGCCGCCGGAGACCCCCATCCCCTCCACCCTGCCCCTACCTGGCCGCCTGCATGAGG
>VZTM01013874.1:47927-78375 GCA_013400555.1 Jacana jacana | reverse complement strand
GGAGAGTCTTGAAATGAAAATAGTGTAAATGGGCTGATGGATTTTGGCTACAATGACACATCCTTTTTGATTTGAATATTTGAATGTTGAAATGACACAACATATCCAAACCAAAAGCATTGCAAAGCGTCAGTGACATAATCGCAGAGATAATTGCTTTCTGAGGCTGGGGCTGTATTGTGCTGCTGTAGTATCTGCTGGCAGGTGCTTCATGTGTTTTCACACAGTTAAATATAAATTATGGCAGAGAGAACTTGTATGCAACTCACACAGCAAATGTAAAAAAAAAAAAAGTATTGAAAAAAGCATCACTGAGCCTGTGGTGATAGAAAATTTATTTTGCTTCAGTGTAAGATTAGAGGCCATAGAGGTTGAAACGTCAAGTCTAGGAAAAACATTATTTGGTTTCTTTATTTTAAGGTTGGTGATGCATGACCATTCATGATCTTTAATGAATGTTTGAGTTATGGGTGAGGCTACAGTGGTAGATAATAAATACCATTGATAGACTTCAACTAGACTTCAGCAGTCCACAAAATGCAACAGCTACATTTTAGGTGTGATCAATTGAAGAAATTTGGTACCTGAAGACCAGATGATTTACACCATTTTGTTGGGTTTCGTTTCAGTCTAGAGTTCCAGAGGAGAACTAGAGAACTGAGTGCTGGCAAGCCTTGTATCTCTTTCAGGCATATTATTTAGAAACTGTGATAAGAAAAGTAATTGGTAGCCGGTCGGCAGGTGTGATCTATTGAGAGAGAGTCAATTTGGCTTTTATCAAGTATGATGTGTCTCACAAATATAATAGAGTTGTATTGAAGGTTGTGATTATCTGAATATAGAATCATAGAATCATTTAAGTTGGAAGAGACCCTTGGGATCATCAAGTCCAACCATCAGCCCTACTCTACAAGTTCTCCCCTACACCAGATCCCTCAAGACCACATCCAATCTACTCTTAAACACANTCAAGGTGTGGCCTCACCAGTGCTGAGTACAGGGGGACAATCGCCTCCCTGCTTCTGCTGGTCACACTATTCTTTATGCAAGCCAGGATGCCCTTGGCCTTCTTGGCCACCTGGGCACACTGCTGGCTCATGTTCAGCCGCCTGTCGACCAGCACCCTCAGGTCCTTTTCTGCCAGAATATGAAAGTGTGTTGTTTCCAGAGGCTTTTGATGAGTTCCTTAAACAGCTGTGAAATAAGTGGAAATTCCTTGCATTTATAAATAACTGGATAAAAGCTGGGAAGTGGTTGTGATGCCTTTTTTTAAACAGTGGAGTGTCACTAGTAAAGTTCCACAAAAATGCATGTTTGACCTGTTGTAGTTCAACTTACAGCATGGCTTTGATAAAGAAGTGACTAATTTACAGCTGAGAGACAAACAGGCTACTGAGAGGGTGCCTCCTGCTGAGCTGCTGCAGTACTATGTTGATGCACCAAGTAGATACATTCTGCCACCTTTTTTTTTTTTGGTCCCAAAAATCATTTATTGTAAAGCATAAGTCCATCTACTAGAAAATAAAAAAAAAATTATTAATGAGAAATTAATAGAATGCTTGGAGACTTTATTCTGGACTATGGACTTTTGGTCTATTTCAGCATATTCTCATGTGTGTGGAGGTAAGTTCTCTCCTGCTGATTTTAGATCCTAGGAGAATGAAAGAAAGGGAAATAGAGATAGGTAAGCTCCCCACCACCTGGGTGCCTCACTGCTCCTTTTAACCTCAGTGCTTACTCAGACTCATCAGTGAACCCAATCTAGTGTGAATTTGTAAAAATCACAGTCATGTGACTATAGTGAAAGGTAGAATTCTGCTAATAAGGTTTAGAACCAATAAGCCTTTAAATCTGGTCTGCAAAGTTATGGGTACAAGGTGTTGCTTTATCAGAAACTTACAACAAAAAACTTTCCCCACTGTAACACATTGTACATCCCTGGGTGTTCTATCCAACCAGAAACGTGGCAATAGTAATTTGCTAATACCTACGTCCGATAGTACTGTTCAGGAAGAGAATAATAGTTTGAGATAAGTCTGCCACATAATGTACTGTTTTATGATATTTGACTATAAATCCTATACAGATGTTATTTACTCTGTTAAAAAGTTTCTTCAACTTCAGATGTTTCTCCTACTAATATATTCCTGCCCATGTAAATATTAAGAAACCCTTTGTTCCTTCTTGTTCTTACAAACCACTGTAATGTGTGTTTTTTTGAGAACTGATCCTGTTTCTATTGAAGCACAGGCTTAGACAGTTCCTGCTTCCTATAAGTGTCTGCACTTGAGTTCAGCGACTGATAATACCATGTTTCATCACACAGAAGCTCTTCAGCTTTGTTGGTGACTAGAATTGTGGGTGTGTATTTTTATGTGCATGTATCTACCTGTATTTACCTGTACCCACACCTATGTGTATGTATATGTACCTATATGTGTACATAAACACATATTTTTAAACATAAAACCAAATACATGTATAATATATATAAACAAACTATTAAAAAAATGTTCTGTTGGTAAGATACTATGCATAGGAATGTAGGGAAATTACTAAACAGTGATACAGTTTGTACAAGGCTAGAAGTGAAGTATGCCGTGTGGTCAGAGGTTGGAAAGAACCTCCAGGGTTTTAGTCCAACCCCTTGCTTGGAGCAGGACAGCTTTAGTGTTAGAGTGTGTTGCTAAAGGCTATTCTCACCCTGACAAATTTTGAAACTCTCCAAGGCTGGAGGTTCAGCAGCCTCTGTGGGCACCTCTTTCAAGGCTATGTCACTGCCACAGCGAAATTTCCACCCCTACCCCTCCGATCCTAACGCTATCTAGATGGCCCTGGTTGTCTTCTCAAGGCCTAGCCTTTAACTCTTGAGTTTGTGCGCATACAGGAAGCAACAATTGTAGCAGGTTTCAAACAAGCATCCTCCATCAGCCATTGACTTACTGGGGGCCATGTTGGGCTGATGGCCTGTAAGTGCAGCAGGTTGGGCTCTGGGCCGTGCATTTTGGCCACTGCTGCTCTGCCTTGTCCCTTACCCCTGGCACACCAGCCTGGCCACGTCCCAGCCGGACGGGCTTCTTGCTGCATGCTCATTTTACAGGACTGCAGAGTTAGGCAGACAACTGATAGGGCCTCTTAGATAGCCTTTTATGGTTCTTCACAATGTGTAAGAAATACATTTCCAGTTTTGCTGCTCAGCTCCTTTTAGATAAAGGACTTTTTTTCAAGCATTGTTCCTGATTTTAGATGTTCTACCTTCTTTTTTTTCATTCTATATCTGTCACAGTAGGGGTGCCTTGCACATTTATTTCAAGGATATTTTTTTTGTAAAATCACACCAGCTGCCTTCTTTTGGCTGACTCTAGTTACAAAAGGAACAGGCACTTTTGTGCCAACTCAGCATTTTATGTTGCCTCTTTCATGGTAGAAGACTGAGTAAGCTCTTGGGCCTCATTTCATGTGTCCTTGCCTGAAAATGGATTTGTAAGCCTTTCTTGTCTTTCCTTACCTGGCTATGATTTTCTGTAGCCACAGAAGCCAGTAAAAGTTTGAATGCAGTCTACATAATAATTAGCAGCTATAAAAGAAGTTTTACATTTTTTTTCTTCAATACTAGGTAATTTTCTGTATTTTGAAGAGGTTTGTTTATACTTATGTTTTATATATGTGTACACACATGTTTTAATGGATGTATTTAAGTAGCTGTGTATACATGTCTAAGTGTCTGTATATATAGGTGGATAAACACAACTACATAATTTCCTCTCTATATATCATTGACGCCTATGGATGTCTGAGTATAGAGTAACAATCTTGTACTAGGTTTTTTCTGACCTTTCTGATTCTCTTACGGTCTTGCTACTGTCTTTTGTTTTGTTTAATGGGTTGTAGATAGCACATTATGCAGAGTGCTCACCTGGTAGTGTCACGCTGGGCCAGCATAATCATTGAGATTGCCCAGGGAGGTGGTGGACTCACCCTCCCTGACTGTGTTTAAGAGTAGATTAGATGTGGTGTTGAGGGGTATGGTGTAAGGGAGAACTTGTAGAGTAGGGCTGATGGTTGGACTTGATGATCCCAAGGGTCTCTTCCAACCTAAATGATTCTATGATTCTATGATTCTAGATTAGGTTTTGGTCTCTCTTCTACTCCAGAAATCACAGAATCTGCTTTTGATGGGCACACTGTTCCTGATGGGAGTTTTAACCTGACCTTGTTCCAGGAAACGGGCACAGCAGCCGGGTGTTTCCTCCCCAGCACACCGTGAATGCCAGGCTGCACCCAGGAGCTTGTCTTCCATCTGTTCTCTAAAGATGAAATAACTTCAGTGACTTTTATTTTTTCCAGCCTGTATAGAAAAGGTGAGCACTTTAGAGAGCTTATCTGCAGAAACTCGGCCTTGCAGGTGCATCCCTTCCCTCTAAGTGTGCAACTGGTTGCATGCTCTGTGCCCAGGGCTTGCATTGGCTCAGGTATTCCCATGCTTTACATTTGATCAGAATCCAGAAGATGACGTGCTGCTCTAATTATGAGCGAGCTTTAGTAGTTCTGTAACGCTATGGTCGCTGGTTTGGGGTTGGGTTTTTTGTTGCATTTGTTTTCTGAGCTTTTCTGGAGTGGATAATTGATTAGCAGTAACTACAATGATCATCATACCTCTTGGTCATTACTATATTGTTATTTGGCAGGATTCCTTGTATTTATAAACAGGCTGTAAACCTGTAAAGCAGCATGTTTCTGGGACATCTAATTTCCTCCCTCACATAGTTAAGTGAGGGAGTAATAAATCTGCAGCATTGTGATTTGGTTTTGGTTTTTGGTGTGTTTTTTTCTTAAATAAGCAGGCTTGCATTTTACTGCAGTACAGAATACTACAATGCTTCCACAAGTGCTTTGATATTTAGGATATTTTACTATTTTTGTTTCCCATCTTCTGTAAAGATGTGTCTGTTTTCTTTCCCGTTATGTTTTTGTTTAATAGCCACCTGCAAATGTTTTCCAGAAGAGTTCACATGGTTATTTTTTGACTGTTTCTCTACAGATTCTGGTAGAGATCCTGCGCTTCCTCTGATATCTAGATGGGTGGTTGATTTCATTTTTTAACCTGATAAAGTTCCCAGATCAGTGATAGTAACCACAAATTATGATTTATTTTTTTATTTCTTTAAACAGTACTTTTACTATAGAAAATTTTCTGTAAGGACCAGGTGCATCCATACCCTACTATTAGTGATAATTACAATAACTTCTTTCAGTTATTATATTACTTTGCAGAGGTTTTTTTTTCTTGTCCTATATCAAGTTGCTCACATAAAAGTAAGTTTCTGAACATAGGTATAAGAAACTGCATGGCTCTACGCAAATGTTGGAAGAAAATTGCAAACACAAGTAACCCTTTGAGCAAAATGAAAATGCTATTTCAAATCAGCAAAATAAAATAAAAACTAATTGTTTTCTCTCCATGGACATGTACAGAAGTGCCTTCTGATCTGCCCATCCGATATCTGGGCTAGGTAGGAACTTCTGTTACCTTTTCCTAACAATTTGGAGTTAGGAGGATCTATGGATTTCTTAAATTTGTGGATTTTAGGATATAGATTTAGTCTACCCTCATAGTTGGGCTTTCTACACAATTTTTTCTTAACATAATTTTAACAGATTTGCCCTTTTTTACTCAATCTTCTTGGCAAATATTTTCTTCTATTTCAGACTTCCCACCTTTCTTCCTTAATTCTCACAGTGTTTTTATATCGTTATCTGAAATCTAAAAGCAGTGTTTGGCAGTCTTTCTTGTTGAGAACTTACTGGGAGAATCATTCTTTAAATCAAATAATCTGTGAAGCCATTTAAAAATCTAGCTAGTCTCTGTTTTCAAAGACTTGATCATATAAATTGAGGGGCTCTTTCCTAATAAGGTTTGTTTCAGCAGACACAATTTAGGGGGCATTTACATGGGCTGCTGGGCTGGGAATGAGTGGTGGGGAACTGTGGGCCAGGATCACTTTATCTCCTGTTGCTTACATGTCCGAGTCTTGCCCCAAATAATTCAGCCATTCACCTCGCTATGATCTGCTTTGCTAATCGGACCAAGACACACCTTCTGTAAACGTCAGTGACCTTTTCTGTAATATGCAAACACACATGGGGTATGTAGGTGTGCAAAACCAGGTGCAGCCCTTCCATGCTCAGATAAGACTCTGGATTTTGGTTGTTCGTTTTTTTGTTTGGGTTTTGGGTTTTTTTTCCAAAGACAAAACTGACAGTTTGTTCGAGGCGTTTTTATGTAAGAAAATAAATTAGCATGAAAAGTTGGGTAGTGTTGGGAGGAGATAAGAATAATCTGATTTATCCTTTAAATCCACTGGAAGTGTAACGCCTCTGTATCCCAGGTTTTGGTGTAATAGGGCTGTGTTGCTTTTGGCTCATACACTGGATTTTATCCATAGGTTGCTCTTCCCCCAAAGAGGGGTGAGGAGCAGCTGTTCAAATGTATGTTCCACCTGGAGTAGGTAACATGGCATCGGTAACTCTTCAGGGTGGCTCAGAAACCAGCACTGCCACCTGTGTCATGATGCTGAGCTTAAGGTGCTCATGGGTGGATCTGTGGAACCTGAAGATGCTGGTGGGACCAGGAGGGAAAGGAGAAGTGGAAAAAGGGGGAGAAGAGGACCCCACCACAGCTGTGTCCTCTGCCTTGGCTTTGGGAGGGTCAACGAGATGTTTTCTCTTGGGTCAAGATGCCTGGCAGACCCCTGAGTTCACATTGCTGCCTTTGCAGTTTATGGGGTGGGCAGTGGAGAAGACAAAATTGGATTAAGACACCCATTTGTTCAGATAAGCCTTTTTCACTTTCAGCCTACGGAACACTTGAGCACACCTCTTACTAAAGGGCATCTGTTGTTTAATCCAACATTCTAATGCTGTTCGAATTCCAGCTCTAGGGCCCCCAGCATAAGGACATGGACAGGTTGGAAGAAGTCCAGAGGAGGGTCACAAAGATGATGACAGGGCTGCAGCCTGTATTCACAGAATTGAGATTGTTCAGCCTGGGGAGGAGAAGACTCCAGGGAAGGGAGTGTCATGGTGGGACAAGGGGTAACAGTTTTAAACTGAAAGAGGGTAGACTCACATCAGACATTAGGAAGAAATTCTTTACTGTGAGGGCGGTGAGACCTGGACTGGCCAAACAAGTTGTGGATGCCCCATCCCTGGAAGTGTTCGAGACCAGGTTGGATGGGGCTTTGAGCAACCTGTTCTAGGAGGTGTCCCTCCCCATGGCCAGGGGAGTTGGAACTCGATGATTTATATGGTCCCTTTCCAACTTTAACCATTCTGTGAAATTAGGAAGAGAAAAGGAGATGGTGGTGTGAATCGTCATGTCCACCACCCACCATTAACAAACCCAGCAAGCTTAGTTCCTAGCCCACTGCATGCAATCCAGTGTAAAGCAAGACACTGGCATCGTGCTGTGATAGTGCCCATGTGGCAATGTAACATAGTGTAGTTGCATAAATCATGTTATATCAGGTATAGTGGTGACATGCTGTTTTGAACTTCCTGATGGAAGCTACAGAATCTTGAACTTTCTGTATTTTCAGGCATTCACAATGAAACTTCAAAACTTAAAAAATTCAGTAGTCTACAACAATTGTGGTGCTGTGGATTGCTGAGAATAATTTTTACATCTTGGTTTTAAACACATTTTTTTTCATTTAAAATTTTTCCAGTACATTATTTCTAACAGAAGTATAACTTCAGAAACTGTGAAAGAATTTGCACCAACCGTATTCTTTGGAAACTCACAAATCATTTCACATTTTTTCTTAAAATACGTGTAACTTGGCATCTAGAACATAAAATTTGGAGATTGAAAGTGTATTTTCTCTTGCCATATTGCTGTTACAGTTGTGGTGAGAGTCTTACATAAAAGTGCGTCAGCAACCATTCCTAATTAACCCTTGGCAGCATGCTCGGTGTGCACACATTCATACTGTCTCTCCCTGTGTACAGAAACAGCTCCTTGCAATGAAATAAATCGAGTGATTACATTAGTTGACACAAATGTTCTCTAAAATAGCCCATTTAATTTTGTTTAGGCATTTCCTGACTGATGTCTCCTTAGTTTCTAATAAATAACCTATTGTAAAACTTGGTAACAGAAGATTTTGTAGTGTAGTAGATTCCAAAGTTAAATTATAAAACTTCTCAGCCGGATAGTCTTGGTTAGACTGTCCCTTGCAAGTGTGGTGTAAAAACATAAAACCAAACCCCACAGGAACATGGATGTATACGATGATACCCTTTTACATGCTTTGCTTCAGTTTGTGTTTTGTGGAGGTAGATGTTCGAGTAGGTGCTGCAGTGAAAGATCCAGGAAAGACCGTACATAGCGAACCTGGTTTTGAGTTTCTGTCCAGGCACAGTGTTAGTCTCTCTCTTGTGTCTAGGAATTTCAAGATTCATTGCTGAATACAATTAGAATTTTTGAAATGTAGATGTTTATTATAAGTTGGTAAACAAAAGATGTGTCCTCCAGTGTTTCTTGTTATATACCTGTCTCAGGCCGCGGTGATCAAGCAGGAGGATTGCTGGAACACCCCCCCAGTGTGGCAGAGAGTTCCTGAGGGGAAACCAAGGAGGTGCAGAAGCAGGCTGATGCTGCAGCAGGGCAGTCCCAGGCTGCACCTCCTGCAGTCCCAGGAGGTGGTCTGGGGCTGTCCAGGCTGCACTCTCTCTGGGTGCAACTCTGCTGTGCACAAAGACACTGCTGGTGTGTTTTCTAGTGGGCCTGCAGAGAACAAGTGCCGGCTGAGGACAAGAGTTTGCTTTGCGTCACCCATTATGGTTGTTACCCATTAAATATATATATATATCAGTGTTTTTCAGCAAAATCCAAGTGCTGTTGGCTTTAGAAGGCTGCTCATGTGCACAGACAATGGGTTTTTCCTTAGTGACTGATACTGGTATCTGGTAACTTTTTCCAAAATCAACTTGACTATAGAGATAGGTAGATAGGTGTACTTTTCTGAAGAAAATGAACCCACCCAATATGCACATGTTTTTAACTTAAGTATTGAGGTGTTCTTTTAATATATGTCCTTACTATCTATATAAATAGTGAAGTTCCTGTGGTTGAGTAAGATGAGACTAGTGAAGGAATGTGTTTGACATCAAATGACAGTGCTTCTGCATTTAGTTATGATAATGAGGTTCAAGGTGATACATCAGGCAGATGATAGTAGGGACTATAGGTAGTTTCCTGTCATTTAACTTTAGCCATAGAAAAGTTAAACGTCTGCTCCATAGGCAAGAGAGAAGTCTGTCTGTCTGTGCTAGATAAATGTCTTGAGGAGAGTGAAATGAATAGCTTCTGGATTTGTCTTTATGGACATGCAGATTTCAGATCAAAGTTAGCACCCAGCTTTTAGATGGCTAATGTGAGATGCAATTAATCTTGTCTTAACGTGATCCCTGATATTAAGAAGGGATGATGTTACACGTTTCAGGGTGGCACCTTAGTCATAAGCCTAAAGCAGCTTTCAGTGTAGTCATTATAAATATACATTCCCAGGATCTGCAAATACATATTTTTGGACTGCTGTCACCACTTTGTATCCTCCCTGTCATATTAATGACATATCGTAACTGATAGGAGTTTGTTTTTCAGAAGAACCCGAAGTAGGAGTGAAATGATTCAACTTGGAAAGTAGGAGCTTGGATACTTGGGTGACACACAGAGAATAAAAATACATCCTGAAGTTTGCAAAGGTGAATACAGAAGATGCATTGCTGAGGTGGCTCTGTTGTAAATAGGAGCTGGGAAATGGGAAGGCTGAGTTATGATCACTAGGCTTTAAGTCAGGTTTCATATTTGCAGTGAAGCTTTTCTGAAGCTTGTGTGTCTTGTGAAGTGGTAATGTTTAGTGTCTGTATGCATGATGCCTAATTGTTATTCAACAAGACTTCTAAGCGTTTCTGTTTCAGGGGATTCAGTCTTTTTTTATTATTACTTTCTTACACTATTCTTTTTCCAGTGTTCGAATGCTTTAGGTTTGTAATCTCCCTGGTGGGGTTATTTTTGAAGACTAAACAAAACTCTTTGTAATTTCTTTCAAAACAGAAAGATATGGAAAATTATGCTTCGTTTCATCAATAATACTGGAGACTTCTAGCAGCTGAGCTCTTATAGTAACCTAGTAAGGTATACATGTCTTGGAAATAATTTCTGAGATAAGCATGCATATCTGCATAGAAGGTGAATTTGGTTTTTTTTTTTATTTCTTAAAACTTTCAAAATTGTAGCTGTTCTATACATGATGATCAGTTTTGCCCAAAATAAGCTTAATGTATTAAAAAGCTAAGCTTCCAGTTGTGCTCTGTGTATTTCAATGTGCATGTTGAGAGATGGTTTCTCTCTTTGGCGGGTTGTCAGCCTTGTCCAACTGGGCTGTTTTGCAGATGGGGGCTGCGGGGAATCTGGGCACCACTTGGGGCGTCCCAGCCAGCAGCCTGCCCTGCTGCTTGGTGAGTCACTTCTCTGCACTTGTGTGCTGCCTTCCACCACAGAGCTCGTAAATAAAACACCCTTTATAGTTCTGGCCTTTTTCTTGACTTCAGAAACCTAAGAAACGTGTGCTCTGGTATGCCTCGTAGGAGGCTGACCTTTTCCCGCAGAGCAGGGTATGCTCATCGAAGGAGGCAGCAATGCACAGTGAATCACAAACAGTTGGGGGATTGCCTTGCTCTGTGCCAAATTATGTTGTCCATCTCCAGCATGTAATTTTCAGGCAAATCCATTGAAGTCTTTAATCTATAATTAGGCTTATAAGCTTCTTTAGACTTTTTGGATTTCCTTTTTTTTAAAGAATGGAATACAACATTACCATTCCGTGAATCGTTCTGATATGTTTTCCAGAGAAAGTATTCCTGGAGGCTTTCTATTTACTTCTTTTTTCCTTCAGTTTTCCAAAATGGGTCGGTAAAGATCCCATTTCCATCAAGAAACGAACTAAAATTACCTGGTGCAAGTGATATATAAAAGCATTTTTTCCTGGCAGTATGAAGCTAGGCTAAAGTAAATATGTATTTCTAAAACTGGATTCATACAGTATGTTTTTCTGCCCCTCCTTTTTTTTTTAAGTTAATTAAAATGTCATTTCTTTTCATGTGTTACTGCATGAACATTTGGCAAAATAAATCACTTCTGTCACTAGATGATGGTGCGAGGCAGTTCTTTGTTAATGCTCCTGTGCCTCAGGACAAGTTACAGACTGGATGGGCATTTGTGTACTTCATTGTATAAGTGTGTGTGTGTATATTGTGTGTCTACCTGTCTATGTACATCTATACACATCACATACAGTAGATGTTGTTGTGTAGCATTCCTTTCATGTTTGAGAAGCACCCTTCTGTGTGCCTCCTCTGCCCAGGTGTCATTTCTCCTCATTGCCTTCTCATTTTCAGGTATTTTTTCAGGTATTTATTTCCAAAGTACTCGACAGACTATTTTATTTTTTTTAATCACATAAGAATTTTAACTTTGGGAATATTCAAATTCAGAGCTTTTTCTTTTTTTTTTTTCTCTTTCTGTACCAGAGATCTTCGTAAATATGGCCTAATCTTTAAAGAAACTTAGAGGAAGTAACTTTTATTGCTAACAGCAGCATTAATTGATAGTAAATATATTCTAAATGTACTATAGGAATACAATTTTCTTCTGATGTCACTGTTTGGATGTTCATAAGAACCGTTTCCCTGAATTCACCTAAGGGATTTTACTGTCCCATTTTCTGTTGAGCGGTTCTGATTTCCATCTTCAGCTCCCAGCAGCGCAGGTTTTGGAGAACTCACTGCTGTTCTATTTTGGTAGGAAGGGTGTCCTACCTGCTTTGGTATCTGTCATGATCCAGTGGTCTACAGAAGCTGAAGTACGTCCTTCTGCCCCAGATGAGCCCTGGTGACGCCAGGCAGTAAGCTGGAGGCATACAAAAATTCAAACGTCTCTAAACCATTTCTATTGTCTTTTCACAAAATTGCTCATACAGAATGCTCTAAGAAAAGGGGCGAAGTTATAATAAATACTGTCATTATTTTAAGACTCTTTCAGACCAGGGAAATCTTTATCAATTTATGCATTTGGCTCACCTGGAAGTTTCTTGGCATCCTTAGGTTCATTTGGGGAAGTCCATATATATATATATATATTCATAGCAAATATATTCTGGAGCTTAATCCAAAGGTTTGCAAACTTCCTGGCTCTCCATAGACCCAAACCTATGCATTTCTATGTTTGTCAGTGGTTTTTGTGGATTTCGCTATTATATCTTGGCAGTTCTCTGGGCTTCCCAAATTCTGCTCAGTGTGTGTACATCTCAGTTTTGTAGCTGTTGGGTTGGGTTTTTTTCTCAGTATACAATGCAGTTCATGCACAGTATCTTTTTACTGTCTAGCACTTGTTTTATTTTCCAAAGCACAAGTTATCAGTAATTTATGCTTCCCACGCTTAGGTTTCATATTTCTTTTTCCCTTTCTTTCTTTAATCTGAGGCATCTTTTGGCCATTGTTTCTTCTTCTACTTGTGGTAATTTTGTGTAAAGACAGCTACTTGCACATATACCAGCCCAGAAAACCTCCTTTCATTTTTACTTTTAAACATTTTTTGAAGTTAGAATTTTTGAGGTAGAATTCTAGTTATAATGCTGCAGACATGGGACTTCTGGAATACCAGCTTCCTGAAAGTGTTTGAGTGATTTTTCTGTGTACACACAGTTCCTTAAAGAGGCTTTATTATTCTTGTTTACAGTTAGTAAGTAGGATACAAACTCTTCATTTGAGAAGAGTTTTCTGAAAATTAACAAATGCTTTTGCACTTGTACTAAATATAATCCTCTCCTTTACAGATGCAGAGAGAAGAAGTATGATTATTACAGCCTGCCAAAGACCTCTGTTGTGATAGCTTTTTATAACGAGGCTTGGTCAACGCTTCTGCGAACTGTTCATAGTGTTCTTGAGACATCTCCAGATATCCTTTTGGAAGAAATCATCCTTGTAGACGATTACAGTGACAAAGGTAAGAAGAATAATTCTAAAAGTTGCTGATTGTTTGTAGGGTTTTATCATAAGTCTGTCAGAGGAGGAAAAGATATGCTGTTTGGGTAACATGCCATAAAATTGTACGACATAAGCATCTAATTGGAGAATGTGGGGTGTTTTTCTAGTGTGCCAGTGAAAATTGAGTTCTGGGCCAAATTTAGTTTAGAATGGAGAAGCACATTTGCTGTGTTTTAACATGAGTACTTCCATATATAGATAACTATGGTCTGGAGTAGTTTCAGTAGTTTCCAACTATGGTTGGAACGTTTCAGATTCCCTAATTTGAACAAGTTTTGGTTGCTCCAGGGTTTTCCTAATGTAAGGTATAGTAAGGAGTTACCTGGTTATCTCTTTTCATTTGAATTATGGGACACAAAGCAATGCTGTCTTTTTCCACCAGCCACGAATTTTGTTAAGAATAAATCTTTTACATGGAAAAAATTTTGTGTAACATTTGGGACTCACTTAACAATTTGGAAATGAATTAGAGGCAAATATGAAGCATTCAATTTCTTAAAAGTAACCATAATTTGTGTCCATCCAAGTTCTGCACTTTTTCCATGCTTTTTCCTAACGTGGACAGTATAGCAGAGTAAGAATTCAGATGACAGTATCTTTAAGGGACTGCTTTAATATGCTGCTGAAAAAAGAGCTTTGTGTAGCATGATGTAAACCAGTCATTTCAGAACTATAGTCTTCCTGTTTTTTCTTGTTTGGTTGTTTTTTTGTTTGGTTTGTTTTGTTACATACAGAACATTTAAAGGAGTCTTTAGAAAACTATGTGGCTGGCTTACGCAAGGTACGTCTTATCCGTGCAAACAAGCGAGAGGGACTGGTTCGAGCTCGGCTACTGGGGGCGTCTGTGGCCAAAGGGGACATCCTGACATTCCTGGACTGCCACTGCGAATGCCATGAGGGCTGGCTGGAGCCACTCCTGGCAAGGTGAGGTTATGCCCTGGTCTGGTTTTCTCTCTCATTGCAGAAGAGACAGTTTGGCACACTTCTGAAGTGGAAAAATGACTCTTTGCAGACATTTACCAAAGGTTACTGCAGCCTGGTCCCTGAGGTACTGCTGAGGGTTTGTCTTCTGGGAGTGGGGTAGCAAATGGAAGCATGGAAGATCAGGAGGTGGATTTTTTGATTTCTCTTGAGGATCAGACTGCTCTTTTTCTTCAGGGAAGGGAAGGTTTTCTGTTCAGGAAAAGGAATCCTCTGCTGGCTTTGAAACTACCTTGGAAAATTATTTTCTTAACTTTTGTCAGCCTGGGTGGTGAACGAGAAGAAGGTCTGGAAAGACGCGTGTCCTAAGACATGCCCTGTTGCACAGCAATGTGCACATAAGCAGATTAGAAGTCAATAAATTCTGTCTTCCTAGTCCTGAGCAAATCCATCTTTCAAAATTGCTTCTGAGATAAAGCATCACAGGGAGGATAGGGAGTAGTTAATGGTATGTCAACACTGACTTTTACTTGGACACCATCTGTCCTGGGACACCATAGTTTACAACTATGTAGTTTTTCAACTATACTGCACATTTGTGGAGCAGTTCAGCAAAATTCCATTATTAAAAAGAAAACAAAACACTGAAACCCAAAGAAACAAACAAAAAGCCAACAAAAAAAACCCCAAACCAAAACAAAACAAAAAAAAAACCCTAAGCCCCAAAATACTCTCTATTACAACTTAGAATGTTTCTGATATTCTTGAAGCCTCACCCACACGTAGGCAGCAAACATATATGCACTTTTCCTGCTGTTGGTTCAGGCACTGGTATAATCACCACAGCTCCCTGCGGCCCCTGCATCACATGCATGAGGGTGTATTGCTTTTGCCCCTCTTGCTGACAGCTTACGTCTTAATCTCCTTGGCTGCCATTAGCAGGTACTGATAGATACAGTACCTGAATCACACCTTCTAGGTATTGTATATAGAAAACCAGCTTTCTTTAAAACATAATTTAAAAAAAAAAAATCCTTTCCTTAAGATCAGTGTTTTGATTTGCATTCCTGTGAAGATTCCCACCAGGTACTGTAGACTTCAGAGAAGGACCAGAAAAAACAGTCCTATGCAGACTGCAGAGAGAGCACATCTTGTCTTGAAGTGTGTAAGAGTTTAGATTTTCTAGAGGAACTTGTGTTCTTAAATTCCTCATGTCCATTTGAAAAAGTACCTGGAGTACTATTTTAATTTTTCTTTCCTTAAAATTGTTTAACCCATTTCTAAATTTTACACCAAGTATATTCCAGTTAACTATGAACAGTTTAAATTTGTTCTGAAGAAAGGAATAGGGGTAAAAATCAAACAAGATTAGTTTTAATAACTGCCCTCTGAAGGAACAATATGTAAATGTGGGAAGGATTCTGTAATTTCTTCACTTCTTTAGCAAACCACTAGATGGCAATCTTGAGGAAAGGTTGGGATAATTTTAAGTGTAAGAAGTCACTTATGTACAAAGTTAGCCCTGGAATTTTTGCTCTTGCTGCAGATGCAGACCTCATCTCTAAGGTGGTATCTGCATGGTGTATCTGACTCAAACTTATGGGAGCAATACAACAGCATTAGCATTTTGCAATGCAAACAAAGTTGTATTTGTATTATTGTATTATCTAGTTAATTCTTAACTTATGGTAAAGGTTATGGCTTTTCACTTACCTGATTCATTTCATAACTAAAATCAAATGCCAGCTACCTAATTTTTACTCTTTTTCCTTTATAGGAGCAACAAAGCATTTTTACATTTTATTGAGATTTTTATTTCTCTGTGTATGTATCATTCTCATTGCTTTGTACATAAGTTTTATGCAAGTGAGATAAGAGAAAGCAATATTTGTATAAGCCTATCCAAACAGGATTTCAGTTGGAGATTGTAAAGAAGCAAACAGCTGTGTTGCATCTTCCCTCCAGCAAAAAGAGACCATTTCATGCTTAAGGCAGTCTTTCTCAGCTCAGTCGATTCTTCTTTGGAAATGCTGCTGTTCTGTTGCATTTAACCACCAGAAGTTGCTCTGATTTCAGAGCCAGAACCCCCTGGTGAGGCTGCAGGTTTAAGCTTAATAGGCCCATGAGGAACTAACTCCCCTCGAATGATGGATACGTCACACATCTTCCTTAATTGGCAATGTAACAGGTTCAGTTTTCCTTCTCTGGAATATTCAGATTGGAAGATGCAAGGCTAAAACGATTACCAGCATCTTAAAGTCAAACAAGTCACTTGGTTTCACTGAATTAACATGAGATGTCTAAAACCAGCATAGAGCAGATTGCTATAGAGTGATTTAGGAGGAGGACTTTATGTTGACCATGGGCTCTTGATGTTGATCTCTCCTAGTACTGAGAGAGACTTTTCCAGAAGTTGAGGTGAAGGCAAAGGATCGCACTGCCTTTGTAAGGGCAAATGCTTTTGGAAAGGAATCCAGAAAACCCTCCATGGTATTGAGAACTGGGAAGAAAGGGTTTATCTCCTTGCAGAAGCAGGCCTGCAGGAAACGTCATCAGTTCTGATACATTCTTAGTATGATTAAGATCTTAACTTTCTTTAGATCAGCCTTGCTTATAGATACGTTATTCTGCCATACGATCATGTTTCTCCTTTTTATCTCTGATATCGCTAGGGAAGCCTCCTTTGTGTCTGTTTCACTGGTGGAGATCAATTCCCATGTTGTGTGGTTGTTCAAGCTCCTGGCTGCTTTTTGAGTTACTGTTGCAGTGCTCAGTATAACTTTTTGCAGATGATCCCAGTTGCAAGAACAACCGTGACTTTAAGGCCAAGAGACTAGCTAATTTGTTATTCATCTTCCCAGAACTATACAACCTGCCGCTCTTTTAATATCTTAAAGGCAGTTACCTGCACAAAACGAAATAGAAGTTTTTGTTGAGAAAGTGGTACTGGCTGTGGCATCCAAGCCAGCTGCTCGTGTGTTATTTCAAGCCATCTGGCATACCTCACTTCCGCTGTCCAGGAAGGTTGATGCTTACTGGGTACATATAGCCGAGTCCATCCTGCTGCATCATCCTGATGCATTCCCAGCAAGAAATTGGTGGTTATTCTTGTAGCCATTATTTCCTTGTATTTTGCAGCATGAATTGAAAAGGAGCAAAACTTCATGTTGGGTATCTGTACGGGTTCTCTGTTCTTGCCAGCTCTAGTTGTTGAGAGAAGTTTCTAATGGAAGTCTCCCTTTTCCTTTAAAAACATATTAGGATTGCAGAAGAAGAAACAGCTGTTGTCTGCCCTGTTATTGATGTTATTGACTGGAATACATTTGAGTACCTGGGAAATGCTGGTGAGCCACAGATTGGTGGATTTGACTGGAGGCTTGTCTTCACTTGGCATACTATTCCTGAAAGAGAACAAAACCGGAGGAAGTCCAAGACCGATGTGATCAGGTTTGTTTTTACGCATCTTATGAAACTCTGAATGTTGCAAGTAGTTTTGATTTCACTTGGAAATTCCAGGGTCTGAAAACTATTTGAGAAATGAGCATATTAATAAACATTGTGTATTTTGTTTAGTTTCCCCGTTTTTTCTGAAACAGCTCCTGCTCACCATGATCTTGGAAAAATACTGTTCTAAAAGCTAAAATTCCCATGTAATCTTCCATATGGAATCCTTACGGCTCAAGCAGTTCCTTTATTCCTGCAAGTGAACTCCCATAGACACATATGAGCACATAGAAAGGTTGTAACTGATAACTAATACTGAAGGATGTCCTCTGTGGTAAGCAAATAGATCAGTCTTGTAAAAAATGTATCATGGTCAATGATGAAAAAGGGGGAAAAAATCATCACCCAGTATGAAGACAAAAGTACTTCTGAAGACTTTATCTGCCCTGTAGCAATAGTGGTGGCTCCTTGTGATGTTTTCAAAAGTGAAGCAGTTTGCTGGATCTTCATTGGGAGGAGTGATACAGCTCTGCCCACCATAGTTTCTATGGAGGGCTAACTCACAGGAGCTCATGTGGAAGTCTTCCTTATAGGTTTTAGTTGTGTTTTGTTTTAAGACAAGTTGCAGTCAGTCAGTATATTTTGTCACTCCATGCTGTATTTTTAGGAGAGGTAAGGTAAGAGTACAAACAATACATCTGGGAAATGGACACTGTTGGCAAAATCCTGGTAGTTGAGGGTCTGCTGTGTTCAGCTTTGGAAGCTGCTGTATTTCAGCAGTGTATTGTAAGAAATGAAACAAATGTGAGGCATTTTTTACATTATGATTTCATTAATCCTTGCTTTTATTTATAACATGTTATTTATGGACTACAACAAGTGTAGAATGATTAATTTTTTACTTTTCTAGGCCACTTATCCTGATAATATTACCCAGTACTTCACAAATATTAATGAACTTATCCTGAACTGAGAGAACATTTTTTTTTCCCTCTTAAATGGGAAAAGAGAGGCAGCAGCTTAGTCCTTCTCAACCTACGTTCATCCAAGTCCTCCCTAAAAAAAGTTTCAAAATAGAGTAAATGTTTTTAAAGTCTTAAGTTTAAATATGATGCTTTTCTTCTCCATGACAAGAAAAATTGTCTTTGGCATGCCAAGGGGGAAACGTTGAGGGAATAAGCTTCACAGTAGCCTGAGGACTGTGGGCTTGGCAAGTGTCTGTAGAAAGTATCAGTGCTGGGAGCGATTTCACCAAAAGCTGTGTTTGGAAAGATGAGATCCAGAGTGAGACAGAAGAGCTTGGCTGTTTATGGAGTTTGGTTTTTTTCCCTTCTGTCTCATTTCATCTCATTTCATTCTTTGAAACACCATGTGACAGTGTAAGACAGTGTTGCTTCAAAAAGATGGCTGGTAAAATGAGTTTTGTCATGTTAGGAGTAACTTATCACTGCACCTAGCATTTGTTAATATTTCCCTCAACAGCAATTTGTGAAATTCACAAAGTGTCAGCTGAATTTAGTTCCAGCTAGCTTTGTATGCTTGACACTTTAAAGAGGGTCATTTTCTAAGACTGTAAACATTTAAGGACAATATTGAACAAATAAAAATTTACATATATGTGCATACACTACCCTACTGAAAGTACAGCTCTTAAATGCACTCTTGCTCTGGGCCTTGTCATCTTCAATGAGGATCTGGTTGTGATCCCTGAATTTTGGGGTTTTTTTCCTGAACATAGTAAAAAAAAACATTAAAAATACAGAAGGGCAGATCTCCTTAGAAAGAAGAATCTCTTTAGGGGCTATATTTACTTAATTCTGCTCAATGGATATCTGAGAGTTTTTCCATTTATGTTAATGGAACAGGAACATGTTTAGTTACTGAAAAACAAATATTTGTTTGCTTATTACTTAAGTAAAACATATGAGGATACTGCACCTAGAAATTCTGAGCTAATATAATTCTGCCCCAAAAAAGCTTGTGAGCTATGTGAAGGTAAGAGACCATTTATTGTCACTCACAAAGACGCTGTGATTGCAAAAATTTATATTAACACAGTGGTTATCTTCTCTGATTTTATTGTTATTTTTATTTTAATACATTCTGGAGCTTGTTTCAGATGCAATGTTTTACTACAAAATTAAAATCAAATGGCCTGGTGATAACTGGTCAATGGCTGATTGTTACTTTGTATTCTGAAAAGACTGAGAAAACAGAAAATAAAAATATACTGTGGTTTTTATCCATTGCATTCTTAATTTTTTCTTAATTTGGTTTCTTAATTTTTTTTCCTTTTATTTTTATTTTTTGCCTTTTATTGAATTCAGAGTTACTGTTCTCTTTCACAGGTCTCCAACCATGGCAGGTGGATTATTTTCTGTGAGCAAGAAGTATTTTGATTACCTTGGTTCATATGACACAGGAATGGAAGTCTGGGGAGGAGAAAACCTTGAATTCTCATTTAGGGTAAGTGGCTCAATTAAAAGTGGGTTTTTTTCCTGAGAATAAAAAGAAGTGTCTTGTTTTGTTCTTCATGTCCTTTAACTTAATGAGAGAGCTGTTATGTAAGCACGTATTAAGAAGAGAATGTTTTGGGAGATTCTTATGAGTCTCTTTTCCTTGTTTTTGTACTTTGTCTTTGTTTTGAATGCCAGTTAAAATATAAGTTATGATATGATATTAGCAGATGAAGTTTACATTCTTTCCAATGATGCTCTTCAAGGCACGGAAACATTTATGATTCTCTAATGTGACTGTAGCACTCACTGCAGTTGGAGTGAGCAGGAAACAGCTGGTGGCAGTTGAGTGGGGTGGGACAAGCCAACCCCTGCACCATTCCTTTAAGGCTTTATTCTATTTCACTTTAGGAAAAGTTTGTGCAAAGGTTATAAAAGGTGATGGGAAAAATCTCCAGGAACTATAAGGCTGTACCCCACCAGAGGAGGATGGACCAGTGTTCAGGTGCTAGGCAGATAACTGGGATGAAAAGGATTTATGGTAGGGGAAGAGAGAGGAGACAAGGCAGTCCAGACTGAGGAGCAAAAGTCCTGTCCTCATCAATTCTGCCATTATCTCTGCTTCTGCTGATTCCCGCTGGGCAGTGACTGCCTATGGTTTGCCCTGTATCACCCTTAGTTTGCTGAAACAATCCAGTGGTCATGTAAGACAGGCTACTGGGATATCTTTGGCTTGCAGGGAGTCCACAACTTAGTATCCTGGATTTTCCTTGGGTTTTTTGCTCATCATCAGGTATGTTTTATGGTCACATTTGCATTTCTGTGCATGGATTGAGCTGCTCTCTTCTGGGAGGCCAACAGTTTTGCAAGACGGACTGTGCAATGGCCAGCTAATATGCCAGGGCTTGTTAATTTTACTGGTGCAGATTGCCGGTAGGATCTAGGCATTTGGATCCAAATTGTGCTTTTCTCTATTTGATTTCAAGCCCTTGTACTCATGCTTCCTGCAGTGAGGGTTTTTATGGACGAGAGCAGGGCACTATGATGTTGCTTAACTGTGTTCTTCTGGCTGCTCATGGTGCTGAACAAGGTCAAGAGGGATAAATCAGTGTTAGTTCTGTTGTCTCTGAGGCTTCTAGACCTGCTAGACCTGAAAATTAAGAGCAGGGGTACTGAAAAGCACTGAAAATTAATTCCTTGTTCTTCTCATCTGTGAAACCACCCTCTCCTGATGACATGAAAAGACTTGTCCTCAAGCCTCCTCTTCTTGTACTTTTGATTATTCTAAACGGAAGAAATTCTCTATAGTTTTGAGAGGCGCAACAAGGACAAAGCTTCAGCTTAAAAGCATGATGACTAAGAGAGATAGAGGGTGTGTGCTGAATGCAGGATCAAGTCAATGTGCCTTGATTTCAAATTGCTTAATGCTATTTGTCTGGATAAAATTTCACTTCATAGGCATTAACGGGCATTGAAACTCCTTTTTCTGAGGAATGGAAAATGTGCCCTTTCATCTTCCCCCTCCCATACATGGAGCAAGGGGACCTGGAGAGAAACTTTTACTCCCTTCTCTGCCCTTGGTTCTACTAGTGGCACTGCAATGTAAGTTTGTTTCTGAGGACTACTGCTTGATAAACCTGCAGTCTGTCCTTCAGCCCACCATCATGGCATGAGAGAAAACTACGTGTATGCAAAAAGAAAAAATTATTTACCACTCAGTTCTTTTTTCATTTAGAAATTTCACTGCCCATGGGCCTGGATGATACGACTCCACTTGTCTTGTCTTTGCTGTCTGGAAATCTGTCTCGCAGTGGGAGCAGCCAGGATGGGTTTGTGCAGCTGGGGAGGTCTCTCCCCAACCCAGCTCCCAGCAGACCAGGCAGGATCCCCACACAGGGGGCTCAGACACAAGCAAAATTGCAGCAGAGAGAGGGGAAGGAACAGAGTGTTTTCTGTAGTTTGTGTTTGTTCAGGAAGCATCATCCTTTTCTAATTTTTTTTTTTTTTTACTTCTTCCAGAGAGTCCTAAAATGATAGAATGGAGGTGACAGAGCTTATAGAGCTTTTCTTAGTGTTCATTGACCCAACAATTAGGCCAGTTGTCCAAAGACCCCTGAAAAGTCTGTACTTTTACTGTAGCTTTTCACAATGACACCATCAGTCTCTAAACAGAAAAAATATTGGTCTGTGTGCATCAAGATGAAAGTGAAAGTAAAAACAGACATCACCTTTTTTTTTTGTGCTAAAGGAAAAAAGCATGCTTTTATGGTGAGCTGCAATCCAGCCAGACCTAGTAAAGAAACATTTTCATGCAAGAAGTCTAATGTACTTCCCTGTTAAAGGGGGTGAAAATAGTTTTAGGGGAGAACTTTCTCCAGAATCATTTGTTTAGTGTTTTTTAGTCAATTTTGGTTTCTCCTAGTGAATTCCTTGCTTTCTCTCTCTTTTCCTTTCTCCTCGTTTGTACCTGATTTTATATTGGGGTTGAAATGTGTTTTCCATTAAAAAAATAAATATTTTGAGGCATTGTTTAGCTGAAATATGCTTATTTTTTCCATAACAGAGGAAGACAAGAGTAGTTTTGAACTGTTTTAATAAAGGCAGGGGAAGTTAATGAGCATTGCTTAGCAACCTACAGTTATCTTTTATAGAAATGCAGAATTTTAATTATTGAAAAATCAGCTGTTGCAGAATTCCTTTAATTATGTTTATGTTGACATGACATATATGCTGGTTCCCCCAAAAGCAACAAAAAAAAGAAGAAAGAAACCTCTTATGAAAAGCAAGAAATTAATATTTTAAATCCAATAAGTAAAGGTTATCTAGTGCTCCCTATAGTAGAATAATGAAATAACTATACCTTCAAGGAAACTATTTGTTTTAAAAGTAAACATATGTATCAGAGTGCTTACAGTTTTGCTATTAAGCACAGTATTATGCCACATGTGAAGATCTGACGTCATTATCCAAACCCAAATCAACGGAGATAACATTCATTGATCAGTAAATTAATAAATTTGAGAGGTAGTCATAAACCACTTAAAATTAGCAGTCTGAGGACAATATCCATCTTGTGTATCCTGAAAGCCTTCATCAGAACTGGCTTTCTAGATCCCTAGAAGTCCCAGGGAGAGAGATGGGAGAAGTCCCATCACTGATCTGTTGTTATTGGTGTGATTTGCTGCCTCATAATTTTCCCTTCTGTGGTGTTAATTTTAATAACATGTAATTAAAATGCATGTGCTGTACAAGAAGTTTGTCAGGGAGCAAACCTCTCTACCCCTTAAACATATCTCCGCTAATTTCCCTCGTCCTCCTCTTACAAAGGAAAGGTAAGCTGCCACCTGCACACAGTTCAATATATGAGGAAAGTTAGTTCACTGGCATGCCAGCTCTCAAAAAAAGGCCTGCAGCAAGTCTATGAGAGCTATTGGTGATTTCCTGGAGTCTGGTCAAGTGCAGCAATGCGTCCGGCAGTTCCTCTCGTCTGACAGTTTCAGAAACCTTGTTTCAAGCAGCTGTCAGAAGCAGGTTGTCTGCCACATTGGACATAGTGTTAAGTGGAAAATACCTAGTTATGATTTCCTTTCATTACATCAAACTTGAAGTCAGTGGCTGTGTGGGTGAGCTGCCAGAAGTCCATGGTTTTCAAAGGAAATGAGAACAATTACAAAAATTTGCACAGTATTCTGAGTGAGTCTAGTGTCCTTGCTTGATGGTCATTTATGGGCGTTATCTCCAGGGCTGTGTACTTCCTGGCTTGGAGAGCCAGAGGCATGAGGATGAGGGCAGAGTGAGTTCTGCCAATTCCACATTCAGGTTCAAGTATTTTCCTTGACAGCAAGCAGGAATGTTGGTTTAGATAGGAGAGGCTGTTTCACTAACCTTGGCTGGACCACCATGGGTCAGTTAAAGAATTACGTTTCCTTTTATGCTTTGGGTCTTGGAGTCTTTTCCCATCTTTCCAATGAAAAATGTTAGATATAGTTTATGTCTGGGTACCCATACTTCTCTTCTGAAATGCTGAATATAGAAATGGAAACACAACTTACTGTTCTCCAGTAATATGATGAGCTTACATGGTTTGTCAAGTCAACTCAACAGCAGAGTACGAGAGTAAGAGAGTAAGTTTCTAAGAAATCAGTCATCAGTTTCTTTGAGGAGGGTATTTGTATGGCTAATCCGGACTAGAAACATGGCTGTTTTGTTAATAATTGTTCTATAACTTGAATTTCAGGCCACAGTTGGACCTGCAGAAATATTGTGGACCACTTCTTTTCATGTCTTAAAAGGAAGTAAAGCTAAGAAAGGGATAATGGCGCACTATATAAAACCAGAGATGGTGATATCTCCTTCTTGCTCCCAGTGATTTACTCTGAGTTCACAAGGATGTCATTTAATCTTGTCAAATGAGACACACAATTATTTTATGTGTTGTTTATACTATGCTGGAGTGGTCTTAAGAAAATATTACCCTTGCAAAGACTTATTGTTACTGTATTCTGCTTGCTAAGATTCAAATTAGTGATGCACAATGTCAATTCTTTGTTCAGATATGGCAGTGTGGAGGAAGTCTTGAGATCCACCCGTGCTCACATGTAGGTCACGTTTTCCCCAAACAAGCTCCATACTCACGGTCGAAAGCGTTGGCAAATAGTGTGCGTGCAGCTGAAGTGTGGATGGATGAATACAAAGAACTTTATTATCACCGAAACCCGCACGCTCGCTTGGTGAGTTCAAGTCCATTGTTCTTGAAATTTCAATGGAATTTATTTTCAATGGAATAACTATTAATTTAGCTAATATTTATCATAAAGCGCTTTTTATTTCTTACTTGCTCTGAAATTTTTTTTGTCAAACAGAATAAGTGTATATATATATAGTTACTTTTTAGTACTTGGAAAAAATCAGAAATTCTATAAGACCTGAAGAAGGCCACAATTGTGTCAATATTAAATGAGTGAATGAAGAAATGCAAGAATAAAGTTAAGTAGGATGACCCAGCTAAGGAGGAGCTGTTTAGCCTGAGATGTATGCCTCTACGAAAGAGCTAATACAGGATTTTACCAATAAAGAATTACAGAAAAGACACATAATTAACAAATTCTAATCAAGAAGATTCAATGGACAGTAGATCTTTAAGTGAACAGCATCACAATAATCTTTAGCAAGATTACCTGTCTTGTGATAATAGTAAAATTTTGGACTGATGTAAGACAAAGTGGATTTTTCTGTTTGATTTACAGCTACACAACATTTGATCAAAACCAAACCAAAATCAACATTGCAAAGATGAAATTAATTAATATCAGTCCTGGGAACTTGGGTGAAGATGATCCTAATAAAATGTTTGAGGTCTCAGTTCTGGTTTTGTTGTTTTGTTTGGTTGGTTTTTTCAATGTTAATATATATTTTTTTTTCTGTGAGGAAGAAAATACAAGATCGTTTGTTTGCAAATTTTTTCAGGAAAAAAATACTGTGAAAATTGAGTAGGTCAGAACAGTAAAGCAGTGTGCAAATTCAGAGCTTGGATATATTTATCGTGAGGGGCATGTTGGCTGGAAGGCACTAACACTGAAATTTCCTCCCAATGTCTAGAAATTACTTACATGAGCCTCTGGCACAAAGTCCAGAATTCAGGCCAAGAAGAAATCCCTCTCTGCTTGTTTCCAGAAGTGCTGAACCTTCCCTTGCACAGAAAGTTTTGGAGTGATGGCTTTCTGGTTTTGTGCATGGGGGGCATAGTGGGCTTCTGGGCACCCACCCCTGGCTACGCCAGACCAGGCAGGAGGACAGGGACCTCCCCTCACATTTTCAGTGGCCTACCACAATAGACGTACCAGGGGAAAGAGTGCTCTTGAAACCATTAAACTTTTAAAAGATGTGCTGGAGGATGCTGGGGAAGCTGAGTTTGGTTAGCTTCCATCTCGTGTTCCTTTGGATTAAACTGGGTAATTAGGTTATTACAGTCTATGCATTTGTAATAATTGTTTTACTCTAACATCATAAAAGCCATTTAGGTTTTATTGTTAGAGAGAACTTTGAGAGAAATATGGGGTTTGGGCATCCTAAGATGGGAACTCGCAGGCAGTGCCAGGCTGGTTCTGCTTGTCATATGCAAAGAGAAAACAGTAATAAATGCTGACAGTTTTTCTTGTAAAGTTCTGGGCAGCTGATGTCTGTGATGACAGAACATCAACTTTAAAGGATATTTATGTGTTAGTATTGGAATTTTTGCCCATTGGCTTATTGTGAAACAGTGGATGTACGCTGAGACTCGTGGGGTACTTTTGCACGTATCTAAGCTGCTGCCAGTGCCCTCTGGTTTCCATAATACTCTGTGCACCTCTTGTCGCAGTGGTTGAATTCAGACCCTTTTACTTTATCTAACCCAAACGTTCAGTCCCGTAGCATAATGGAAAAATGATGGATGCTATGGCTGCAAAATTTGCTTCCGTAAAGTTTTGCTTTAAGATTAATGTTCAGACCTCGGAGCTAATATGTCATGCTGTTTGTTTATTCAAGCGGGCATCTCTGCCTCTATTTTACATCTGCTTTGTGTTTTCAGTGATATTTCCACAGCTTTGAGATATGCAAATGTATTTGCAGTTTGATGAAAGAGTGTGTCAAGTGACCTGTGAATCTGGGGACTGCAAGCGGTAGCTCATGTCTGGCTGTCTGAAGTCCCTGGTCAATATCAAGATAGATTTTTGAAGCCAGACATGAAAAGATGTGAACTCTGCTCCAGTCTATAGACAGGGAAAAGTCTACAATGAAGGCTTGTCTCTGAAGATTTAAGATTTCATACTTCCCACCCTCTAAAACTACAGTTAAAAGGAAACATTAGCAGATCTTAGAAATTTCATCAGTTAAGTGTAAAACTGTCTGTAAAGGTAATTTGCAAATGGAGGGTGGAATAATTTAAAATTCTCAAGATACATTCACTGCTCTTGAGATTTTCAATTATTGAGCTAAAGGAAGTTTTATTTTCCAATACGTCTTCTCAGTTCCCAGTAATCTGTATTCAAGGACTTCCTTACTTGCGGATTTAGGGAGTTTTCTCAGACAAAATGTTTTCTAGAATATTTTAAAGTTTTATGTGTACTGTTCCAATTCCTTTTTGTCAACATTTAACAAATGTAAGGATAATGAAATCAAATCCAGCACCCAAACATGGGGATTTTTCCTGGCTAAAAGTCCTACTCGTCTCTTTAGCATACGGTTCCTGATAACATACACAGATAATTTAAAAGAGAGCATCTGTTCTGTTTGGGGTTTTGTTTTTAATTGGGTTTTTTGTGGTGTTTTTTTTTTTGTTGATGTTGTTCTTTCAGGAACCATATGGAGATGTGACAGAAAGGAGACTCCTTCGAGAGAAGCTGAAATGTAAGGACTTCAAATGGTTCTTGGAGAACGTTTACCCAGAGCTTCACGTACCTGAGGACAGACCGGGCTTCTTCGGAATGGTATGTGGCTGCTGAGAAGGGACCTCCTCGTGGTTCTCTGAGCTCTCCTTCTAACTCAGTAGGGAGGTATTATTATGCCAAAATTAGCGTGGGATTTTGGTAGAATTCTGTTAGAATGGGTAGGTTTTAAAACATGGTTTCTATCAGAATCTTTATTTTAGGGGGGATGCTGTTTATGAAGGAGTTCTGTGAGAGGATAGAGGAACGGGTAATATTGCCATGAAGTACATCTTCCATGTGACAACTTGTGAGTGTTAAAAGCAAATGATGATTATTTCTTTTTTAATTTCTTGAAATATTGCATAGCAAAAAAAGAGACCACCAATGTGTTTTAGTTGTTGACTTGAAAATAGAAAGGGTCTGCCTTGAAACATGTATGTGCACATTTTACCTGATGAAAACTACGATGCTCACATGATGATGGGAAAGGCAGCTGGTGCGATGTGCTCCCAGATCATACAGAAATCTGTATGTCAAAACCAACATGGTAATTTTTCATCTGGATGTCACTTTAGACCAATGCTGATTCATTAACAATTTTTGCTGGTTCAATATCAGAATCCTCTTCATTTCTAAGAATCAACAACTTTCTGTGCTATTTGCAGCTTACAAACAAATACAAACTATAGCTCCGTGTGTGTATCATGTTATTATAATCTGATTTGGAAGGGATGAAGGCAGAGATGGTGCAGCAAATACCTGCTTCCTCTGAAAGATCAGCAGGTGTCTGCTGTGTGTCTTGTTAAGAAGAAAAGACTGCACCTTTCTGCCAGGCAAAGATTTATAAATACCTCCCTGATAACTGGTGCCACACTGACTTAGAAGTACTTTTGCTGGTCACTCTGCAGATCTAGCTAAGCTGCATTCCCGCACTGATGCATCACATCCAGCCCCTATCACAACCATCTTGCCTTGCTGCCATTTGCGCTTCAGTTACTCAGCCTCTGCTGAACCTCCTTCAGTGGAGGGAAAAAACCCATCACTGTGGGTGTACAAAACAGACGGGAACCAAGTCTCCCCGCAGTCTTCCCTAAAAGCTTGGTTACCTGATGGATGAAAAAGATCCTGCTGTGGAAACAGATATAGTTTCCCTTAGAGAGCTGCATTTCCCTTGAGAAGCTGTAGGGGCTCCCACAGGGAATGTGTCACTTGCCTGCAAAGCCCCTAGGAGTCTCTGAGAGAGCAACCGCCTTCCTCCATTTGCCTTGGAACTTGCACTTGAGTCGAAAGGTGTGTGTGATCACTGGCATGAAAGGTAAAAGCCACTGTTATCCACTCTCTTGAACAGACCCCGGTACAACATCCTTCTGTTTTTCTATTGGTTTGTGCTGGATCTCTAACTGACAAGGTCAGAGACAGTTAAGCACTTAGATACTATAAGACTTATCTTCCAGGAACATTTCAGTAACCTAATCCTCCCCTCCACCTCCATCCTTCAGCCTCCAAAACGAAGCTGGTGGCTGTGATAGCGCTTCAGCCTCCTGGGGAGGGGATTTGTGCAGTTTCTTTCACGTGTCATCCTTGGGAAAGGTGTTGACAGTACCTAGAAATAATAATTCTTGTTCGGAGCTGCTTGAGGTATCTATGGTGTAATTTAGGTGTGCTCTATATATTTATCTTAAAAAAAAAAAATATCTTAAATGCTGTCATCTAGTTGTGAGCATGAATATAGAATACACCCCTTTTGGTTTTTTTGGCAAGAAGAATTTTAAATGTGATTTAAAGTACAGTTATACTCTAAGAAAGTGACAGTGCAAAAATGACGCCTACTGATTCAACTGATTTGTGGATACTGAGTCCCATCTGCTAACTTCAATGAATCATTGATTGTGTTCTTTACTCCTGCCTTTTTCTGGTTCACAAAAAAACTGTGTTTAAAAGTGTCAGTCTTGTTAACAGCTCGGCTTAGTGTGAGGTTATTTAATTGTTTAAAGAGATTGATTGCAAGGGGGTATGGGGATTTCTCTCTCCCTCAAAAACCTTGACACTGAAGTTGAAGAATCTTTCTAAGGTTATTCATAGGTCAGCCAGATGTTATTGCAATAAATGCAAGAATTATTGAGTGCCCATGCACCAACAATTAGACACTTGTGTTAATTTTTTTCTCCTGATACATAGATAAATTTTTACTGTCTGTACTCTGCTTGAATGTCTAAGGGGTTAGCTGCCTAAAACTTCTAAACATACAGAATTTTGAATGTTTTTGCCTGAGCTATGTTTGCATTTGTGTGAACTGCCTGAGACCTAGAAATGCAGAAAATACATCTCCTTACTAGTAAAAGTAGTATACTTTATACCAAAATTATGTAGCATAAATAGACTTGGAATGCCACAATGCTGATTTCTCTCAGTACTCTGAACAAAAACAGTACTCAGTTTTTGTTCAGAACAAACTGAACAAAACCCAAAATTATATTTTGAGATGGGGGACTATTAATAATTATAAGTGTTTTCATTTTCTCTTTTTTTTTTTTTTTTTTTTAAAAAAAAAAACCTTCAGTCTGATTTTTTTTTCCATAGAAGTTCCAGTACTGGATCAGTGGAGTAAAGTTCAAAATGTGAAAATTCAAACATTAAGGCTACAGAGGGCATTACAAGATAAAAGTTTGGATGAGAATGAGATAGCAGCATTAGGTAGAAAGGTAACTGCATGGAAAACTTAAAAAAAAAAATAAAAATAATGCTGCATGTACAAGGGATATTCCCATTTTTGCTCAGCATCTTAGTAGCAGCACGTTGTATGTCCCTATTTGCTATCTTAATGAAAAAGCAAAGAAAATTTACTGAGGTCCCAGTACTGTTTTGTGCAGTGGTGTATTAAAGTAAGGTGAACTAGAAGCTCTTAGAGCTCTGAATGAGCATGCATTAAAGTTCTTCTCAGAGCACCTCAGGGTAGGGGCATAGACATGACCTATATCTATATGTAGATATAAGAAGAGGGTTTTTTATGTTCAGGATGGTGAAACCCTGGAACAGATGTTCCAGCTCAGGCTGTATGGGGCTCTGAGCAACCTGATCTATTAGAAGATGTCACTGCCTGTGGTGGGGGGG
>VZTM01013874.1:25589-47826 GCA_013400555.1 Jacana jacana | reverse complement strand
TTTGGGGGGGGGTGTGGAATGTAGCTGATAGGCACTTTTTGGGTTACGATAATAAGATGTCAGTGTTTCAGGCAAGGCTGATAAGCCCTTTTAGGTTCTGGTGTAGTGCACTGATGCCTCTTTGACGTAACATCTGATTTGGCCATCCCTGAGTGTGCAGTTACCAGCAAAGTGTGCTGTACTTGTGCAGTGGGTGTGAAATCTTAAAAAGACCTGAAGGTCTGTGTGCTGTGCAGATGCCCACCTGGACAGCCCAGATGAGGCCTGCTTACAAATTTTAGCTGCCCAGGAGAGGGATGGTGTAGGCAGCACTAGGGAGGACTTTGAACCATCTTGCGTGCTTAATATTAGCACTGTGACATTGCTGGGTTGTGGAATTAGTTGTTGAAGCAATTATGCTGATAGGTGTCTATTGTGACTATCTAGCCAATGGCTTTGTTCACTTCCTGTTCTGAAAGGCATCTTCAACTGACTGAATCAGTTGGGAGATCAAAAACTTGAACTTTCCGATTGGCAGCTTCTTTCTACATTTTGATGCAAGACTGTCTTGTCTTCAATGAATTTCTAAATGGATAGTCATAATTTTCTTTTCATTTAGACTAGATGTAACCAGAAAAAACCCAAACAAACAAACAAAAGAACAGAAAAATTTTAAGCCTTTAAAACTATGAATAGTTTTTGTTTTGCTGTGACTTGAAACAGACCATTTTGTAAATTATCTAAATAACACAAGAAATATATGGACAGGCTCACAGAAGACAAGATCTTAGCTATGTTGCCTAAGTTTTGTAATCAAAGACTACTGCATGTCTGGTGTTATAAGTTCTTGGAGTTATAAGTACCAGGCTCCAAAACAGCCTCCTCTAAAACTGCATTATAGTACAATTTGTGGAGTTTCTACTTGAGATTAAATTGGTACCCAAGGTTATATCTGACTAGACCTGGATATCTGATGCTCTTTACAGGAAAATACCCACCACTCTGTTGGCTGTACAGCCTCTGAAAGCTTGAGACAGACTTTTTTTAAAGAAAGTTAGTGTTTGATGTTAATCTCAAGTGAACACACCCTCACTTGAGACGTGCTTGTGTGATCTTGAGCCTTCCAGAGAGACCTGGACTTGCTGGGGTGAGCAACTGAATTCCAACAGCAGTGTCTCATCATTGATTTTCAAAGGATCTTAGTCATCGATGTTGCATACCCATTTCAGCATTGCACTAAATAAGTTAATGGAAGTCTGAGAGTATTTACTTTCTTCCCTTCATTTGCTTCTCCCCAGAAGAAAAGGCTGATAGAAAAATAGTATACATTTGGTAAAATTGTTTCCTGAGACTGCTCTGATTACCTTTGAGGTAAAAGCTTACACTTGGCCAGTACCATGAAGCTGTTGGCTTGCTCCAAATTCACATCTTGCTGTGTCCCACAGTATCATCTGCCCATACCACTAATGCATCAGCACCAATGCCACTGTGGCAGAATAAAGAGGATTCTGATCAATTTTGTAGATGAAGAGAAAGGTTGGCTGTGCTCCACTGGCCATATTTATCAACTAAGGTAATGAAGTTTTAATGGCAAAAATCTGTTGATGCTGTGCTTACAGTTATATGAAATAGATTTTATCTTAAAAAAAAATTAAAAAATCAAGAATTATTGACAACGCCATCTGTATTGTATCACTACATGCAAATGTCCAGATGTTAAGAAATACCAGATGTAAACTTCTACAGGAAGCAAGGGGGCTGAGGTGAATATCTCAGTAGTTGCTGTTTGTTACTTGTTGGAGCCCCTAAACAGAGTGGTAACTAAATGGCACAGTCGAGTACAGCTACAGCGCTGCGATAGGAGGCAAATGTAGAGGCACAGGGCAGAACTTTTTATAACTGAACCGTGTATTTTAATGGCAAGGTGATCAACATTTTTCTTGCTTCTATTTCTCTAATGCAGCATTCTGCAAAAGAATTAAGGTAAGTCATGGAGAAAATTTTGTTCTTTTTGCATGACTTGTTTATGGTGGATATGGGAACAAAGGTAGGTTCAGAAATGAATGGATGATTGCTGTTTTGATAGAGCTGTTGCACATAAAAGAAATTTAAAGTGTATTCTCATTTAACAAGAGAAAAATATTACTGTCACAAATTCATATTTTTTTCTGCCTTGGAACAGAGGGCTGATTTTATATTTTTAATATCTTTTTTTTCTCCCCCATAAATGGTGCTGCAATCAGATTTTCCAATGTGATTATTTTCAAATCTTTGTTATTTCAGATCAGGTCATTTAACAGCTTAGTATGCGCTATTCCCACAGATTAGGTCTTGAACATCTATTAGACTTCCTGATAAAAATGTGGGTATAAAAGAACATTGACTGGTGTCTGATCAAACAAACTAAAGAACCAGGCTGAAATATGGACCATGTATGTTTAGGAATATGTGTGCATGTACTGGAAGCATTTATGCATGAAAGAAAAAAAGGGAGAATATAAGTGGTAGCGTCCTGGGAGTACAGGCTCAGTTTTAAAACATCTGAAATGAAGCTTAAGTTAGTAATCTTTTACACAGCTTATATTTTGTTGGCTGTATTTGGGCATTGCATAACATGTGTGGGAGGGTTACAGTAGTTCTAGTGGTGCAGCGTTTTAAAATAGGTTATTTAAAATTCCAGGTCACAAAAGGGAGCACGTGCTGGGGGTTTACAGCGAAGGGCGCATGCTTGGAGTGGTAGCGAGGGTGTTGGGTTGCTTGGAAGGGCACCACCAATAAGTGCTTTGCTACCTTTATCTTCCTGTGGAGTCAGAAGACAGTCAGGCAAAGTCATATGCTCTTAAGCATACTAATGAGAGACCCTCTGATCCTGAGGACAGTGGCTGACAACAATCAAAACCGATTTATATTTTCAGAGTTACAATTACTGCTTTTAAGTAGTTATGACTTTAAGTAGACATTTCTTGATGTAGAATGTGAAAACATGAGAAGTGTATTGTTTGATTTAGTTAGTTCCATGGTAGTGTTAAAAATTTTCTGTAGAAGACACTTTTCCATTTTTGCAAGTGGAATTCTTGCCTGGTGTTATGAAGGTAAACAGAATGTCAGGGAGGGGTGCAGTGGGCTAGTGTTCCCATCAGACCTGTCTGTAGAAAGGTACCTAGGGGATTTCTTTTGCTTCTAGTAAACTTAGACACTAAAACTAAGGATGAATCTCTATCATACACCAAATTCAGATTTTAGTTTGTCCTGTACTGAAAACAGACACCAAATGCTAAAAAATCAGCAAGTTTGCTGATGATACCAAACTAGGAGGGCTGGCTGACACTCCGGAAGACTGTGCCACCATCCTGCGTGACCTGGACAGGCTGGAAAGCTGGGCAGAGGAGAACCTAATGAGGTTCAACAAGACCGAATGTAGGGTCCTGCACCTGGGGAGGAAGAATTCCAGGCACCGATACATGTTAGGGCCAGACCTGCTGGAAAGCACTTCTGAGGAGAAGGATCTGGGGGTTCTGGTAGATAGTAAACTATCCATGAGCCAGCAACGTGCCCTAGTCGCCAAAAGGGCCAATGGAATTCTGGGCTGCACGAGGAAGAGTGTGGCCAGTAGGTCAAGGGAGGTCATTCTTCCTGTCTACTCGGCACTGGTGAGGCCACAACTGGAATACTGCATCCAGTTCTGGGCTCCCCGGCTCAAGAGAGACAGGGAACTAGTGGAGAGAGTCCAGCGTAGGGCAATAAAGATGATTGAGAGGTTGGAGCATCTCCCTTATGAGGAAAGGCTGAGAGAGCTGGGACTCTTTAGCCTGGAGAAGAGAATGCTGAAGGGAGACCTTATTAATGCTTATAAGTATCTGAAGGATGGGTTGAAGGAGGATGGAGGCAGACTCTTCTCAGTGGTTCCCAGTGACAGGACGAGGGGCAATGGGCACAAGCTGGAACACAGAAAGTTTCATTCAAATATGAGAAAAAATTTCTTTAGGGTGAGGGTGACAGAGCACTGCAACAGGCAGCCCAGGGAGGTTGTGGAGTCCCCTTCTCTGGAGATCTTCAAGACCTGGCTGGATGCAGTCCTGAGTAACATGCTGTAGACAATCCTGCTTTAACAAGGGAGTGGGACTAGATGATCTCTAGAGGTCCCTTCCAACTCTGACAATTCCATGATTACATGAACACAAATATTTAATTTTCCAACTTGCACAGTTTGCTCTGTGGTGGGTTTGGATTCTGAGGGTTTTGTCTTGTTTGTTTGGTTTTAGCCTTCTGCAATCCCTTTGTGTCCCTTCATTCTCTGCATTTGAGAACTGAGTATACAATTATCATGACTAGAGAAGAGCGGTGAAATTACACCTTGCTGAAGCAACTCTTCTGAGATTTACTCTGCTTATTCTTTTTGTCTGTGATATAATTACACTCAGTAGCAGGGGCATTCAGCTTGAATTTACATTTACAGAACCTGTTTTGCTCTGTGTAATCTTAAATTTGATTAAGTGGCTAATACTATGAGTCAGTAATTATTATGGCATTAACTTATTTTCAGTTATTTTTGTCTCCTGAATACTTAAATGCAAGTCCCTATTAATTAGCCCAATGTTTTTAAAATCAAATACTGTAATGTTTTAAACTTTAATCTAGAAGTTATGTACCTGTTTTGTCAGAGATCAGCAATACTAGTAATGAATGTTTAGTATCACACCTACCGTCTCTTTCCAAAGATATTTCTTATCCCCTTTCATGATTTATATCTGCCTGTTCAACCTCAGGAAGGTTCTAGAGCCCTTTTGAGAATAAATCTTTCTAACATCTCCCATTTGTCAAACTGAGAAAAGTATGTAGTTGTCTTCTCATAAGAAAATTGTATGGGGGGCGGGCAGGAGAGCAGGGAAGGGAAATTAAAGACATGCCAGACTTTCTTGTTTTGCATGAGTTGTTGGCTTGTTGGGTTTCAACGTGTCTTTTTATATTTCCTCCCTGCTTCCTTTGCAAATACACTGGAACATGGTGTCATTCCTAGGGGAAGCCGTTGTATCTGGCTGCTTCAGTGCCCAAAGTCAAGACAGTCCCAACACTTTTATTTCTCATTATTCTGAGAGAGATGTTGTTATTGGATCTGTTTGATGTAATCTAATTAGTTTGAGCCAGTTCTGGGTTATACGTCTCTCAGTCCAGCAGCATGGGTGTAAAGTGACTACAGGAGATCTTCCTTACTTTAGATTAACACTTCAAAATATTCTTTTCTTTTGACTAGCTGAAGAATAGAGGAATGGCAAACTTCTGTTTTGATTATAACCCTTCAAATGAGCATAAGATAACTGGACAAAAGGTCATACTGTACCCATGTCATGGCATGGGACAAAATCAGGTAAGAGTCGCGTTTTATTTTCATTTTGACTAACCCTATGGCTGTAATGTAAAATGTATGGTACAAACCATTGCAGTAGGGCTTAGAGTACACGTACATGTTGCTACAGCTGATCTTACACTTAATTCTGATTCTTGTACTGGATGCTTTTAATTTAGATGTCTCTTGAGGTCAGATGTGGGGTAAAAGGTGAAAGCAAAAGGTAATTCATAGGAAGATGCTTCTTAAGGGATGACATTTTTAAAGTTATCTTTTGTTTAGATAGCACCAAAAGATTAACTGAATTTACTGCAAAGATGTCAAATCACTGGATATTAATGCACTTGCGTCTGTGTTGATGGTGCGATGTGTCTGTGTACCTTTGATAGCAGGCACCAGAAAGAGAGCAGAATGCTTTTGGAGCTGTGCAATTAGTACTCCCTCTGCTGGCATCCAGGCAGCACAAGCAAGGAGAAATGGAGAAACTCCCTGATCGCAATATAAACCAGTAAAAGAAAATAAGAGATGACACAAGAGAATTGCAGAGCCTGAGGAGGGAAGGCCAAACCCTGTAAAGGGCTGAAACAATACTAGTAAAATGGGCACAAGGCATTGGAAGGCTGATAGGAGCCAGGGAAAGGTGGCCAAGGTGACAGAGGATGGAATTTTGGGACAGAGGTAGGGCAACAGGCAAGGAGTAGAGCATGTGTGATCGAGGAAGCAGTAATTAGGAGCTACAGGCAGGGAGTGTGAAACAAGCAGAATCACGGGAGACCTCCTTAGTGGAAAGGGGCAGGGGACTGAACATGAAAGTAGAGTTATCTCTGGCAAATGGGGGCATGAGTAGGGGTGACAGGTAGTAATTGCAAGAGAAAGAGTGGGCAGCAGGAAGAACTGTGGGGCGGGGAACAGAGGGAGGCTAAAATAAGACAAAACGTGGAAACACGGGTGAGATGGGAAATGAAAGTCAGGACTGTTGAACTCGCACCTCCTTTTTCTGGTTCACAAATAGCCATGAAACCCATCAGTGGGATATTTCTTTCCATTTCCCTCCCATCGCACTGCCATTTTGACAGTTGTTCTTAAAAGGTAACAGGCTGCAGGTGTGAATACCTTAGCTCAGTTGGCAGGTGACAGTGGCAGGACTGAAACAGTCAAATCTTCTGTAAGAACATCCACCTCTGTCAGCTGATGAACTGATGGTGGCAAGGTTGGTCATCCTCTAGTTGTATCAACACAAAAGAGAGCAAGGCATTTCACCATAGTTTCATGGGTGTTTGCTGACAACAGGCAGCCCTTAAATTCTGTTTTGCCTTTGGAAGGGAATCTGCCATCCTAATCCCAAGTTCTTCTGCCTGCTTTTCCCTGGTCTGCTCGGTATCAATATACAGCTTTAGCAGGAAACCCTCCTTACAAAGCTTCACTCTAGTCCCCTGCCCTGTACCACATGCCACAGACAGCTCTAGTTTGTCCACTTCATTCTATTTAAAACTTTATTTTCCATGCTGGCTATCTCCCAGTCTTTCTCTAACGCCCTTGCTCTGTTTCTCCCTCACTTATTCCTCCTACTACTTACTACACACACTGTTTTGCTCCTTTTCACATGCCTTCTTCCCTGGATAGCTCCCATTTTTAATCCTCTTGTCTCCTTCTCATCTCTCTCCGGTTACAGAGTTTGTTCCACCATACATATTTTTCTTCCTCAAATAGTACTCCCTGCTGCACATTCACACTGTCTCATGATATAAAGGAATGAAGTTTATTCTCTAGAGTGCAGCTCGGTAAAGTTATTCTCCAAATACATCTAGATAGATTTTAACATTAATGAAGTTAACTTGGTCAGCCATATGTGTCTTACACTCCAGTACACCCATCCTCTGGCATGATATGCTAGTGGCAGGTGGCTGTTTATGTAGGGGACAACTGCAAAAGCTCTTTTCACTGGAAGCAATTCTTCACTTAAAGTGACCTCTGAATATCTGTGTGCACTGTGCTGAGAGGAGAGAGCTCTGTGCTCTTGATTATTTATAAAGTCCAGCACCTGCTCCCATTTTATGTCTCAGTAAGTAAAACCACTCTCAGAAAACTGAGAGGTCTGGTAATTTTTTGTTATTTTTCCTTGAATCCATGGTGTGAGAGGGTTCCTTTCCATCATTTTGAGTTGCTTTTGTGTAAGTAATAAGAAAACTGTGGCTTGTTAAAATTCATTATAGCAAGAATGTGAGGATATGACTGCAGTGGTAGGAGCTGAGCATATATAGAAGATAGGCAGAAAATACACAAAGCACTGGCTACTTGGTGCTTGTACCTCAGGCTGCTGTTGTTTTGTGGAAGTGTCTGCCCTGGTAGATAAGAATGAAAGATTTTGAAATTCAATAAAGTACGTTTTCCTTCTTGGTACGGCTAAGAAGCTGTACAGAGAGCACCAACGCATGATGGCAGGAAGCTGACCTGATGTGGTAAGAAGACAGGAAACCACTAAGCAGCCTGCTTTATCTGACCACACTTTCCCAGAATTCCCATTTGCAGCTGATAGGTTTGAGGCAAACAGGGAGAGGCAAACAAAGAGCTTAGAAAGGCCCATGGGTTTTCTGTGAGAGGGGTATCAGACCCAGTAACATCTTTGCTGGTTCTGCCCATCAAGTGCAAACTTCGTTCTGCGTACAGAAGAGCAGTAGCCAGGCACAGAGAGGGGATTCAGGGTCTGGAGTGTGTTTCAGGGTCTGGAGAGGTAGGCAAAATCTGTCCTCCAAAATCTGCCCTAGTACCACAGTGCACTGATGCAGCTGGGTCATACGCTGTAGGTCGTCCTAGAATGGATAGGCACTGGATAAAAGGCCTCATCAAGTTTCCCAGTAGCACTTAAGGGAATCTACTGGCTCTCTGAAGGAAGGAAATGCAGTAAGGCTACTAGTTACTGGGTCATGGATCAGTTTGAAAATGCTTCCTTTCTGCCCACAGAACCCATGGGGCAAGGAAAGAGCACTAAAAAATGCTTCTCCTTTCATAGAGAAAGAGATTTATCTCATGTATTACCAGAGCTTGAAAAAGCCTGAAGTCTGAAGTATTTATTCTATTGAATCAGTATAGTATAAAGAACAATATAATGTTCATTGGGCAAAGATGCAGGAGTACTTGATTGCAAATACATAGAAATAAAACCAAAATCCTTAATGTTTTTCAGAAATTAACCATTTTACTTGAACTTTTACTCCAAAATCTGATGCAAGTCCTCGAGATGCCATTCAGAAAAGATGTCAGTAGTAAGGACCACTTTGACCCTGTAACTTCTCCATCTACTCTTGATGCATCCAATACAATCCGCAGCTTGCAGGCTTTCACTGATACTGATACAAACTGCTAAAAAGAGTTATTATATCTTATAAATCCACTAATGAGCAAGGCTTTGACTGTGGCCATGTAAAAGTGGCATCTTTAAAAAGTGTCCATCCAGACAGAAATGAGCAGGAGTGAAGGTTTTTCTTGAGTCATAAGCTTAAAATGGGTGTCTTTCCAGCTCACTGTGGTGTCCAAAGTAGCAGGCTTTCCATGTGTCAATCAGATACTGAACCTGGGAGCTGAGACCTGGAAGCCAGGGAACAGTTGAAGTTAAAAAATAATAATAAAAATAATAAAAGAAAAATTGGCCCAATATTACCACCTTTGATATTTGTTGATGATCAGACATTTCTGGCATAACACATGTTGTAAAGGCAGTGCAACCTACATCATAGGAACAGGTCCTAACTATAGGGCTACAAAGACGATTAGAGGAGTAAAACATTTCTCTTATGAGGAAAGGCTGAGGGACTTGGGTCTTTAGAGAAGACTGAGGGGGGATCTGATCAACACCTATAAATACTTACAGGGTGGGTGTCAAGAGGATGGTGACAGTCTTTTTTTTCAGG
Organism: Jacana jacana; assembly: GCA_013400555.1. Classification (NCBI taxonomy): domain Eukaryota; kingdom Metazoa; phylum Chordata; class Aves; order Charadriiformes; family Jacanidae; genus Jacana; species Jacana jacana. The sequence continues at coordinate 38,595 of VZTM01013874.1, read as the reverse complement.
GATGCCCAGTGACAGGACAAGAGGTAACAGGCACAGATTTGAACATAAGAAGTTCCAAACATGAGGAGGAACTTCTTTGAGGGTAGCAGAGCACTGGAACAGGCTACCCAGTGACATGGTGAAGTCTCCAACTCTGGAGACATTCCAAACCTGCCTGAACACATTCCTGTGCAACCTGCTCTAGGAGGACCTGCTTTGGCAGGGGGGATTGGACTAGATGATCTCCAGAGGTCCCTTCCAACCCCATTGCATTCTGTGATTCTGTAATAGCTTTCAAGGGGAAATCAAGTCTCCTGGGTGCTATGTCAGCAGATAGACTTGAAACTTGAAGTTGCCTTCTAAAAACACGCATTTCCCTTTGCAACATCACAAATGAATGACGTTGAACAGGTTAATTCTGGGGGGGTCACTTACATCCCTGCCATGATGAAGAAGAACAAGAGAAACCATGGAGCTCCACAAGCTGAGGCAGTGGACAGCATTGTTCTGCGCATGGCTGTGACAGCTGCCGCAGCAGAGAAATTCCTAACTATGATAAAAGGAGGAAAAAAAGATTTCCTGAAACGACTACTGTCAGTATAGTCTAGATCAGAGCTCTTAGACCTTGAAAAAAAGACTGCAGACTTTGTAATCACATGGTCCTGTTTACATCAAAACTTCATTTCTGGTTTCTCTTCCAAGGTTAGTTAGCCTTGGTGGTTGTTAAGGATGGGTTTGTGCTAAGTTCAAGTATATACAACATTTTTGAATTGCTACAACTCTGTTCACAAAGGCATATAGTCTCTTTCTCCAGGGGTGAATCAAAACAAAGGAGGGTTCCTTCTCTTCCTCATCCTTTTATCGCTTTCCACTAATGCAGCTATATTATCTGTAACAAGCAATCTTCTGATGTGTATAAAACTCCTCTACCCTAGCGTAAATCAGATCTAAACACACATCCATGCACTATAGTAATCTAAATTATTTACAAGCATGCTGAATACAAACAGCTCTCTATCTCTGCTGCTCTTTAATGAGGTCCAAAATTTGGCAAGTGCCAGTGATAAATATAAAAATTTTAAGGAAGCCTGCAGCCATAATTACTACAAAAGCCAAGATGTTTTATAGTATGTTCAGAACACCTCTGTAGAATCTTGTACAACAAGCAAAGCCAGTCTTTAATAAAGTTCGCTTCATGTTTAAAAGCAGCTGTAGCTGATTTGCTCCAAATAATAATTTAAAATGTTACATAATAAAATGCTCAATGTGTAGTGATGAGTACTTTGTAACTGGAAATGAACCTTGACCAAACTGCATTCGGACTATGCAGTGAGCAACTCCTTAATTAAAAGTAACATTGGTTTGTGACAACTGAATTAGGAAGGCATAATGCCAGGCTATAAGTTTATTTCCATCCTATTTCTACAGATGATCTAGCATGTGAAAGTAGAATATTGCAGTCAAATTTTGTACGTTCTTTAATTCTGGAATGTCTGTTTTCCATGGCATTTATTCAGTATTTCATACATTTGAAGTGATACCAGAGTAAAGCAGTGCTGTGGTGAGATTTATTTTTGTGAAATAGTAAGCAAACAGCAGCAGTTAATGCTCCTTATATTTTTGGCAGGATTTCTCTCCTCAGTAGCGACTTCAATATGTGAACTTAATTATAGGGTCTTAGTATATCCTCCTTATTAATCTTTTTTTTTTTTTTGTATATATGAAATNTTTTTTTTTTTTTTTTTAGTATATATGAAATAATTGTTGACCTTTGCTTCTTCTCTTGCATTTGTAGTTTTTTGAGTACACATCTCATAATGAGATACGTTATAACACTCGACAGCCAGAAATCTGTGCAGCAGTTGATTTGGGGACTGACTACTTGACAATGTCCTTGTGCCAAGAAAATGTCCACAGTGTTCCTGAAAACCAGAAGTTTGTTTTCAGAGAGGTAAGTGTGCTGGTTTGGTTTTGGGTTTTTTTGGAGTTGGGTGGAAAGAGAATTGCTGAGATTTTTTTTCTTTTTATCTTACTACCTGCACATCGTGCAGGCCACAACATCGGCATAGATCTCTGGGAGAAATATGCTATCTTGGCTTTTCATATCTGAATGCAGAAGCAGGGTAGCAGCAGTGCACAGGTGAAGAGTATGCCAGTCATAGAGAATAGGAAGATGAGAGGAAGAAAAGCTCCTTAATCTCAAAGGAGTTGAGGAGGTTGGCGGAGGTGTCTGCCCTGTCCACGTCTAGTGTTTTCTTTGGACTGCTCAGTGCTCTCTCACGTCTCACTACTACTGTCTTCTCATGAGAAATGAGGTGCTTCCATATACTATTTCCCCCAGCCTGACTCATGGCTGGCCTACTTCTGCTCTCCTTTCATTGACTTCTTTTATTTTCTAGTATTTATACCACCATATATCCCTGATACTTCATATACCACCGTTACTTTACACTCTTCTCTGCTTTTGAGCAGCTGCCCCATCTTCTCTCCAAACTATCTCTCATGACCCTCCTCATGAGCAGCAGAAGTGCTCCCTGAGCATTTCAGCAGAAGTGCTCCCTGAGCATTTCAGCAGGGTAATGTGATGTACTACCAAAAAATACCTTCTGCTCTACTCCTACCCCTACGCAGGACACATCTTACTGGCTGTGGGGATTTAGCAAATCTGTACCTGTCTTTTTCAACCTTAACGCCTAATCCCAAAGGGGAGGAATACTGAGAAGTATGGAGTATGTTTAACAAACATAACATGATCTTAGGAAACCTTGTGTTTAGTAGTTTTTAATCTCTGAAGGAGTTCCTGGATGCCTGAGAGAATATAAAAGTGAATGAAAAATGATGGCCTTGGATAGGTTCTGGAGTGTTATTATTTGGCTAAGGGAAAAGGTCACATAATATATCAAAATGGTATGTTTATATAATGTGTCTGCATAATGCAGCTAAACTCTACAGGCTCCATGGCTGACAAATTTCATGCTTAGATACTACCACCAGTGATAGGGGGCAGAATAAATTCCAAAGAAGAATATGAAAACTAATATCCATTCACTAAATGTAGTCTAGACTGCAGCTCACAGTGATGTTACTGAGTAAAACAAACAGTTCAAACGGCTGAGTCTCTAAATGGTGTTTCATTCTTAATGCTGACTTTTAAAATTTTTTTTGCATTAATCTCTAAGATGACACATATTGAATGACCCTCAGTGAATAATTTGGAATACGTCTATTTCCACTGTGCTCCCAACCATTAACTTTTAGCATTTGAAACTTTAGGGATTATTTTAAAATCATTTTTCTTTCCTGTGATCACTTTGTACCTGTGTGCATTTTGAATGTACCTCTCTGCTCTTTTGTATTAAATCAAAATTACCAGTCCCCACCTTTCAAGGCAAGTGATGGGTGAGGTGTTGGTGCCATATTTATCTTGCTTTGTGTGGAGCAGTGTCAGACGCTGGAAAAGCTGTCCTTATAGATGTAGCATAATCAAAGATTTGAACAACCTTCCCAGCAGCCTGGCAAGAATTAAGTTCTTACGGGCACCAAGTCAAAAATGAGTGAGGCAGATATTGATTAGTCCACTCAAAAAGTTGAATTATGATGATGGAAACAGGCAAGTCATTCAGTAGCTGTTTGTCAGCTAGCCCAAGGGCAAGCATGAACTGCTGGGCATCAGGGGTTGCGGCTCGAGGCGCAATTATGCAACACTCCTGATGACTTCCAAAGTCCTGAGCAGACTTCCAAAGGAGTCAGTGTTATGCTCAGAAACAGGGCCTTGGCACTTACTCTTTTAAGGCACCAGAGGCTTTGGAGATAGATAGGTGTGGGAATGTCACTGGGGCCAAAGGAGGGGTCTTGGAGCGGGGCAGTTCTCCACAGCTGTCTATGCTGCCTTTTTGCAGCTTGCTATTGTAGTTGACAGCAATCCCAGATAGGAGCGAGCAATGTGAACTGGAGATGAAATATTCTTGAAGACCCCCATAGTACAAGGGCCTGAGGCCTGAAAACCTGTTCTTTAGGGAATCTGACTGTGGAGGCCTGTCTGACCTTACAGCTCTGAGGCAGCTGTGCTGCCCTCCAGCAAAGCAAGCAAATTCCACACGCATCTGCAGGCAAGGTGCATGCTAATTCTTTTTCCTTTACCACTAAAAATATACCCTGTGAAGGAAGGGGAATTTTACTTTTTTGCTGAAAATATATCCAACATCTACACGAGTAACAACATCTACATTTTACTTGCAATGTGCAATAAATTGGTGAATTTGGGCAGTGATTGTATGTAGCGGTGGTTTTCTCTGCACATATTCTGGTGCAGTAACAAAAGGCAATGGAAGTGAATGAAATTAGCACATTCTTTATAGGCTTAGATGTCAGACACAAATCACTCTAAAGCAATGTTAATGTAAGTTTAAAAGCAGGGTTTTTTGACAGAGTTTCAGAGATCCTCAAGGTAGGCATTTTAACTTCACTGCAGGGATCCATGAGAAGGATATGTGTGATATTTATTTGCTATAAATGTCTTCCATTACTTTTAAAACACAGTGACATGCCTGTAATTTTTAAGACCTGAAAACAAAAAGTCATTTCTGTCTTTTATAGGATGGTACTTTGTTTCATCTACAAACGAAGAAGTGTGTAGAAGCCCAGTCAAATGCTCACAATGGTAACCCAGCACCATTATTACAACCCTGTACCAACTCGGACTATCAAAAATGGTTCTTCAAAGAAAGAAGTTGATCCAGATGTCATCTAGGATATAACTGAATATGAAGATGTTCTCTTTCTAATCAGCAGTTAGTCAGCCTTTTGAAAATCATCAACTGATATATTTTTGTATGGAAAGAACTGTAATTAGTTTACATGCCTTGAATTTTGTCTTCTGGAGCATTAAAAGGCACTAAACATTGAGAGCGACATAAACTAAGTGCTGTGGTTATATCATGCCACAGGATCTGCTCCTCTTCTCTTTTTTTTGGCAGCTACATAACTGCTTCTGAAGTGTCTTAAGTTCTTTTCACAAGTGACAATATATTTTTTTAATCTGCTGTGTGAAAGTAAGGCAGGCAAAATAACTGCACTAATATTATCTGCTAATAACTTAAAATGTTTATTTTTCTACTAAAACATTCTGCAGTTGGGCCTTTGAACAGATACTAGTTAATAATTCTTCTTGTCTTTTAAATACCAAGAAGATAAACGTAGGACAAATTCTGCCCTAAGTGACTGCCACAAAACCCCACTGAAGGTAGTGTGGATTTGCACCCGAAGGCAGAGTAGGTCTGCATGGTTTTGCACAAATAACAATCTTGATGCATCTACAGATTGCACATGCTTGACAATGCTATACGTAAAACTGTAAAATATTGTGACAATTTAGATGCTCATGGCACTTGCCAAGTTTCTAATCATATGTAAGTCTGGTTTTGAAGTAAAATGGGGATTTTCTCATTTTTCTTAAAGAAATAAGGCAACAGTGCTTAAAAGTGATTCTGTGGGAAAAACTATTTGGGATCACATAGGTCCAGCTATGCAGCTGTGCCACAGACTGCATGACTTACTTTAATCTTATGTGGATTTTCAGCATGCATCAAACTTTCAAGATCAGACCTTGCAATAATTCTTTTGACAAATTTCAAAATTGCAGTTAGAAAAAAATTAATCTAAGAAGTTAAATCTTTCATTACATTGTAAATGTTTAAATGGTGTATATAAAAATTATTATGGAAACAGAAATGGTTTTGCAACTAATTGATGTGCTATGCAGCTGATATTAATGCAAAAAGAATTGTCTTTCAGGTATAACTTGGCTTTTGTCTGGGAACTCCTTTTCTGAGAAGTTGGTCGTATAAACACATATGGTCCTATTGAAAACATGGGGTTTGGTGAGATACGAGATGTTTTCTGCTGTGGTGTGTGGGATCTGCCTTACCCAGGCAGGCAAATGTTGTGTATAGCAATGTAGTTCGTCCTTGACCATCATCATTACGATGTTGATTAAAAGGGTTTCAGCTCATAAGGAAAGTTTCTTTCTGTATCAGCTGGAGGCAAGCTTTTGGGTAGAAGCATGAAGATTTCAACCTTTTTCTTCTCAGAAGTCTTGGCATCTGTTTCAATTAGTTATGGATGTATTCTGTTATTTGCCTTTTGTTCATCTTTTCTATAAATAATGTACAGCTTTTTCAATGAATCCTCATAAGCTCATGCCATTTTGGCATATCTATTTATATGATTGGGGCGGGGGAGGGGGTTGTTCCTGCCTGTAGGAGATGCATATGTAGGTTCTTTCAAGGACCTTCTAAACCCATGTAGATAGAATGTTTTTGTGAGCACCTTCAAAGTTTTGTCTCTGTGGGCTGGACTGATTAAATTGATGTTAGGATTAATAAAATATTTGTGATTCAGTAGAGTGGGAACTGTACTGACAACTTTTTTATTTTTTTTATGTTCAGTGGATTTCTTTTAACCACTTCTCTGGTCTCTTAGGCTCTGACCCCTGCAGCACTTGGGAGAAGACAACTTATTTTATGGTCTCTCAAGTTCATTCTCCTGAACTCAGTAATGCTTCTGTTCACCTGCCAGCAGCAGTTGTGTGCAGTTTGTGGAACCACAAATTAAAACTGGGTGGCTGTGTAAGAGAACTGAGAGAGCTCAAGCAACGCAGCAAGGTTTTTTGTGTTCATTTCTGCTTTGCCTTCTTGACTGTTAACTGAATTACTCTAGTAAGTTAATGAGAACCTAGCTACTACAATTGCAGACAAAACTCTCATTGACCTCCATGATCAATTAGATTTTCTTCATTTTGAGCCTTCAAGATTTCATCACCAGATGGTGGTATGCAAGTGAAACTTAGTAATTGGAAATTATTTTCCATACGTCTTCCCACTCTACTTGTTTAGAGGGAAGTATTGATGTTCTGGGCTTCTAGCTACATGCAGCTGAACTGTTTTCTCATATACCAGCAAACCTGCTAGCCTGGGTTGAATATTTGTTAAACAAACACACTTGTGTTGAGTTCAAAAACAGACACTGAACCTAGTAATGTCACCAGCTTGCTCCCCCTATGTTGGACTGTTAGTCTATCTACTTATATTTTTCTCCTAGATATATTTTTCTTCTCAATTCACTGGACTTGTGTTAATGTCTGCCTTCAACTTTGGAGGGTGAAGAACTCCATAAGCATATGAGTCACAATGCTCATCTCCAAAGTCCCTTTTGCAGGAGGTCAGGGCTACTTTCTGAGACTTTGGGCTTCTGCTCAGCACAGAAGAGACTGGATGCCTCACAGGTGTGGAAAATCAAAATCAGTCGCAAATCATTACTACATCTGGTTTTGGCCTCGTAGGGCTCTCTTTGAAACAAAGAGAGGGAGGAATGCTTTCCACATGGTCCAAATCAAGAACCAGTAGGTCCCCCCCTTCTTAGTATTCATCTTCCTTTTATGCTTGCAGCCACATGTTTCTTTTTCCCTTTGCCACTAGCCGTGTGAAGCACCCATAAAACCAAAATTTACAACTCAAGTTTATTGCTATCTTTAGATTAAAAGAATGGAATACTGGCAGCACAAATGGGGGAATCTCAAGGGTCCTTCTTCCGTTTTGTACCATCACTGTTCAAACCCAGAATGGATATTTTTTAAATATAGGAGAGATTGACTGAACTAACTGTCATAAGAAGGTACCATCCCAGTGCACGGTATGTCATAGAAGATTCTAGGGTAGAGATGAAGAAATCTGTCTTCCAAATGGATTTTATTAATTCCTCATCGCCTAGCTGTATATACAACCCCTTCCATGTTTACTGCACAGTTTTAGACATTATACTGGATCAGCCTGATTCTGTGTTCTCCCAGGTTCCTTCCCTTCCCTTCATCTGATGTTCCTTGGATGTCTCTAGGTATGGGGCATATTTGACACAGTTGAGGTGCAAAAGATTAAGCCAGGAGAAGTATTGCACAGAACTGAACTGTGCAAAATGTTTTCCATATCCTGTGCTGAATACACCTCGTGAGAGGAGCAGTAATATGCAAGGAGTCTTGAACCTTAATATATTACCTGATGGTATTATCCCCAAAAAGAGAATTTGGGGTTGTAAGTACCGATTGAATTTGCTGGGTTTTTCTTTTTAATTAAAAGTAATAAATAAATCATTATTTAAAAAAAAAAAATTGTTTCTTACTTCTTGTATTCATATACATATATATATATAAAAGCAGTCCAGATTGCAGTCTGGTGCCTAATTCTTTATCATATTTCTTTGAACTCATCAGGATTTTATTTTGTTGGTTTTTTTCTTTTGTTCTTCCACCATTCTCCTTCCATGTAAACATTGTGGTTCTTTGACACGGGCTAGAACTTAACGAGTTTTCACTTCAACAGAAGACAGTATATGAACCTTCCTTCTAGGAAATAAACCATTAAAATCTCTGTATGTGCAGTCCTGACTGAACCTCTAGGATGGAGGATTGTTAGAGCTTGCACAAAACCCCTGAAACAACAGTCATCGTTGTACACCCATCAGTCAACATGAATTGAAAGCAGTATTTCTTGCTAGCTCTGCTGAAACAAAGACTCAAAAATGTGTTCCATTTTTATAACATTTATAGGAAGTGGTAGGATTTTACCGGAAGGGGAAATTCATGTTGGTTGGTAACACCCAGACTTAGGTGATTGTGCTAGTCTCTATGTATGAAAACACAGGCAGTTCCACAGTGATACTGCTGGGTTGGTAATTCATACTCTGATGTTCTTTTCATTTCATTTGGCTCTCTTAAAGCGGGAAATTAATTTGAAGTTGAGCTTTGTTCGGATACAAATGCGTAGAAGTCAGGATGTCTAGAGAGCCTGTAGGATCACACAGTTGTGTATATACACTTGTAGCTATGGGATTTTTTGGCACTGTTTGAGAATACTCTATAGGTTTGTAATAAACCACGATTTTTACTGTGCCCACCAAGTTAGCTAAGGTAGGTGGGAAAGTCCTTGGGAGGGTGGGAGGGAAGAGAGGGGCTGCGGAGCTCCCCCCGGTCTGTCGCGGTGCTAGCGGTTGACTGCAACAGCAATAGCTGGGTTTGAATTAGCGCATTGCAGTATTCTTCCACTTCCCATTTACAGAGGAAAACAATTATGTATGTATATGCAGTGCTAAAATTACTATGCCTAGATCAACAGTTTTCAATCTTTTTTTTCCAATCCATTACTCACTGACATTTATCTGAATAGACAAAGCCTGTTTAGACCAGTCCTAGTCAGCACCAATGGGAATGACGTGGCTGTAGATGACATACTTTTAGAGGCTTCCAGGATTTCCAAAGTGGGTTATAACCAAAAACAGGGCAGGACCTTCTCAGTGAATTCCCCCAGTTCCAAAAGCAAGTAGAGGGAAGATGCAGGAAGTGAGTTACTGACCTGACAGGTGGTGTGACATATTTCATGTAGCACCAGACCATCTCCCAGAGTGGAAGAAGACTTGCAGCAGATGCAATTTTTTTTTTATTAGTGGTAAAGGAAAAATCAGTTTTCTGGGTTTCTTGAACTTACTTTCTTGAACTCTGAAGGTATTTTAACTTGCAGCTGAAGAAAAAGTGATCAAGGAAGTCATACCAGTACAGATACTTAGACCTGAAATCAATGAATTTGGTGATCTGTGATGAGCAAATATAAATAATATATAAAGAACAAACGTGTTAACTGTGCATACACTGTGGAAGACTTAGTAATAACTGAGAGAAATTGGAAATTATCATTAACAGAAAGATACTTGACATGACTTTTAGCTGAAATAAGAGTTGGAAGGATTCATGTGATTGAAGTGCTGAAGTGACTGAGCAACATTCTGGGAAGAAAGTGACGTTTGATTTTTGAGCAAAGAACACGATTTACAGTTCTTGTGGACTGATATTGTAGCCAACAAGGAATAAACAGCTACAGAAGGTGTCTGCTGTAGACCACCAAATAAGAATATAAAGCTTTTTTGCATAACAGATAAAGGACGTGTGCTACTTTGGAGGATTTCATCTTAGGGGATGCACTTTGCTGATTTGATGGTAGCAAAATATTTTTGGGATTTCCTAGGAAAAAAAAAAAAAGGCAGCTGGGCAGGTGGCTGTGTCTGACACAATCTTTGATGAACAGTTTGGTGCAATTCTCCTTTGGGCCTCCTTTTATTTAAAATGATCTTTAACCTGGGCATCTGTTACACATAAACAAAGGATAGTATCTATGGAAGAAGAAATTTCTCAGTGCTGAGAACTGGAAAGAATCAGGGTTTACAAAATGTAACTGTATGTGTACATCCTGTTGAAAACTTATGTGTAGCACATTAAAACTTTTGATAGGATTACAAATGAAGTATTTAAAATGTCAGAAATATAGTATTTTGTTAAATCTAAATTTAGCCTTAGTGCATCTATTACATTGTTGTCTTTAATTACATTATTTTCATGCATTATGTTCCCTGTTTTTTTCACAATAGATGTGGAAACTGTCTCTTTTATGCCTCACTGAACATACAAGAATGATTTTGAGAGGCTTACTTTTGCCTAATCATCATTGCTCAAAATATGGCCTTATTTACTTCCCCATAGTAAATCCCTTGCCCCCAAAATAATAGTTATTTTCTTAGCTTTTTTTTTTAAATATAACTCAAATGTTACAGTGTCTTAGTGCTTCCCAGATATTTACTACTCTATCTTCCCAATATGACCATGAAGGAAGAACACCCCTGTTTTGCTGGCAGGGAATGTAGTGACAAAAAGATTTATGGTCAGAAATACCACTTTATTAAATACTGTAATTTGAAGCGTAGCTTTACTTGGTTTAAACGATACCCAGCAATACTCCAGACTTCTGCAGTTCAGACAGGGGAACTGGTATTTATTTGACCAAAGGTGGTCACCTTGAAGCCAGAAACGAGCATCCAACATAAACTGGCGCCCCAGGGTTCCCATTACATCCAGAAGGATGAAAAAAATGATGTATAGAAAGGGTCTTCTGCCAAGTGCCCCCAAAATGAGAAAGGTATCGCCAGAGACTACCTCTGAGAAGTCTGCCTTTCAGGGCAAGTAGGAGTAAATCTTGATTTCCTGGGCCTGCTTTTGGAACTGTTTTTGTACTCTGCTGTTTTTGTAAGCGTTAGCTCTGTGACATAACACTCTCCAAGTGTATTTCTTCGACCTACCTCCCAGCATCTGACTTCCCGGTGCACTGCATGGGGATCACTGGCAGCTGGGCTCTGCCTCCCATGTGAGGGCAAGCCTCTAGCTTTATGCTAAGTGGAACGGTGCAGTAACTCTCTCCAACCTGTGTTTGGAAAGGAGTGAGGAGATGCATTTGTTTCTTTAAATAACAAAGGGACATTTGCAGCTGCATCAGTAACAAAGAAGGATGTCAAGCAGTTGCTAATAATATTCAAGGTATCTGTTCTCTTGTACCATATAGCTTGGACTCATGCTTTCTTTCAGAAAGACTGAGTTCTCAAAAACTGAGAAATGGCTTTAAAAAAAAAAAAGCTTGGGAAGTCGATAACATTCCAGAGACAGTGTGAATTTGTATGTTAATATACTGCCAATACTGTAAAATGATAACAAGTAGTGATCCAAGTATCTGTAGTCTTGGTAGCCAAGTACTGGAGAAAGTCACAGAATGATACAAGCAACGAAGAATGATTTTCTGTGGAACAGATTTTGACAAACAAACTTGGTATCTCTGGCAGATCAGGTTGAGAACGGTGAAACATCATTTAGCATATGAAATTCTGATTAAAAAAAAATAACATTATACAAAATCAATATGGCACCTATTCCTGTTGGCATCCTAGGAAGATCTGCTCTTGGTGTCATGTAATCCATGTTCTGAAGGAAAGTAAGTTACTACTAAGTTTGTACAAATAAAGCACATTAGTTTGATTTATCCTAATGCAAGATCAGGTGCACAGGAGGTCATGCTTTTAGGCGGAATGGATCCAAAACACAGCATAGATTATTCCATAAAGAGACAGCTCCACAAACCAACAAATTGGCTGGTTTCCCTATGGGGATTAGCTCTCCCAGCCTGCCCGGCCCTTGGAAGCAGCTGGTGCGTAAGGGGGTGCTGAGGTTGCTGCTGGTGGCCCAGTGGTGACGGGCTGCAGTCAGAAGGGACAATTCACACATCAAGGGGAAAAAGGTGAGGTGCCTTGGAAACACCTCCAGGGATGATTCTTGAGGGCAAGGGAAAGTTAGTCTAATTATTTTACAGAAGCAAAATGCAGTGATTACTAGTCCATGTGCATGGGAGGTCAGTGATACAATCTTATGGTGATAAAGGCATGATGAGAACTAATGATTGGAAGCTGGTATAAGACAAATTGTTACTGAATATGAGATACACTTCTTAGCAAATTTATTAATGATTTACACAATTTATCAAGAGATGTGGAGTCTTCATTACTGATGCCTTTAAGCCATCACTGCTGGATGTGACTCCAAGGGAAAGGCTGTAAAACAGTGAGTGTTATGAGATTACTGGTTGAGGCCTTTTAGCTCAAGGTCAGATCATGATGATCTTAGAATTTATTAATCTCTGCAGATTCTTTCCAATTTATTGCGCAGATGCCACCGTCGCATATGTGATATAAATTAGATGTATTAGGGTGATCTTCAAAGGTTCCCTCTGAGTGACTTCAGGAGAATTATGCAGATGTGTAAAAAGTGAGGTGCCTAAGGCAGGGTTAAGCAAATTTTTGCGTTTTGCCAGTTAACACCTCCCATGTGGGATCCACCTGCCTTTGAAACATATGGTGGAACACACAGTGTCTTCTCCTGGTTTTGCACGGCAAGGAGGGGACTTGGCAAAGCTGCAGCGCAGGGTGGGCAGCAGGAATGTGCTCCCTGGGGTGTGGGGACACGCTGGAAACAAGTTGGGAAGCATTGGCCAAGAGGTGGGATGTGGAGGTAACCAGTGGGAGAACAGTCCTGGAAAGGGCTCATCTGCCCCAGGTTACTCAGAGTTGGCAACCCAGAGAGGAACTCAAGAGTCCTGCTGCAGGTTTAGGG
>VZTM01013874.1:0-23969 GCA_013400555.1 Jacana jacana | reverse complement strand
AGCGGCTCCCCCCGGCAGCCGGCGGCTCGCCCCCGGGGGAGCCCTTGCCCGGCACGGCGGAGGTGGGCCCGGGTGGCGGGGGTGACTGGTGGCGGCTGGGATCCGCTGCCCTTGGCACGCACGTACACGGGTGGGAGGAAGGCTGCCTCTCGCTGGCGCTCCCTCGCCCAGCGAAGCGGCGGCCGCATCCCTTGCCCAGTCGCGACCCGTGCAGCAACAGATGCACGCCGGCCACTTCGGTCCCTCTCCCCGCCGGCGGGAACACGCTGCCATCCCGATTTATCCCGTGCTGCGCCGCGACTCCAAGGGCAGCGGCCGCAGCAGTAGCTTGAGGAGGAGGTGGGGAGGCTCCGGCAGGGTTTAGCCGGGTCTCCCTCCTTCCTCCTTCGGCTGGAGCGGCGCCCGGCCGAGGGATACGCGGCGGGCGGGAGGCGGCGGGGCTCGGAGCCGCTCCTCGGAAAGAGTTAAATTTGCGGTCCCGCTCCCCGGCGAGCGGCCGGCAACACGGCGGGATGGCTGCGAGGTGCCCTTCTCCGGACCCCTTCCCGGGTCAGCGGGCTGGGCGGAGAGAGGAGCCCTGTACCTGTCGGGAACATCTTTTTCCTTTACCTGGTCGGGAGAAAGGCAGGGGGCGAGGCAAGGGCTTTGTTAAGTTGGTTCCCACCACCAGCCACCCACAACTGCATTTGGTGTTGGTCAACTTCAATAAGCGTGTGTTTGCGGAGGGTTTGCTGATCCAATATCGAGGCTTTCCTGAAGATGGCAGTCGCTTCTTGTGTAATGCCAGCGGCGGGTGCTCATTTCCAAGACAACCCCCGGGAAAGAGAGCGACTACTGAAAATCTTCCCGGCTGTAATTTAAGGAAGCCCCTGTCTTCTCCCCTGCGATTCTCAGGATCCGGGGGGAACAAGGAGAGCAGGAATGACAGGCTGTACTGCTTTGCGTCACCTCTCTGACCCCAAGATTACTGCAAAAGTCTCCCCTTCTAGGGTGGCTGCTTTTTACTGACATGCATTTGTCATAGGATTTTTTGTTCAGATGTCCCTGAGTAGAAATGCATGGAGAGCAATATTGCTGAAGATGTAGTTTGGGAGAAAGTGTGCTGCCATCCTGTTGTGTTGTGTGAACAGGACTGGGATGCTGAAAGGGAATTACAAGCAAGATCAGCCTAGAGTAGCTGTTTGTTTCTTTAAAAAAAAAAAAAAGAATCTCAGGGAACTCTGCAATTATAATGAAAAGAATTATGGGGGATTTTCTGAATGGCATTACCTGTTTCATAAAGTGAGGTACTTGTTAGGAAAAAAATGACAGCTCTCCTAATCCTGTTTTCATTACATTATTCTACTTAAATCCATCTCTTGGATGGAATTGTGATAAAAATAACACATGCATAGGAAGTAGAGAAGCTTAGGTAAGATATTCCTTCTTCAAACAGTAACATCATAATCAATAAGGTGCCGCACTTCATTGCAGTCAAAATATTTTGAAGTTCTTAATACAGATTTTGGGTTCTGAAACTAGGTAGTTAGCATTAGAGTGTTCAGGAAAATAACGCCCTATTTGTTCTGGAATGAGTATCAGTTTCTTAAAAATTGTGGTTTAACTGTTTTGTACGCTAGGGACATAAAGAATCATGGGTCATGTTGCCAGCTTGCTGTGTGGCCTTGAATGCTTTTAAGCAATTAATAAATGGATGGTTATGGAATGCTAAGTCAGGCGAATGTATGTATTCGGAGTAGGATGGGATCATTATTGCATGCTTAATAGTGACAAGTAAATAACTTACTGTTCATGAAGAGCACTAGATTGACTGCACCGAAACGGAATAGACTAATGGCTGGAATAGCCATTAAATACATAATGGCAGCGCAAACTTTTTCACTCGGTGCAGGCATTACCTTATTCCTTCAGTGCACTTCCCGTAAGCAGAAGGGTAGATGGCTTGTCATGCCCACTTGGTCCTCAGCCTGTTTTCTGAGGTCTCCAATAAACAGATAGGCCTGAAGGGCCTGGATTCTTATCATTGCATAATCACAGACCAAGGAGTAGTTCTCCCTCTCAGGGCTTTGCAGGTGATGCTTGTGACATTTTTGGCTCTTGAAAGAGAATGTGGAGCCTTGAACATGTGGGATTTTTTTAATAGCTTAAGAAATAATTGTAGTATATTTATAACACTTAGGAAATGTACGCCAGTGATTCAGAAACTTACATATTCTCCCTCACATCTTTCAGAAATCTCCAATCTGATGTTTGTATTGCAATCTTGTGTAACATTTTAACAGAAAGCTCATAAAAATGAAAATAAACAAATTGGATTTTTTTTTAATAATTATGCATTCAGGTAGTTTTCTGTCAGGATTGAACTTTTTGCTTGATATTTCTGGTTTTGTAATGCAACATCATAATGCCTTTTCTTTCTGATCAACCCCCTGAAGAACTGCAGTGTGCCTTCTAAGTTAGACTGTTTGTCAGCACTTCAACTCACTAGCCTTTGAACACATGAGCAGGAGCCCTAGTGTTTTTCAAAGCATTTAAACTGAGTTAAGAATTTAAGTGCAATCCTTAGTCTATGCCTCAACCAGCTCTGTTTGTGTGAATTACATATTTGTTACAAAATATGATAGCAGTTTACAGCAAGTACAGAAAAATTCAGAGGCTTCTGTCTTGAACATTTTTGATGGTTAAGTGTGTTTGGAGTGTGATCCTCGTCCTGTTTGGTGAACTCTGTTTTGCTACCCCATGGGCATGTCTTTATCTATTTGGACATTCTTATGTCGGCAGAGTCAATAAAACAAAGCTCAGGTGTAGGCGTTTGCAGAACTCTAAGTTAGTGACCTTAATTTGTGCTGTTCATTTCAGTAAGAGCAGGAGCAAACTCTAGATGAGACTCTTAGGCAAAATTTCGTAATTACGCTGTTTTAGAAGCTAGAGAATTTATAAAGTGATCATCTCTAAAGAGTCTCATCCAAAACTCATTGAAATTAATGGCAGTAATTCACTGATTCCAATGGCCCTTGGACCAGGTCCTAGAAGTTAAGGGTGCTTGATAGTTTATGGCTTTGGATCAATAACCGTGATATAATATTTCTTCTTTTTTCCGTTCCTGTGATTGTAACTTTAATTGGTCAAAAATGCAAAAAAAATATTGTGCAAAATAATGAAATAAAAAGCTGTATGTACACTGAATGTAATTCACAACTTCATGCGAATCAGGAAAGATGATTTCTGTTTAAGCACCCTAACACACATCTGTTACAGGAAAAAAAGCAGAGCAACCCTAAAATAAAGGAATTAAACATTCTAGGAGACACTACTATCAATTTCAGCAGTGTTGGATTTGCATCAGGCAAAAACTGACCATGCAGAAAACAGAGGAAGAGGCACAGTGGAAGAAGAAAAGGGCTTTAATGGAAGTTGGATATCTGCCCTTCTGCATCTGGATATCCTCCCTTGAATATGGCATATATTTTCTGATTTCTTGTAGGAGCAGTGCTGCAAGTGGTGCACAGACAGGCTGCATTTGTTTTGAATCTAAACATGTATAGTCAAGAAAGCTGTGTATGCAATTAGAATTCTGTCACTTGTTTCTGAACATCAAAGTGAGTCTTGACAAGCTGAAAAAAATATCCTCCAGAAGTAAGCAGAGTATATTATCACAAAGAGGGACAAATATTCAAACTACGGGGATGAGACTATTTAATTTTCTCTAACTACTGCAAATTAGTTGTGGTAATCCTGATATAATCTTGTCTTTGTGTAATAATACATTCTAATACCTTTAAATAGCAAGTTGGCATAGAAGGGTGAGCTCTGGAAAATGCACAGGACTCCACAAAATTTGGAGGAAAATGCGCGTTTATCGACATTTAATGCATATTTGCATACTCCTATTCTGATTTTAAGTAGAAAGTGCCTTGTCTAATTTATCTGTCAGGAAGTTACAGTCTAGGTATATTATAAACAGACCTCTTTATTTTCTTCTTTTACAAAAACCTTATCTGTATTTTCAGTAAAACCTTCCTCCCTCCAAGTGTAAGAAAGTTGTACAGGCCATACACCATTCTCAGTCATTCCTACCAGCTATTTCACATCAAAAAAGACCCTCAGCCTTCAGATAAAGCTGTTTTTTCCAGAAAGTCCAGTCATGAATGATGTTGACAAAGTCAACTCATGTCTTGTTCAACAAACAACTGCCAGTTGCCATCTTACAAAGTCTACCCTAGCAGAATTGAGCTAGGGCACACACACAAACACACACCCCCAGTCCCAAAAGAAATCGCATGATGTGTAGGTCAGGCCCTTTGTTTAAGGAGGCACAGATTGAAGTCACTCCAACAGCAGCTGGATTTGCTGGAGAGGGAATTTTTACAAAGGCATGTAGTGATAGGAAGAGGAATTAATTGCTTCAAACTGGAAGATATAGATATCAGGAAGAAATTTTTCACTATGTGGGTGGTGAGGCATTGGAACGGGTTGCCCAGACAAGTATGGATGCCCTGTCCCTGGGAGTGTTCAAGGCCAGGCTGGATGGGACTTTGAATAACCTGGTCTAGTGGGATGTGTCTCTGCCCGTGGCAAGGGGTTTGGAACTTGATTTTTAAGGTTCCCTCCAGCATTCTATGGTTCTGTGACAAATGTGGTGTACCAAAGCCAACTCAGGACTCTGGGGTGAGCCCTGACATGCTTATGCGTGCTCTGATTACTAAATTGTCCGGAACCATATTTTAATTTTTAAAGCCCTACTCAAAATGGGACAGATAGATGTTGTCGTGGTCATCTAGAAGTAGCAGTCAGCTGAATACATGGGAGATGTCAGGGTCTAAAAAGGGGTCCAGTTTACAGCAGACTGAGCTGGCAGACATTTGTTCTTGTACTGTCATATGAGCTCGTGTCTGGCATACGTTAAATCAGTTGGGTAATTTCTTACCTTTAAAAACTACCAAGTACTTGTGCTGTCTCATATGTGCAAAGAGTATAGCATTAAAATGCAATTCACTATGTGTATGGATGACGATCACTGTCTACTCTACTGGCGACGCTCTGCTTGGAAGGGACATATTTCTTTTAATAGTCAATGCCCCCTTTGACTTTCTTGTAATATGGCTCCATTTGCTACATAACCTCTTTTTGCCATAGAGTTTTGGAAACTTGGAATAATCTAAAAGTTAAGTGTTTATGTTAATTCTATGCTGGCTTCTCTGCTGATGCTAAGATGTGGGTGGGGAGAGGAGAGAAATCATGTATTCACTGCACCCACTCCTCTGGGTGCGGATCCCAGACCTGCAGAATGTATATCCTCTAAATATCTCTGCAAAGAGATTAAAGCCAATATATCATTTTCTGGCATATGTCTTGCAATTTCAAGTATAACTTATCCTATGCATACTGCAAAACACACTGTAATGGAATCTTTTGAGTCAAATGCCAAATGTGCTCTGTCAGGAGGGGAAAGTTTGTTTTTTTTTAATAAATCCAGGAAGGAGTTTCCATTTACATTTGAAGACAGAGAGGGAAGGCCCTATCTTCTGATATGGTTATCAACCAGAGTGGATTACTCACGTTTGTGGAAAAGGTGGGGTGTAATATCCTGGTGGTAGCTGTGAAGAAAATATTTGTGATAGGAAAAGGGAGAGGGAGGAGCTAGAAGTGGGAGATTTAATGTTGGCACTCATACAAAAAGTTGTCAGTGGAATATTTATATTGTTTTAATTAAATAGATGTAACTATTTGGGATGACAACATAAATTGCATTGCATGTCAAGGCTACAAAACATCATCTCACATTAATAATCTGAGCACTGTGATGCATGTGTGTCTCAAGTTTTGTTCCCTACTTTCAATTTCATTGCTTTATGAACATTTTCATGGAATATGGTGGAATAACAATGCATTCAAGCAAATGGGAGAAGCTGGGAGCCAAAGAGCTTTTCTATGAAAGTCCTGTGGAAGCCATTGTTATCACAGGAAAGCAGATATTTTTATTTAGGAAAGATTTGGACCATTGCATATGGAGGTCTGGCTCAGGGAATCAAGTAGTGGAAATTAACAGGGAAAACCCCTCTATGATCTTTTTTGGGGGCTAAAATAATGTTTGGAGCAGCTAGGACTAGCAGACAGGTACATTGAGCCCAGTCAGTATTTGCATGGCTCAGTACTGTGGAGATTTGTGTTGATATGTAGTGGCCCCAAGTAGTCCAGGATATATATATATAAGTATATTTATATAATTTCAGTCTGTGGGATTCCAAACTGAGAGGGTACAGTGTAGTACATCACATTTTTAAAAATTTATTTTTGTACTAGGAATCCTGGAACTAAATCAGTGACGGAGCCTGAAGCTTTTCAGGAGCCAGATGCACTGTTCTCTGATTTGTAGGTTTAGCTGAGCTAGAAGTGGTATTTGCAGTACTTTTGTAGTTGCCTGGTCCCCAGCGTTAATGGACCAGTAGCCTGACTCCCGAAACAAACTAGTTCAGCCATAGCATTGCTCTGACTTTGAGGTAATGCTCAAAGAATAGCTGGAATATGTTTTCAGACATGCTATGTCTCCCCTTGCCATGCTACTTACACATGTGAGATGACAGAATCTTCTTTCCTAGGCAAGGATTCCTCTATTCACAGAGAATTTTCCTGTGGGTAAGGTCTGCTGAATTTGAGGGCTGCTTGATATTACCTGCTAAATGCACGTGGGACGTACTGACCGNNCCCCCCCCCCCCCCTCCCCAATTTTTTTTTTCTCTTTGTGTTGGAATAAGCATTTAATCTCTTTGCCAAGTCCGTGATTGATGTCCAATTTCTGTGTCACTGTTTTTTCATTATCATCTGCCTTTATCTCTGACAGTTTCACCCATAGTGTTTTCCAAATAAGTATTCTCAAATGTGAAAATGAAAGCTAACCAATTAAAAGCAAATACCCACCTTCTCTCTGGAAATAGTAGTTACAAAGAGCAAAGAATATAAGGGCTAATTCAGCAGGGCTCTCCAAATTGTTGTTACTGAAGCTCCTGAGAGATGAAGGCCCAGATAATGGACTAATTGCTTTAAAGTGAACATCATGAGTTTGAGGGATAGGATTAGAAAAGTTTCCTACTACGGCCGTGATACTTCTCTTAAATAATTAACAAGTTCTAAGACCATTAGGATTACCCAGCTCTTACCATATAGGCCATATATTTCACTTGAGGATTTCTGCCTGCTCCCCTATGAACTAGAAGTTGTACTTTAGGAAGACCTCCAATCTTGTCTTCAGGATCCCCCCAAATCCTTTTCCTCTCTGGCAAACTATTATCTGTGATTTGCTTGAAATACCTTTGAAGTCCATTGCTATTTCCAGCTTAAACTCTGCTGCCCCTGTAGCAGCTGATGCTGGGAGAGCAGCAGCTCTTGGTTTTTGCATACGCTGCTCTCCCTGCAATATCTTCCAGGCTACGGGGCTGGGAAATCACCAGCAAGGAGAACTCCTCAGGGTGGCCAAGGCTTTCAGACTGTTTTCTGGCTATTCAGAGGATCCAGCCTTGTATGAAGGGCTCTAGTAGGTTAGATTCTGCTGGAATCAGAAGCCTTCCCTTCTGAAGATTGTCCCAGACCAGAAGTGAAAAGCTTTTTAGCTTGTTTCCTGGCAAGCTGGGTCTGCCGGATTCATCCACTCCTTCACTGAGTAGCTGGTTCTGCAGAACATTTTTTAATTCTTGGCTGAACTCTCCTTTTCTTTCCTATACCCATCTCTTTTTTTGTAAGATCATTTTGCCACAATCCCTCTTAGAGGAGCTTATCCTTTCTGCCTGGTTACTTCCAGAATCTCAGTTTTTTTTAATTAAAGAACCACTGCCATGTATCTTTAAAATAATGCAGTTTTTCAATCTTTTGTTTCCTTAAAGTGGTTACCCATTTTAATTTACCATTCAGCTATGGTGGGCCTCGGTTTCTGCTGCAGCTTCACTGAACTACAGGATTATGTGAAGATTCATACACACAATAGGTGTCTAAGTAACCATTTTACATCCAAAACCTCCAGGGAGAAGTAGTAAGAGGCCCCTTTTGGGATGTTAATTAACTTCCTTTCCACTGTTTACTGCTCCTGCTTTCACAGGGAATTTAATGTTTTTCTATCAAAAGAACAGACATCTTTCTTTACAATTTTACTCTATATAAAAGTGACAGTTTTTGACAGATTAACACTTAGTGTGGTACAAAATATAACATGTAACATTTTTCAAGCATTGTGTATTCAGACATGCACTCTATTGTAACTTAACAGCATCATATAGAGATATTTTGGTATGCACATACAGTATAAAAATATAAAATTTTGCTTTTCTGTGAAATCTTTCATATAATTTCAAAGTTCTGTAAAAGCACCTTGGGTTTTAATTTTCCCTCTCCCCTGTGAATTTGAAAGCCCTAAATAATAATAATTTACAGGAAGTTGACTGAGATAGAGGGCTAACTTGCTCCTTTTTCCCCTTCTACTTTATCACTTTCTAAAAATTATAAACTGGATCAAATTCCAGGTTATTGGTGAGAATCTAATCTGGAGGGATGTGGTAGTGGCAAGAAGATGTTGTGCAAAGTAGTAAAAGAAATGAAATAAGAATAGTTACCTAGCCAATAGTAGAGAAAGTGGTACAAAAAGTTTTGCAGTCCAGATCTTTAAACTTAGCCAAGCTCCCCTTTGCTCCTCTTGCTGTGAAGAATGTTAATGGTATCAGCTCTAGATCGCTGGGGAGTTTTTTGTGTGTGTTTTTGTTTTTTGGGGTTTTGTTTTTTGGTTTTGGGTTTGTTTGTTTGTTTATTTGTTTGTTTTTAAAAGAAAGAGAAAAAAGGGGGTTTTGAGTTAGGTCCCTGAACTGAAAATTTGCTTTCCAAAAGCACCAAGAGATTTGCATTTTCTGTCAACATCAGTGGGAATTGCTGAATGCTCAGCACTTTAGAAAGCCAGCCCACCTATGAAAATGCAACGTGCTTCTATGAGGAGGAGACCTAGAATTGCCACTTTTAATTAAGAACAAAGGCATTCATAGTTACTCGCTTTAAAGTTTCAATTGTCTAGTGGGATAAAATACTGATTTTGTTCAGCCTTTGGGATACAAACCCTTTCAGAACTGATGTCAGTATTAACAGAATTAAATATGTGTTAAAATTAGATTATTGCATCTCAAAGATTTGGTCATTGAGAAATACTCAAGGTATAGGCATTTTTTAAAAAACAGCTACTTAAAAAAACCCCATTTTTGTAATCAGCACATATCTGGAAATGGTCAGTTTGACCTTGGCAAAAATAACAGCTTGTATGAGGTAAACAAAAGGAGTGGCATGGTGGGAGTACTATGTCCCTAGGGCCTTGTTACTCAAGGCAGGTCTTTATGGCTGGCACAATTATGTCACTCGTGGGTATCAGGAGGTGTTATCTCAATGCCAGCAGAAGCCCTTAGTACACTTACAGCAGCCAATAGCTCTTTTTAACTGATCTAATAAAGGTTATATCAATTTAAATGGGATCGGTTACTGAAGGGTAGAAAGTGTGTTTTTCTTGACCGGACCAAAGAGTTCGAAAGTTTGGTATTCTTAGATATTATTTTTTCATCCATTATATAGCAAGTTACAGATTAAGTTGTCTCTGAACATTGAATTGGATAGACTGAGCTGCTTCTTTCACCCCTGCTCCTCCCCTCCTCCCCAGCTTTTTATGCATTCCTGTGGCTTTCTTTTGAATCTTTTACAGTTTGTCATCTTCATTCTCAAAGTGCTGCCACTGGAATTTGATCTATTACTTCAGAAATAATCTCACTGATGCTGTATATACTAGTAATTTTATCTCTATTCTTCAAGCCTGCCGTTCAGAATGGAGGAAATGAATTTGATCTTTGTGCTGCAGTGCCAGGGAAGAGGAAAGGAAGCGGAGATGAGATTTTTAGGGTGCATGTGAGAAGTGAGACACTAGGATTTGCGGCAAAAATAAGTTTTGGTTTACCCTCTCCAGACGAATCTGCTACAAACAAATCCAGTTGGTCTCAGTAGAGTAGTTGGAGGTAGATAGCCTGGTCATTTGGGTGATGCTGTAGGAGGTAAATAATTTTAGCTGAACAGCTGGCTACTCAAAAAGCTGGGACAGGTTAGTGTGGATAATAGTGTCTCAATATTGAATCTGCACTTGGTGTACACAGAGGCCTGGTCTTGATTTAAGAACAGGAGTTACTGTCCAAAAGAAGTCATAATGGTTTCCAATGCATTACCAAAGTTTCTTAGGATGTGGGAATGTTCCCTATTCTAATTATGCTGAGAGATTAAGCAGCAAGAGCAGAGACCCATGGGACAAGAAGGGTGAATGATACCCTACTTTGAAAAAGATAAAATTTGAGGCTGGGATTAGAACATCCTATAAATGTTAATGGGTGTTACTCAAGGGGGGAGGAAGTTTTGTGTGGGAGGTGACATATAGCTTAAATATATAGCCAACCTTTAGCACAGTTAATGCAGTCTGTAGTCACCTTTCGCATGAACCAATAACTCTTTAAGTGATTTGTGATTCAGAAATACTGATCAGGGGATTGAGAACTCAATGTAAAATCCTATGAAGGCAGAGGATAATGTGGTGAGGAGGACAACACAGAAAAGTTTTCTCCTTTTGCCTTTGGGAAGTATTGACTATAGGCAATACATTTATGCCAGATGTTTAGGGTTTTTTCCGTTTTTCTTTTTTAAGTTCTCGGGGACTGTGCTCCTATGAGGGAGGACAATTTCCTCCTACGGTTTCCCTCTCTGAAAATTACTCAGTTTGTGCAGGTCTCACAAAGAAGATGCCAACAGTGAGTCATCTGGTCACCAGCTCTGTCCTGTGGCTTTCAGCTAGCTTTTGCAAAATCTACAGTGATCCTTACTGTTCTGAGGAACAATTAATTACCTTTGGTAGAGGCCTCCTGAAATAGCAGAGAAAGCAGAGTTTCATTTTAATGAAACGGCCTTCATGTTCTGACACCAAAATCAAGTTTCAAAATTAGTGCTATTTCATATAATTGTGGAAATTCATCTTCACATTTGAGAAATGCATATAAGACTCAGTAAGTTTCTGAGATTAAGATTTCACAACTGATATGTTTTGGTAGTAAATTCTGAGGGTGTTGAGTAAATTCATCTGAAAGACTCAATATTTTAATGTGTGACAAGAGCATGACTATGTGCTTTTGTAGGTATTAAGCCTCAGGAGATGCTCTTCTAAACCTGAAAGTTATACCTGTATGATCAATTACGTGTATGGGCAAACGTGCAGTTTTTTCGTCAAAATGAAAACATGGGCATGTTTTGACATACGTATTGCAGGATTAATTGGAAATAAAAATACTACATATTTTTACTACATATATTTATTACTACATATAAAAAATCATATGGTTACATAGTAAAATGTTTCTGTCAGGAAGGAGATTTTAAGGAAGCAAGTAACACGAGGCTGCACTTGTACATCATGTGGTTTGTTCCTTTGCTAGGCATGGATTAAATGCAGCAGTACTGAGGAGACCTAAAAGTAGCACAAGGAGAATAGAAGACCGGTCAAGGTTGAAGCCAGTCATGTTATCTGTAGAATGAGGTGATGCTCCCTAAATGTATGTCCTTAAGATGTATGTCCATCCATATGGTGCTGGAAATTATTTCATAACCTCTGAGACACCATTCCTCTCTCATTAATTTAAAGCCATTGGCTGGTCTATGGGGTTTTAATGAGGTGTGGTGGAAGATTTGTTTTTCAAATACAGAAGAGGATATTGGATATTCAATCCATTTTTTCTTTTTTCTTTTTTTTTTTTGTTACCTAAATATGAGCCAAAGCTATGACTCATTGATCACCATGTTCCCCTTAGTTGGTGAAAAGATTGAGGCATAGGAAGAGCAGTTGAGAGCACCTGAGCTACTGAGGTTTGGCAACATGAATGCTTCCTGCTTTCCTGCCCTCCTCTCCCTTAGTATAGTCAATGCTGAAATAATGCTGGTAAAGAAGTCCAAGGACTTCTGGTCCAAGGACTATTCACCAACAAAATCCTGTTAAGCCTCTAAGAAAGGTATTAAATGGGATTTAAGCAACATCTTGTCCTGCAGTGGCCTCGTGCTCAGAAAAGAATTTCACTCTGAGTTTGAAAAATGTTTGAAAATATGTTTTCAATAATCACATTATAGAATTGTAAGAAGACTAAGCAACAGAAAATACCTATTAAGTCATTGTGTCAAATTGTTACTATGCTGGACTATTGTATCAGAGTGTGCTTCCTATTTAGTGGTGTGTGCAACTAATGTGCTAAATTTCTCAGTGTCTGGAATTCCCATAATAAATTTTGACCCTACTACATTTGATTTGGGCATAGCCTTGTACAGGAAGAAAAACAGCATCTCCCTGCCCACACAAAGGGGGAAGTGAAGCCTTGGTTCTCTCTGTCTATAGGCAATGGTGACAAAAGAAAATCAAGGGTTCTGCGTCAGGTATTTCTATTTCACCTCATGTTTGTGTCCAAGAATGCATGGACAGGAATAATGATTGGGCTCTTTTCTTTCCCTCCCAGTTGCACAAGTGAGTTGGCAGATGAGTTACTGTGGACAGTTAGTAATAAATTGAGCGTATCTTCTACTTGGGGCTATTTGCTAGGTCCAAAGCAGACATTTATTGCTTCTTTATTCAATATTATTTTGCTCCGTTTACTTTTTTTTTATCTGTTTACTTCCATGCTCTCATGTCATGCAATGTATAGATTGTAATTATAAATTAGAATGTTTATAATTAGAATTTATGCACAGATTTTCTGTAGAAGCTTTTTAGTTGCATGTCAGTTTCAGAATAATTTATTGACCTGGAACACTGTGTTTTGAAAATGAAAATTAAAAAAACACCCTTACTTTCTGCAGAAAACTAATACTTTGTTTTGAAATGTCAACTATTCACAAAATAAATTGCCAAGCTCTGAACATATAATTTCAAATTTGATTTATACCAAATTAAACTTCTGCCTATGAACCCTTCCATTTGTTTTCCTTTCAGATTATTGAGTCATGAAAACCTTTGAGGTTTTGGGTTTCCATCCCAGCTTGGCACAGGGCATTTCTTTTGAAATCTTGAATTTCCACAAGATGGCAAAACAATTTGCGATTCAGCTGCATGTATAATGACACTGTGCTGAAAACCAGAGCTTTTTTCTTCTTGGGCAAACAAGCGTCTCCCAGGCCAGATGTTCTTCCTCTCCCTGTTCCCTGGGCTCAGCTCTTGCATTTTCCTCCCTTGCCTGTGACAGCACCCCATAGATATGGGGGGCTTTCTGTGTGTGTGGAGGGCTGGCTGCTTGAATGGAGGGATGAGATCACCCAGGTGGCTGATACAGAAGGGCAGAGTGGCATTTCTGCTGCCAAAGGGGCAGGGAAGATGCTGCTTGCCTGAGGGGTGAGAGCTGGGGAGCAGAGGTCCAGGTGGTGGTCCCATATTCTCTTCTCACCCTGTTGAGTCTTGCAGCGAAGACTTTCCGTTACCATTACTAGTTTCTCTGCATTTCTGCATGCACACCATTCATTCCTTTCAGTAGCCTGTCATGTTATTTGGAAAATTGCAAATAGTGTGATGACATCAGTTAGCTGGCTACGACAGTATGTGAAATGCCTGCCAAAAGTTATGTGACTGTGCATGTCAGGAACAGGCCTGAATTCTGTATATGATCACAACTGGCATTAATTTTATGGGAAGCGTGGCGTTTCAGAGAAAAGCAGAATAAGGCAGAGGATACAGAGCTTTGAGCTGGTGCAGCTTTTGCCCTAGAAGTATATAGAGTATTATCACTACTCAAGACTGAGTATTCTCTGTTTAGTCTGTATGAAACCAATTGAAAATGTGACCTGGGAGAAATAAAACGAACTCGATGAAACACTCTTCTGACCCAACAGTGTACAGGTTGCTGCAAACAGAAGTTCAGCATGCAACCACTTTGATAGAGCACCTATTTTCAAAGGAATCATACTAGTTTGGTTATTGATTTGTCACCTGTGGATGAGTATTTCTGCTACACAAATGTTTAAAATGACATGTGTTTAAAATTAGACTTGGCAGAGCAATTTGCCTAGAGATTATTCTTGTGAAGTACTGATTCACAGCACTGCTGTGAGCTGGATTACTGTCCAAATTGGAAAAGCCAGCCGTAGAGAGGTCTTTATCCTTTAATAACAATTAGCTCCTTTCTTAGAGGGACACAGCTGACTGAAGCAAAGGAAAGCTGCAAAATGTCGGGCAGCCAGGAAATCTAAGAGTTGCTCTTCAGGGATGTGGGCTGCAGGGGAAGAGAAGGAAAAAAGAGAAAAGCACTGAGAAAGATGGCTTTCTGGAACTGGAAACTAGACACGCTGGTGCTGCTTGTGTTAGTAATAATCAGGTGCTCTGAGGAACGGGATCGCGCTCGCCTCTCTCTTCTTGGGCTCTCGCCCACCAGCTGCCTGATTGATCGGAAAAACCTAACAGCAGGCGTGTTGCCTGCTGTCCATTTAGCCTTGAAACATTTATACAAGCATTCATGGATGCTGAGGAACTATGAACTCCAGGTGTCATTCCATGACACGCAGGTAAATGGATGTAGGTGTAGAGTTGCGTAACGTTTGAGCCTCTGTTGTTATTATGCTTTTGAAAGATTGCGACTGAATCCCTTCCTGGGAAATCCCACTCTGCTGAAATGCAGCAAATGTAGCTGTATCTGGAGAAGTTTGGGCTGTTAGGTGGATGTCTGACTGCGATGGGCATCTTGCAGTGCAACCGTGCCCTGCTGCTGCTAGAAGCGGGAATAAAGCGTGTGAAAAATAGGAGGGATGACAAACACCTGTGGCTCTTTAGGTGCCATCGTAATACTTTGACATTTGAGAGGAGCTATGCTTTTTACTTTTTCTTCTAGGACTGAGATAGCGCTTTATCGTCTGTGCAGAAACTAAATCAAGGAAATTAATTTCTAAGGCCTGCCTTTTAGGCTGGCCAAGCCAACTGTGACAGAATTAAGAGGAGGGACTCACATATCAGGGTGATCTGGGACTGTAAACCTATTCTTGAGGAGATTTTCACTGATTTGTATCCCACATCAGAGGTGTGCTGTGGAGCAGATGCCCTCAGACTCATACACACTTGCACACATATGTGCATACAGGCTCCATATACAGTAGTAAACTGCTTAATATTTTGAAGTTGCAAAGTCATGCATCTAAACATATTTGCTTATAGATAAACATGTAAACATGGACTACACTGTTACGAATAAGTTATTAAAATCTGACATTATTGCACCAATAACAGTTGCACTACATTACATAATGGGAAGAAGGTATTATATGTCTTCTTTGGAAGCTCTAGAAAACTATCCAAGGCAGAAATTCTAATGTAACTTTGATTGTTCATTTGGTTCATAAGCACTTGTGTGTACTTTCTGAAGTGCTTAACATATAACAAACATGATCCCATATGCTATAAAGTTACTTGGGGGCAGCTTCCATGTTTAGTAATGTAACACAAATGTATCAGCTGTGTATATTCATTAACAAAATGTCTTCAAAATAAGTATTAATACAATTCACTGCTTTATTTATGCATTTATAAGTTCCTACTGGAAATGTAATTATAGACATGCAGTCCTGAAAAATGTGTACATCTTAGTTTCTCATGTAAAAAGATGAAGATGTGCAGTAACATTTCAGCTTAAATAACCGGAAAGTGTAGATGTGAGCTTAAGTGGGCAGCAATTAAAACCTACTGGTATTTGCTCAGATTCAGTGCTTTTAATCCTGTTTCATTCGAGCGCGGGTGGTGTAGGTGGATGTTTATTTGTTATTTGTTTTTGCATAGTTGCCAGTTCTGGAGCAATTCCAAAATATTTTTTCCTACCTAGAAGTTCAATAGATTTGAACTGCAGAGCTTCAGCTCTGTTGTACTGACCTCTACAATTTGAACTGAAATATTGAAGTAGTCTATAACTACCTTTTTGAAACAACCCCTGGAAAAAGACATGCCATGATGACTTGTAAGAGATTAACAAAGCATGGAGCATTAAGGTTTCTGATTTTCCTTCCTTGTTCTGAGAGTAGAGCATGCAGGCTCGAGTTTTAAGTACTGATTACAGAGAAGTTAGAAAGGTCTTTGGATTTAATCGTTTCTCAGGGACAGTATGGATATGAGAGAGATGATTCTGTTTATTACTGGTTTGAGCCCAGATCTATCATCTCTGACCTTACACAAACTTCCAATTAACTTTCTTTTAAGTAGAAAATGCAGATGTTTGGCTCTTTGAAAGTGAGATCTTTCAGATGACTGATATTTTGAGGTATCAGAGATCTTTTCAAATAACTGACTTACTGGCATAGTTAACTAGGAAGAAAGGAAAGTTTCATCTAAGATATTTATGTTGCTTTTGCTGAAATAAGAAACTGAATGAAATTGAATATGATGTTGCACAGGACTTTAACAGCCCTCTAGCTTCATTCATGAGCACAGGGGAGCAGGATTGCATTCTGTCCGGTGCCCCTGGAGTTTTGAATTGCATCCTCCACTTCTCATGAGAGAGCACTGCCCCACAGTATGGTAGGGTGTTTTGGGAAGGGTTCTCAGTCTTTTGTTTTGCTACTGTTTTATTTCAACTAATTAAGCTGTCACTACTCCAGAATGTGAATGGTAACCTACGAGGCAAAGGGAGCACTCTTGCAAGAACTGAGTTCTTTGTATTAAATGAAGTTGTTTCAGCAGGAGCCTTTGGGAAAAATTTCTTCATCAGAGTACTTTGTAACCTGGTGTCTTTGGCACTGAGCTGAGATCTGAATGCTTTCTTTGACTAATTTTTTTCAGCTCTCCTATGAGTTGATGTGTGTTTCCTAGTTACCGTGTTGTCAATTCCTTGGAAGTGGGAATCCCTTGAACATTTACGATGTAGCAGTTCCACGTAAAAAAAAAAAAAAATTGCTTAAATATTCACTGAGAATGAAAAGCAAATGAGTGAAAATGATCTGATTTGGTGGATGGCTGCTTCTCCTTCAAATGGTACACCTATGTCTGCAGTGTTTGTACCAGAAGGACAGAGTTAACAGGATTGATTTGTTCCTCTTTTCCAGCCACTCCAAGCAGGGGCATCTTGGAGAGGGATGTGGTGTGTTTCTCCTTCTCTAATTGAAGGAGGACTGAACTTGGAGAGCCCTGATCCTCGAAGTGTTGGACAAAGGGTGGGGAAAGCAGAAAAACTGCTTTGGCAGATTTGTGAATCCAAGCACGGAGCAGCTTTTTAGTGTCGCATGGGAAATTATGCCCTTGAGATTTTTACCCACGGGGGTGGGCAGCCAGGTATAATTGAGCTGTCTGTGTATCACTTTATTTCTGTCTTTCACCGTATGGCTGACATCTGGAGGCTCTCCTTCTATGCCATCCTCAGAGTGAGCAGGCTGGTGGATTCTTACAGGCTTAGGCACATCTAAAAATAGCTTTACCGGTGGATAAAGAACAATATTTTGTTCCTTCAAAGTCATTATCTTCTTACTTAGTTTTCTGTGAGCCAGTAGTTGATACAAGGACTGTGAAGCTAGTGCTTTGATTAGTGATGATGGTAACAGGAAATATTCACGTGCTGTAACTGGAACGTGGCTTGAGCATACAAAATAGACTTAACTCTACCACTGGGATTTTCTGAGAAGTGCTGATTTGCACTCAGATTGCTTGTTGGTACTTGGCTGAGTCTATCCTAATGTGTATCATCTCTGACAGGGATGATACAATATGTCCCAGCCTGATTTAGAGGCTGGTTGTCTTTGGTAATAAACCGGTTCCTTTGTAATGGAATGACACAATAACATGGGAGCTGTGTGTCAGCTTATTTAAGGCATACCTTCATGTGCTTATTAAAAAATAAACCAAACAGCAATGGAACAGTCACCAAAAGTGACATTGATAAGCAAATTATTTCTACAGTGAAAATTCCAAGGCATGCTTGTTTTCTTATCCTACCTAAATAAGAAAAATATTCTCCTTCAGGCTCAAGGTGCATTAAATGAAATGGCATTGCACAACATTTTTTTCAGAGTGTATGTATACAGGAATTGCTACTTAAAAGCAAGTAAAAAAAAATCAACATTCTGCAATGGCATTAATATACAGCATCACTTATTAATTACAGAATTATTTAACAAGTAAAAGTAGCTATTGGCTTTCATGTGTGCAATTCATTGCATGTGATCTGTAACTCTGTCTGGTGCATTCATATTTTCTGAGATGCTCTATGAAACCATCTGCTGGGACGTGCATAGGAAACAGAAACATCTTGTCATTCAAAAAGTCTATGTTCTGTAAAAACTCGACAAGTGTCCTGTGAGTTTATTAGAAGACCGTGTGTTGGATAAATCAGCCCATGACATGTAGCATTCACGGGAGCAAGGTATTGCGTTTTGCCTCTTAGAGAATGCAGTTTCTTAGTACATGACCATAGGCATGAGAATTGTGAACCATGCGAACCATGAATTGACAAATGCTAATTTTAACTTTCCTAAACTGCCGTATCCCTATCCCTATTGTTAGAACTGTCTAACTGAAAGCGAGAAGAAAATTTGTTCTGTTATCTATATTCTTTTTCCTCATGGAAGTCTTTATTATGATTCCTGGCAATAGTGTTTTGTTTTCTAAATAATATATTTAAGAAAAAGAATAAGTAGATGAGCCAGGCTAAATTCTTTCTAAGATACTCTTGTGAACTGTCACGAAAGGTATCCAGCTTCAGTTTTTATTCTTGTCTTCTACTTTTCAGTGTAACAGAAGTTTGGAGATGTACGAAGGGGATAAAACAGTTGCCTTTTATTAACCCTTTCTAAATGTTATGTGAGCTAATTCTCATACAGTAAATAGAAATGTAGCCTTTATGACCTTTTGACCCTAAATGACTCAATCTATTATTCATTGATGGAATTTGATCTTTTTACTCTATCTTCTCCATTTATTTCAGGCCTTTGAAGTTGCTCAGTATATTATATATATTGGTGGTATATATGCAGGCATCTGATATGAGAAAAATGATCTAAGCTTTTTTTTTTTTTTTCCTTTTTTTTTTTGCCATTTCTGCTTCTGAGCCACAAGGAATTTGAGCAGGGGAGGTGGTTGGTGGATCCACTGAGGGCTCGCAACCGCAGAAAGGGGTTTGGCTTGAAGCTGTGGGTATTTCCAGGCATGTCTAGGGCAGAAGGGTTCTGCTAGGACTCGGCTTCATCTGACCTGGCTTTGGAAGTCTGGGCTGGGAGTATCTCCCTTCAGCTAGAGAGGTGGGGTTTCCTGTACTGTCAAGGAGTAGGCATTTCTACGTGGAAAAATTCATCTGACCTATTTTAGGTGACTATTTTAAGATTAAAAAAAAAGAACTGTATCCTAGAGAAAGCTTATTTTTCTCTGTGAAGTATAAATGGAGCCTCAGTAGGCTAGTATAAATGTAGATGTCTCCTATGTGGAGATCCATATTGCGTCAGCTAGAAACTACCCTAGATGTCTGTGGGAATTCTAATGTAAAAATCTGTAGTAACAATGCGTTTCCATCACCTTCTGGCTTTCAGTGGGATTTCAACATACAGTCCAGAGAACTCACTTCCCACCACCCCCACTTCATCTTTATTGGTTACAAAAATTCTTTCTGTCTAGCCAGAAAACCTGGAAACCAGGCCAGCAGAGCCATGTCGTTTGCTGGGAACTAGGGTGGTGGCAGCACTTTGGCCAGCAATGAAGATTGAGGAGCTCCTCTATGCACTGGGGACCCAGTGGGTACGTAGGCCACCCCTCACCTGAGCTGATGAAGACCTTGCTGCTGCCATGGGGTGCATGGCTGTGGCATGGGTATGCCTCCCTGCCTATACTTTTTTCATAGATGGAGTTTTGTGACACTGGGAAAACATATCCTGATCCTGCTTTTAACTCATGTATAAGGAGAAAATTTTTAGGAGAACTATCCGTGAAGACTGCAATTTCTTTGAAAATCACAGGGACTGTGAAATCACATTGCTATTACCAAGCCTTAATTTCCAAAACCAAAGGAAAGATAGTTTAAATAGTCTTGATATGATTTTCAAAATTA
The DNA here is from genome assembly GCA_013400555.1 of Jacana jacana. Taxonomy (NCBI): domain Eukaryota; kingdom Metazoa; phylum Chordata; class Aves; order Charadriiformes; family Jacanidae; genus Jacana; species Jacana jacana. Next base: position 3,888 of record VZTM01013874.1, on the reverse strand, counting down.
CATGCACTTAGATTTTCTTTTCAAAATTAATTTCAATTGAGATGCTAGAGAGTTTTGAACTATATCACTCATTAAAATTAAAAAATAAAAATTTAAATTACTGTGTGTTTTTTGTTTTTTTTTTTTGTATTTCAGTCAACACAAAATGGATTATTTCCAGATTTCTCTTTCATGGAGAAATTTACCATTTGGGATTTTCTGTTCCTAATAATACTTGACAAAATCACTTGCTTCCTGCTTATGTCTCCTTATGGATGTTTCGCTTGTGTGAAATTCTACACAGATATATATTTTCTAATCTTTATTGTGAAAGCTTTATAAAATGCCTCCTTTCAGATTTTAAAATGGAAATGGAGATCTGTCAGAATAAACAGATTCTGGAAAAATTAGTGCATTTAAGTGCACTTTGTCTAGGGCAACTTCAGTGAGGGTTTTTATGCTGTTATGTTGTGTTTGAACGGCTCCTAGTCTCAGGTGAACACTATTGCTCTTGGAGCAATTTACATGATCTTGATATGTGACTTGAGCAGTCAGCCTCTAAAGAAATACCACCAGTGATGTCTTCATTCTGCTGTCATTCTTAGACATAGCTTGCAATTTTCTTAGTTTTATCTGCAAAGCAGTGAGAAAACAATGCAGGGACTTATTTTGCTTCTGAAGGCAAGGAAGTAAAAAAAATATAATTAAGTTCTGGGTCATTTGTAGCTAGGCTAAAGTGTGGCACCCTCACAAACTGCTTTAAGAATGGTGAACTGCTGGAAAACTAATACGGTATCAGAAGTAAAACAGGGTTTCTTTCAAAGTAAGTAAGAGGAGGTCAGGTCACTTGATGGATTTGATTAGTTTCAGTGAAAGATGAAACACTTTGGTTTTGGATAACAAAGTTTATTATTTTTTTTTGTGCAGGCAATCTGTTAAAATAAAAATGTCTGTCACTTTCAGATGTATCAATTTCAGATCCCAACTGATACCACACTGTTAGAAGCATTTTCTTGCTTTACACAGAGGCACAGTAAATATTTTAAACATACAGAAGGAATCTGGCATTAAAAAGAAATGAAGCACTGTTTTCTGAGGCTGTTCATACCCATTTTTTTCTGGTAATCCTCCATATCTTCTGTGTCCAGCATAGTCAGAGTTCTGAGTCCTGCTGTCCATTTCCTCCATCTGTGGCTCTTACCCTCTTTTCCCGCAGCAGGAGGTCTTCTTGCTTGCAGTTAGCATATGCGTTATCTGGGGCTCAGATCATTACTGCTCTAGAGCTCCTTTCTCCTGCCCATGATGGTTGACTCCGAGTGCTCTGTGATTTCTCATCTGCCCACAGCAAGCGAGAGAGGCAGGGATCCAAGAGAGAGGAGTCATCAACAGGAGGCTGATGAAATGTTGTGAAAAGGAAGCAGGCGTTTCACAAGGTTTTAAAAAAGCAAAGGACCAGGAAGAAGCGTCGACCCAATAACTTATGAGCAATTTCCAAGTACAGGGATCTATTAGGAGTGCATGGCTTGGTAACATCTAAAGCACAAGAAACTCAAAGACCTAATGGACAGAGGGCCATATTTGAAGAAGTAGGGTTTGAAGCTTAGTGAGAGATGTTAATTCCAGAGGTATTTAGCAACAGGAAGAAAGAAATGTGGGTTTGTTCACATGTTTATTCAGAATTCCTTCTCATTGCTGAGTTGATCCAGTATTGCTGCAGTACTTTACTGGCTGTATTTCATAGATTGCAGGCTGGAACTGAAAATTTGCTGCAATTATTTTAAATGCATCATTTAAGGAAAATCATGAGGGTTTTTTGATTTTTCTCAGTTTTGTGATAAGATGGTGTCAGATTAAATATTTTTACTTTGAAGGCAGGGACATTGACTTGCACTCACCATTTTGTTCCAATGACATTTTAATTCTGAACCAACACTAATAGAAATAAGGATTCCTCAACGCATAGGAAAACTTACATGAAGATTTGACAGGTAGCTGGAATTGGTTTATAATATTTATAATAATAGATAATTATTTATAATATTTTAATAGATAATTATTTATAATAATAGATACCTATTAAATTATTAAAACCTTATTGATACAAACAATCATGTAGGTACTTGTATTACAATGGGGAAAATACTCTTGATCCAATCCTCATTTACACAAAGGACTGTTTTACTGAATCCTGACAAAGTACGGATGCGTTAAAAAGGTCTGATCTTTAAGTCTACGTAGACAGAAACCACAGCCAGAAGAATGAACATCAGTGTAAACTTCTCTCCACAAAACCTGAACAACAGCATTCGTAAAGTGAGACATTTAACCAATGGGATGGGTGGAAATGCAATGGTAAGATATAAAAGTCTGGGGGTTGGTTTGTCTTAAGTTCGGTGTGTTGGCAGCTGCAGTCAAAGTGATGCTGTGATGCAGGCATGCTTTTAAGCCAAGTGAAGTGCCAAGCCTTTATCCTTAAGACTATGATCTGTTTATTAAGAAGTTGTGTGGAGAACTTTCTATGTGGGAAAACATGGGAGGAATTGGCAGGAATATTGGAAAGCCTCTCCTTTGTAGAAGAACCTACGCACCAAACTGCAGTGAAAAACTGAGGACTGAAAAGCAGAACTGTGTAAGCCTTGCAAGGGATACTTGCTGTGGATATTGGTGTATCAATAATAGTTGTAATACAATAATCTTGGTACTGATGGGTGTGGTGGTAGACGTGTTAGTAGGCTGAGTGTGGTGTGCTTCTAAGAACTGACAGTTCCTTGTTTGTAGTTTTTTTTACTGCACTCTGCCCTAATTTCATCAAAAGCTACCAGTAGATTAATTTGCGACATGTGGTAATCTTGACTTCCACGGACCACTTACTCTATCTATCAAGTGATTCCTAACTGAGGTTCAACAGTCTCTCTCAGAACTCTAGTTTATCTTTTTGAAAGATGTGCAAGTTTTATTCAGAGTCGTCCAAGGGTAAAGGATTTACTGCATCTTTTGGAAAATTGTACCAATATGCAATATCACATGTTATTTCTGGTTAGACTTTGCTGATTTCATATTTCAGTTGTAATATATAATGCTGTTTCTGTTAGATTTAAGATTATGCTGTCATCTCTGTACATTGACTGTGGATTGTGTTCATTTCACCACTTTGGGCCACGATAAACAGATGAAATGGTTTTATTTTCTTGCCACAAGGCGGAATTTCCAGGAGTTACATCATTCATTGAATTAGTTTTCTTTAGAGGGAATGGAAAAATATCACCATTCTCCCTTCCCCTCCTTGACTCCTACTTCACCCTCATGCTGCAGAAGCATGGTTCCCATAGCAATTGGTTCTGCTGTTCCTACTGACATACTGAGGTCCAAAGAACAAGAGGAATACAAATCTGATATAGGAAAAGAGTCCTATTTATTTTTAAATTATATATGAAGGTAGAAGTGTCTCTAGAAGCTTTGACATGTCCTTGAGTTGTCAGCACATAGAAAGCACTTACTCTCCTTTCTTGGAATAATGCTGAGATACAGGCTGTCTTCTTAAAATGTAAGGAGTTTAAACTGTAATTTTTTCAGTCTGAATTTTCTTGATGTACAGAGTCACAGTATGACCTTTTCTGCTTGAGGGATATTTGAAACCTGTCTCCCCCTTGACAAAAAATCTCATTAGCATGAGAAACTGAAGATATTTTAAGATTTTATACTTTCACATATCAGTGAAAGATTGTTAATCTTTATTTACAGAATGTTGCACATATAAATATGCAGTTTTCTCAATAGAAATGACAAGACAGACAAGTTGCATACTTTGACTTTAAGCTTACAAAAAAGCCTGTATGTATAAATATGTGTACCTGTGTAGTACTATAGGAAAAGGTGTGGGATTGTAGGTAGTTCTAGACACAAAATCTA
>VZTM01013873.1:21702-32107 GCA_013400555.1 Jacana jacana | reverse complement strand
TAGTTCTTTTAGAGATAAGACATCTGTTCAGCTTACTTGCACAAAATAAATATTAGGCTGCATTTAGAAGAAGGATTTTTGAAAGGATTGACACACAAATCCCCAGTCAGGCCCTGTAGGGCTATTATGGGGTGTCATTTATTTGAAGCTGCAAGAACAAGTATAATAAATATCTGTTGGAGGTGGGCAAGGAATATTTGTCCTTACAAGAGATAAAAGTGCACGTGTAAATATATTAAAAAAGTGATTCTCCAAATTAAGCATGTCATAATATCTTATAAACTCAAGACATTGGGACCTAAAACTGTCAACTTGTTTTCTCCCTCATTAATCTCAAAATATAACTCAGCTTCCTGCACAAAATTACATGCTATAGATTCACGTAATGATTTCTGTCTAGTTAAAGAGAACAATAATATATATTTCATGCTTGTCAGGCATAGATTCCAAACAAAGCAGATATATTTTAAAACTTAATTCAGACTTATTTTACAACTGATCACATCCAATGTTTTTCTTCAACAAGACAGACTAGTTCAGAACTTATTAAAAATTAATTGTGGTCATTTGTCCCCTGTAAATTTGCACTATCATTGAAAACATCCTGCAAGCATAGCTTCTTTTGCAATTATTTAGCCACCAAACAAAACAATTAAAGGTAGGAATAGGGTTTGTATCACATCAGCCAGCTTTGGTGATGACTGTGTCAGTAAGGTTAAGAATGAAAGACTGACATTCTCAGCATTGGAGAATACCAGAGGAGTTCTGTAGAGAACTTTGTTAAGCCCTGTGCTACGGTTAACAAACCATATTTTTGAAAAAGGAGCTGACTACAGACACCACAAAGTTTGTAGGCAACAGGAAAATAATTCTGGCAGTGAAGAAATGAAATTGTTGAGAAGTATTGCAGGATATTCTCAGAACACTATATAAATAGGAAAAAAAAGGCAAAATGGCAAAAATAGCAGACTTGAAATTGTTAAATGCAAAGAAGAATACCTGGAGTAAAAGAACTATATGTACACCATGAGGTATTATAAATTGAGAATAGCCATGCAGGTAAAAGAATATGGAGTCTTTATGAGAGGATTTTAAAATATCAGGTCAATTCTCGATAGCAATCCACCAAGGAAATAAAATGTAAAATGTATTAGGACAAGAATTGAGAATAATTCCTTCCACTGCCATATCACAGATGAAACGTTGTTTACCTACAGTCTCAGTGCTTCCAGCTTTTCTTATTTCATCTGCAAAAATAACTAAAAAAGGGATTGGGAGAGGGTATAAGGATGACCAAAGGTATGCAATAACTTATCCATCAGGAAAAACCAAGTTAGGATCCTTCAACTTAGAAAGGCAATTAAAAAGATAGCACAGCAATTTTCCACAACTTCTTATGGTTTCTCATGATGGAAGAGCTAAGGACACCTAGTGAAATTATCATACAGAATGTAATTAAATTAAGTAACTCCTTGCCACAAGGTGTTGCAGAGGCAAGATTATAAATTGGCTCAGAAAGTAAATTTTAAAACAGATTCATGGAAGAAAGCTCCACTAGAGACTAATACATACGCAGATGCAAATGCAGTCTCTGGCTGCGGAAGTCCCTAAACAGTAGAGTGCTGAAAGCTGGAATGACACATCAGGGGAGGTGTCACCATATAATTGTCCTGTTCTTGTCCTTTTTTTTTCCAAGCATCTGCAAATAGTTACTGCCAGTGACAGGACACTTACCTAAAAGGAACTTTGCTTTCATCATGAAATCTGTTCTGAAATTGTTACCTTAACAGTGATGCAGAGAAGGTACAGTAGGTCATAGTCTAAAAAACAAAACACTGAAACATTAACTAATTGTTTAGTAGCGTAAATATATTAATTAAGCCATAATAATGCATTGCCTAATCATCAAGTTTATTACATTTGTACTAAATATATGGCAAATTATTTTCCCTGTTTGAAACAGTGTAATCCAGAGACTGCAGAATTCGTATACACAAAAGTCTTGAAAGGCCACAGAAGTTTTATTGTTCTTCCTGCCTTTGTGAATATAACTTCTGCCAGGTGCTTCTTCTCTCACTTTCAGGGATTTTTTCATATGAAAGCAGTGGCTGAGGAAACATATAATGCCTCTTACCCTTCAAATGCAAACATTCTGCCTACGAAATGAATATGATGCATAAAGTAAAAAGCTAAGATGATATTTCAGCAGAAAACAGAAAGAAACTGAGAGCTATTTGTAGGAGTCACATTTTACAGAGGTCAAATATTATGAAAGACTTCAGTTCCTTTATCTCACCTGTTAGCAAATCCCTAGAGAGTGTTTATTTGTCTACCAAAGGCAGCCTAACAAATTTCTATCTTCAGCAGGCAAGAGACACATCTCTTTTATATTAAAGAAAGAAATGTTCAGTTCTTGATATCTCAGCTATTTTACAACAAAGTCACTCCTTACTGAAGTTTACTTCACAGTGTCTGAGGGACTCCTGTGAGTGGGCAATTTTCTCCCTAGGTCTGAGAAGCTGTCTGCTTTGATTTCTCCAATATGATTTCATGTCCAAGCAACCAGCACCCAGAAAAGTACCTCCAGGAGCAGGTTTTTTGCCTCCTGAAGGGCCCACCTTGGTGTCTGCAGAAGACAAGATGTTTCCTAGAAGTTGCAGAGCCCTTCCTTATGAAATACCAGTGAAAGCACAAGAAAAATCTGCTGTCCTGTTGGCAAGCCTTAAGAATTACCTTAAGAATTTGGGATATCAACTGCTGTGGACTCCTTTTGGAGTTGCCATTTCTGAGGGTGACCAGGTAGGTGAACAAGTGGCCTCTGCATAGTGCATCTTCAGATGTCTATGCCAGGTAGCCAGCCTGGAGGACAGCAAGGTTTGCGCTCATCTGTAACGGTGACACTATTGTAGAGCTTTCACACATCCTAGAGTTGAGGGTACTTGGAGCTCAAAGAAGTGCCCCCTAGAGCTAGGTTACAGAAAGGGAAAACAGCTGCAACAAAGAAAAGAAGCCCCATAGTTTCTTCATGCATTGCACTAGACCATGGGAAGATGGAGGGCCACAGTCGTACATTGTCCTGATGATGAGCCTTTTAAAACATCGTATTTGTCTTTGGACAGGCATTTAGAAATCAGACACATGTTTCAATTGTACATAGTTAAAGGAGGAAGATTTCTTTTGGCCCTGAATACTGACATTGAGAAACAAAAGAATACTTTATATACCTCCTTTCTTATGCTGACCTCATGGGTCTGTATCCCCAGGCAGTCCTGTAATATATTTGCAAATGACAACATATACACCACCTTAGCTTGGTGTGGGGAGTGGGGATAGGAAAAATACCAGCATAGTAATAAAGGTAAATTAATCAAATTTGAGTTCATATATTCTCTGTATAGCTGAAATGGAAGTAAAAAGAAAATAAGTTTTGCTAGGCATCTGACCATCCTCCTCTCAAAGAAACTAACTGTTCTTCCAGTGGAAAAGTGAGACAATGATTAAAACTTGTCAAAAAAAAAAAACAAAAAAACCCCATATATATATCTCCAGAAACTGCTGATATAATAAGCTGTGATTTATATGAGAAGGATCCTTTTTGCTTCTCCAGGGTATTAGAGTTCCTCTTCCATTTCTCTAGACTACATTTGTTAACTCTGAAATAGCTCAAAAGACTAGGAGGATTTTAAAAGCATTGACAACTCTGCAAGTAAAGAAGTGAAGCAATATTTTTATCTCTTTCCCACCTGCTTTCAGCAGGTGTATTCACTCAGACTACATAGCTTTTATGCATTGTGAAACTTGTATAATTTAGAACTTCATGCTCTACACATTTCAAATTGGTTTGACCCTTTCCCCTCCCAGGCACACACAAATGCACAAATGGAGTTTTACTGTCTTTTTGAAATCACTGTATCCTCTAATTTATTCAGGGTTATCTTTTAGAGTGGTTAAAAAGGCATTTTAATTAACGTTTCAGTCAGAAACCTTCCTCATAATTTTGTGGTGAAGAACCAAGTGGAACAGTGACTCAGTGTGGATATTGCATATTTTGTTGCAATGGTCATATTTTTTGACATAAACTGACTGCCTGGAAATACTTTCACACCTCAGTGACTGAATGGAAAAAATGGATACATTTAATTATTAAACTACATTAAAAGCTACATCCTTGTAAATAAGGAACCAGCAAGGAATCTGGGGGGATTTTTCTGCCTTTCCAACCCATTTCTTTGTTCAACTACCAGTTCATATGTGCAAAGGGAATTCTCTGCTGATTACACCAGCTGAGGAATGTGCCATCCTCCAAGTTCCTATCCTGATATAAAGGAAAGACAAGATCAGAGCAGAACACACACACTCCAAGAATTCCTGGCTAATCTAGGATATATGCATGTAAATGAAAGTGGAGAATCCCCACAACTCTTCCATACCATTTCAAACTAGGTTGGTGCGTACTTTCCTGTAAAGGGAAAAATGCTGTAATCATTTTCTAATTACTCTATCATTTGTTCTTGGGAACCAACCAGTTTCTAAAAAGAGCCTGGACCAGTAATTACACAGGTGGCTTTGATATACCATACTGCAAAATAGCACATATTCCTTTTCATTTGGATTAAAAAGGATTTTTAATAAAAATCACCTATATAAAGTGAAAGTTACTCACTGATTATCCATATCCTCAACTCTGAATTAAAAATAATCATTTACAATCAGAAGTTACATCGATTATTCATTATTGATTTCTGTTATAAGAAGTAGAAGAACAGAAATTTTCTTGTGTGAGACCTTAATTAAGACATGGAGGTGTCTTTCTTTAATTGATAACATCGTAAAGGGATTCATTTTAATGAGGAGACAAATATCTAAGTCTTTTTTGTCAATGATGGTGACTGAGGGAGGAATGTACCTGAAAATGTCACATTTTTATTTCTAATGTCAAATTAACTTTCAGTATAAAACTAGACAGAAGAAAAAGTACAAATAAAAAAGATAAAGAAATTCAAGTTGGAAGGAAGCCCTGTGGGTCCAACTTCCTGCTAAAGCATCCTCAAAGTTAGTTCCAACTTCAAAGTTTTATCGTATACCTCAGGGTCATATCCAGTAAAGTTCTGAATATCTCCAAGGACAGACACTCTAAAACCTCTTTGGGCAGAATTAATGGAAAGTTAGAATCAGTCAATATAAATACAAATAAATCAGTCAATACAAATAAAGTGAAAAAGTAAAGTAAATGTGAACAAAGTAAAACTGCTCTGGGGAAAAAAACATCTCAGCTTTCAGACCAGACTCAGCTGACAGAGGTTTTGAAGGTAAGAGACAGGCTTAAAAATAATGTTTCATCTGACTTAACTCTTGATTAGTTATTAATTATTTTTTAGATTTGGACAGGGAATTACTCAGCAATAATTTTATGAAGCATCTTTATATAGAATCACAGAAGAGCTGAGGTTGGAAGGGACCTCTGGAGGTCATCTGGTCCAACCCCTCTGCTCAGAGAAGGACACACTTGTAGTCACAGCTAGTTGACAGAAAGGAAAGAGCTTTATACATACTGTGGAGCAACTTCTGTTTGAGAGCACAGAAATGGACATTAAATGTGCTTGGTAATGTTAATGGGAATCTTATATCTAGCTGCATTATCCAGATAAATTACTGGAAAAAAATCCATTATATTCCACGAGAATGGGTTCAGATTCCAGGCAAGACTTTTTTAAAAGAGAAATTCGAGCTTGGATTCCTACATACAGGCAGTGGCATCTTTTCTTTGAAGGTCTCTTGATCAGAATAGTTTTGCAGACTGAAGCAGATGTATATATATGGTTATAAATATATTTTTTTAGCTTGGAAACAGAAACTATCCTAGTAACCTTTACCAGAGGTTCCAGACCACCTTGCAAAAGAAATCAGAAACCTAACTGGTTTTCAGATGAAGTTTGATGAGCCTATTAACATGATTTTATGGTCCATGCATTCCATTTGTACACCCCTGCTAAGTTATGAAGAATTTGGTTAAAGTTCAAAAAATGTGGAGAAAACATTACTGAAATCACAAACCCACATGGTTTTGGCATTATTTAAAAGAAAACATCATGTGGCTTAGTTCTAATCTCAAAGAATTTATTTAGAATCATAGAATCATTTAGGTTGGAAGAGACCCCTGGGATCATCAAGTCCAACCATTTCAGAAAAGTCATTTAAAGTAGAACTGAAAGATCACACCAAAATGAGACATTCCATAATTATGAAAGTGAGCAAAAATATTCTAATAATTTGACCTGGATCCAATAGGAGTTTTATTCATGAAAGTTGGTTTACTTGTGCCTGTTGTCCAAACTGCGAGAGTATTTTGAAATTTTGCAAAAATATTTTTCAAGCACTTGCACTTCTGCTGCTGGACACAGGGCCAGAACTTCCCCAGAGTTTAGCAGACATAAGTGTTGCTGTGGGTTCCCCACTGACAGATCAGCAGGAGCAGAGCACACATGACCTCCGAGGTCAGAGCCGGAGAGAGAGTTGCTGGGAGAGAGCGAAGTGAACTGCGTCAGGGATGAGGAGGTAACACATGGCAGTCAATAGCACACAGAAGTAAACACAGAGATTTTTAATATTATTTGACAGGACAGGGAGTAACAGCTTTGAATTGCAAGAGATTTAGATTAAATACAAGAAAGAAATTCTTTACCTTGAGGGTGGCGAGGCACTGGAACAGGTTACCCAGAGAAGATGGGGATGCCCCATCCATGGAAGTGTTGAAGGCCAGGTTGGATGAGGCTTTGAGCAACCTGGTCTGGTGGGAGGTGTCCCTGCCCATGGCAGGGGGGTTGGAACTCCATCATCCTTAAGGTCCCTTCCCTTCCATATCTAACCATTCTATAATTCTAATAGAAAGTGCTACACATCTTTTGCAGTAGCTGCTTTCTGAAATGGACTTTGTTGAAAAAATCTTTTGCATAAGAATCCTACTATACATTTCAGAATAAAAATTAAAACGATTGAAAAGATTTGTTAGGTCCTCCTTAATGCTTTCAATTTAAGTATTTCTTAAAAGAATTATGAGAAAATACATCATAAGCAATATGGTGGCTTTGATTGGCAGCACATTTCCTTGTGTTTAGAAAGAATAATGATACAAATTTTAGATTTGGAAGTTTCTCTGCTACTTGGGTGTAAAAAATTTTATTCTCAAACTCAGTTTTGTGGGTTTTGAAGATTCTCACAGGTAGTTTGTGTGGAGACACAGTTTGGGGCAGTGGAGACTTTCTCATTATGAATTAGTGCCTGTAGCATTGCCTTCCTCATTCGTTGTATCTCTAAAGACCGGTGTTGGCCAGATCCCTGCTTTCTACATTTGACAGAGCTCTGTCTAGCTTGCTTTGGAGTTTGTGAGCGTAGGGGCTCTTATCATTTTCTGTAGGAAAAGGCCTAGCTTATGGCTCTTCCTGTAAGGAGCAGTAATTCTGGCTGCCCTGTGCCTGCTGTCCTCTCGCTTCTGTCCATTGAGCTAACGTGCCACTAACCTTCCAGCTGGGGACATCAGAAATGTTTCTTTTCAAGACAGTTTTGCATGTTAGTTAATGAAAGAAGTTATCTGAAGTCGTTGTACCGTTTCTTGTTTTCCTGAACCACCTTCTGTGAATACATTCTATGAAATTAAAAAAATGTAATTACCCCAACTATATAATTCCAATATAATGAACTTCAGTATTTTTAGAGCAGATTAATGTAGTATATAATTTTACTAACAGAAGAACATTTTAAAGTGTTAAGTAATAGCTTTGAGGGAAATAAAAGAACAATAAAAGAATTTAAATAGTCTACTCTGAATTAAAATGACGTTAAATAATCCATTAAAAAATTGCACAAAAACCTTGTTGTTCCCTCAGTTTTCAAAAAAAGTTTCACCAAGTGTGTCTGTGTAGGGATAGTCCAGAAATGTTTCCTTCCTGCTAGTTACAGAGAGTCATTCTGGGACATGATCCCTCTGAGCATATCTTGCAGATAACATTAGGACTCCTCTTGGGCTCACAAAAAAGAACACATCAGAGATGTATTCCCATGGGTCTCTGACCTGGATGACCAGGGAGCCAGAGCTGGGTGGACATCAGCCTCACAGTAAAAAAATCACAAAACTAATATTTGAATTTGTGTCAATAGCAATTACGTGAGCCCATTCAAGAAAGTGTTAGGCTAGAGAAAAGCAAGAACTCCATCCTGTCTGTCTTTAAACAAGTGGCTCAATCTTTTCTAATTCTGACTGCCTGTTCACATCCCACCTTGCTGAGATGGTCATCCATTGCTCAGATTTTCTACAAACATAACTTTGTTGGACATGAGTCCTTTTCCTTTTCTTAAGCACTGTTTTTCATTATGTGCCTTCTTCATTACAACCTCTGTTCACAGGCAAAGTGTTTCAAATACCTACTGTTTACTCATACAAATGTGTTAAATAAGTCACGTAAAAAATCAATAAAGCCAATTAAGTTGGAAGATTAATATTTATTATGCAAATAAAAAACCAAAGAAAATTGAACAGCAAAGAAAAAAAGCACAACCCCTAACATTTCATTAGGTGTCACATCTTAATAAAAAATCAATAAAGTCAGAGAGTGCAATCTGCAGCTTAGTATATATCAAGTCTCCTTTGTTTACAGAGAATGTAATTGTTTAGTACTTTGGATATAGGATCCCAAAGCAGATGAGGCACATAGTAGGAGGTGGGGTTTATGTGTTGGACATAACTGAGGGACACATCATGGATACACAGAATACAATACCACGTTAAGGAAGTTCTCTGTGCGTTGCACAACACAGATGGAAAAATATGGTGGTTTAGGACAAACACAAAATTGCTGAACCATTAAAGTCTTTAGAATAGCTGAAAGGAGAAGCAAAAGTACAGATAGCTGTGCTACACCTGTCACTGAATTTACTAACGAGTGTTAATGGACATAGCAGTACAGGATTACACATATGTAAGTTAATACCACTGTTCAGTGAAAGGTCATACTCTTCCCATCAGTAGGTATTACGCTCAGTATGGTGCTCTCAGCCATTTTTTCCAAGGCTGTCTCAAACAAATCAGAGTTTTACTACGTTCAGTGTTTTTTATAGCTTTGATTTCTGCTAATCTCCCATGACTGAGTGTGTGTGACTTGAATGGAATTTTATCTATTAGCAGACAAAGATGCAGCAAGTAGATACTCTTGGGTGACATTACAGAAAATTGTTAACTGCCAGAGGGACTGAATAGTCAGGTGCAATGTCTCTTACCACATCCTAATTCAAGCAAATATGGGACTGGTTTGTTATACGGTAGGTCCCAGACTCAAGCTTTTTCCCTATATACAGATAAACCTCACAGGAAAGAGATATAAAGATTAATCTTGAATAAAATTTATCTAGATTCCCTCAAATAAACACCACCACCTCCTACTTACCAAACAGCAAAGACTTTGTCTGCTATAGAAGTTTTTGAACCTACACTGAAGATTTCTTGAGATCTCTCAGGTGTGGGACCTATATATAGCAGTGAATTACATGCTTTCTGGTATTGTTTCTTCGTGGAGACATCACTCAGCCTCAGCTTCTCCATAGAGAATACGTCCACAGATCTGGTAACAGAGATGCAATCTTGGAGGAGAAGGTGGGCATTCAGTTGGTTTATCCAGGTCAAATGGCACAGCATACCCTCTCATGAGCAAATGTGTCTGTGAAGGCAGAGACCTCCTTCACCACTAGTCTTGGGTGGTGGGTACATAGGCAGGCAATCACAGAAGAAAAATGAATGGCTAATAGGGGAAATCTAAAAAGTCTAAGAGCAATCATAATTTGGTGCTAGCATTTTAGGGTTCTTATATTAAAATTCAAAATATGGCTGCATAGCAGAAAAAGGTATTAATAGGCCAATGCTTTACCTTAAATTGCTGTGATAATGATATTAGAGCTTCTTAAGAACAGAAGTGGTATATTTACATGGGATTGTTTTGGGTTTGATTTTTCAATTGCTTTTGGTTTTTTCGTTTTTTTTAAAGTTCCACTTCTTTAATCCTTATTTCAGTTACTGACTGTATCTACTGAAGGAAAACTGCAGGAACGTGCAAGTGTTGTAAATTCTGAGCTGTTGAAACTTCCTTCACCCTGTGGTACTGACCTCCAAGTCACTCATCCTTTCATCTGGTATCATGCCAGGAGCTAGTGAGATGTCTCCCCAAGATATCTCAAGCCTGAAGCAATCCTTGCTTCCCTCATGGAATTTAGGATGCAACTCCTTCCTTTTTAGACAATGTAAAACTAGTAATGCAGAAACAATATCCTGGCCAGAAACAGCTGATTTTTCTAATTTTTCTCTGTGCAGGCAAATAATGACCAGAGAAAATACATTATGTAGGCAGTACTTTATCTCTTT
>VZTM01013872.1:148222-164988 GCA_013400555.1 Jacana jacana | reverse complement strand
GGGGATGAGGGTGACCCCGTTACCAGGGCGCTTTCACGGCTGCGGCCCAGCCCGGTTGGCGCTTGGGGCTGGTGCCTTGTCAGGGTACTCCTACAAAATGGAGGGAGGCACAAGGGGATTTCCCTCCCCTGTCAGAGTCTTGCTCCTGACAAAGCGCAGTGATCTTGTCACAGGGCGAGGGGGAACATCACCGCATCACACACGGTGCTGCTTTGAAATTAAAGCAAGGTAACAGCCTTGCCTTTTTTGGCATTCTTTTTTGGCATATTAACTGTTAATCTGTGGTTTTACCAAAGCCCCTACCCCACCACAGGGCTTGACTTGTTGCTTTTAACACATGGAGAGCCAGAACTGCTGGGACTTAATGCAGGGCAGAACACAAGCCAGCAGGCCATGGACACGCCGTGGGTCTCTCACAGATGTCAGTCTCAGCTTCCACATTCAGCCATTTTCACAGGTTCTCAGCGAGTCCCAGGTCTCCCCTTAGACAAGCACATCCCTAAAGTCCCCTATCAGATGAAAGGGGACAGGTTAGGGAAGGGGTTATGAGAGTGCTATCAAAGCAGAGGAAAGGGGAGGTCTCTTCCTTCAAACCTTATGAAGGAGTAATGCTGAGAATCGCTCATTAAAATTACCTGGCTCTCCAGTCATATCTGGGGAAAATTAGCCTTGAGTTCACCCTCTGACACTCACAGCAGTGGCTGAAGGATCCCACATGGATTCTGCCCTGAGACTGAGCTGCTGTCCCACTCCGGCAGATAAGAGACCGGGGGAGCAGCACCTTCTGGGTCTCTGCTACGGAGGAATTGCAGGAATGAAATAACCTAAGCACTCAGTCATGACTCATGGTGAGCATGCATTTGGGCTGGTGTTTTCAAGAGGCTGCGTTAATGCCACTGTCTCCACAGTGTTTTTCTCCCTGACAGTTAGTGAACCAATGGCAGCATTTGGCTATTCTTGGAAAACCAGGAGACAGAAGTGACTGACTCAAAGCAGATGTAGATGAGCTATTTTTTGTTTCCCCAGTGGCAAAGTAGGGAGAAGGGATGGACACAAAACCCAACCATGATGGCTGTCTCTTCCCAGTATAAACAAATAAACTGTTTTTAACTTTGTTGCAAATACAACAGTTTTTAATATAAGACTGCTAGCAGTGTTTCGCAAAGGAGTATTTTTTCACTGTCAGACATCATTGAGATATGAAAAGAGGATTGGGGGAGGAAGGGAGAAGATAAGAGGGAAAAAAAAAACAACAGAGAAAACCTACAGAGGATTATCATGGATAGGGAGGGGGAATTCCCTTTATCCTTCTGGGATAAAGCGAAGCATGACAAGCCTCAACAGTTACGGTAGGCTGAGAAGAAACAGAGCTGAAGCCTGTTTCAACTACATCATTTGCCAAAATGCCATTAAAAACTAAAATTACAAATACAGCTGTAAAAAGATGAAGTTTATAGGCTGTGTTATCCCTAAACATACTATGATACTGTAATGATAAGGATTATGAAGCGTTAGTTCTACTAGCAGCTGTTTTATGAATGTTACATAAGAGCCATTCAACTTCTCCACAGAAAGGAGGCAAT
This sequence comes from Jacana jacana, assembly GCA_013400555.1. Lineage (NCBI taxonomy): Eukaryota > Metazoa > Chordata > Aves > Charadriiformes > Jacanidae > Jacana > Jacana jacana. The sequence continues at coordinate 163,405 of VZTM01013872.1, read as the reverse complement.
AGGAATAACATTCATTAATAATGTGTCTGAAGGCTGCAGTAAATGCTTTAAAAACCTTTATGCTTCTGTTTAGAAGCCATTGATTAAATCTGGACAGATTAGCCTCAGCTTAATGGTAACGATTCATGTTAAACAGTGCCCCTTCGTGAGAGGCTGGATGCTTCATGGCTGCTTTCCCAGCCCGGCTCCTAGAAGAGATAGAAGCATTTTCTGGGGGGGAGAGGGGGTGTGTGGGGTGGGTAAAGCAGGAAAAAAAAAAAAAAGGAAACAAAGCGTGAATATCACAGGCTCAATCCCGATCCAAAACAGCATAACCTAGTTTAGCACAGATAGCCCTGTTCAAGAGTACTTCAGCATGGGATAATCTAGACTGCATCAAGTAAAAGACAGGAGAGAACATCACGTGCTTGAGGGGACAATTAAATTCCATTGTCTAGCTATTTAAATGCAGGCAGGCTGAAAACATTAGGACACAAGATGGGGAAATAATATTATTGGAATCCATCCATGCCTGAAGGTAAATTGATAACAAGCCCAGTCATGGGCATTATTAACAAAGTAAGAAAAAAAATCATTAGCTTTTAGGGGAAGCAAACAAACAATCCACATCTGGATAGGAAGCAACAACAGTAGACTCAATCTATGCACCAAACCTCTGCAATCCAACAAATTTACTAGCTTATCTTCTGCACTCTATTTTAGACTTCCAGTACTTCTTTAGGATGGGTATTACTCTCTGTACAGGAAAAGAACATACTCTAGGGAAAATAGAGAATGACATAAGCAAAGAGTGAACAATTGATTAGATAAGATATTTAATAGAGGAGGCACTAAATCAAATGGTTGGAGATCAACTTATTCTTCTCCATCCTTTATCTCGTCATTTAGTATGCCAAGACTAAGGCAAAGAAGTCGTTGGCACATAAACCAGCGTTACATAGGAGGAAACTAACTCAAAACTAACTGTTATTTTGGCCAGACAATGCTTCAATTCCTTTTTTCCTTATGTTTTTCATATCTGCACACAGTCAAGGGCTCCCCTTACAACTGCAGGCTGTCAGAGAAACTTCTGTAGCAAATTAATATTATGGGTTAGGTCTACCATCATATTAAAGACATGGCTGTTTCTTCCTGGACTTGGCCAAGGAAGAATGATCTGCTAATCATATCACAGCAACATTTTTCTTTGCTTCTTGCCACACTCCAGTAAGTTGTAAGGACATTTGAAAGATCAGGGCAACACTGTATGTGGTAGAATGTAGGTTATACCAAATACTCGATGGATAAACTAATCACAATTTCTTGGCCAGCCTTATAAGCACACTTTTCCTGATGCATGTTATTACAAGAACGGGGAGTTAATCAAAACAGTAACAAAACACTGAAAAACCTGCCACAAAAATGCTTCAACATGTTGTTATTTTTAAGAATAATACTGCACCATGCTTTGCATCATTAGTAGTCCTTTAGTGTCTCTTATCTCCTCATTCAGGGGAATGCAGTTCTACACTTTCCCTCCAGACATCTTTTGTGGAATACCCCAAATTATCATTTTTAAATTAGTTATCAAGAGAATTCCTAAGTTTCATGAGAACATAACTTGGATAATTAGGACAAGACTTGAAACAAAATTAAAAATAATAAATTTCACCCTATTTAGGCAAAGGCAAAATATTATTTGAGAAAGAAGCTTATGACTGGCACTTCCTTGTGTTTCTTTGTTACAGTTATCATCACAGTATGATAACAAGGTGTAAGTAGCTAATAAAACAATCAACAGAAATTAAGAAAAACACTGATTTACTCACTTCACAATTATGAGTGTTAGCACTTCTCTCTCCACACCGATACAGCATTTGTTTTCAGATGAAGATTGACAAACTAGGCCTTGGTGGCTCACAACCAGCTTTTATTTACTTCTTCCTATTGATTCCTTGTCTCAGCATCTGTAGTTAGACAGCAGCATTTCAGCCCCAATTTCTGGATCCTGCTGATGCATATTACTCTCCTGTGGATACCGTATCCTAAGCAGCAACTTCGGCTCCAACAAGAAAGAAAGAAAAAGACAAAAGCCAGTTTTCTGTATGATTGATCAGCCTGGGAAAGAAGTGCACCTACCTTTTCACTTCCTGAAGAAGCAATAGTTAAAATATATCCTTGCTACTTGGGCATTAAGACCTTTTGCATAATTTTAAATCTTGACTTTTTTCCCCCACCATTCCCCTGCGATTGCAACGTGGTTAAAAAAGGGTTCGACTGAACTCAGAACATTGTCATAAATTGGGAATAATTGTGGCTTATTATGACATGATAGTACAGATGTGGGCTTATACCAGGGTGACAGAAAGCAGAAAGTCATTCTACAATAATATTTGTTAGCCTGGTTTCGCTGGAAGATAGCTAGTTTTCTTATAAAACCTGTCAGGTGGTCATTCTGGATTTAATTCCAGTAGAGTGATTTTTGACAACTGCAGGACTCAGATGTTAACATGATGGCAACATGTTCAGCAGATAGCAGCATATCTGCTAGTCACACAGTTTATAAACAAACTTCTAAACAAAAATCAGATCCTTTCACAGGCCACACTCCCTTTTCTAGCAGAAAAGTCACACTGGACTCAGCCTTGCACACTACAAGACTGCTGTGGAATGACTCCATAGAGTTCTGTCCCGCCTATTACTCCTACTCCCAACTGGAACACAACCTTTACAAATGACAAGAAAAACAAGCTGATGCTCCAGTGCTTCAGTCCAGACCAGGCACATCTTTACCAGTCCAAAGGTTACCTGGCAGGAGACCTCCTCTCCCTGCTGTGCCGGCAGATTCACTGCCCGCAGCACATGATGCAGCCCCAGCTGCATGCCAGGAGACAGCCCACACCCACCTTTATCACTGCCATGGCACCAAACGTGCTCTCAGATCCACCTGCCCTTTTGGGATACACCCTACCTGTGAGGCAGGCCAGATCCTTCCCTCTGTCATCATGGGAGAACGTAGTTCTTGCCCTCACACTGCAAGAAAGGGGAAGAAAGGTTTGGGTTGGTTGGTTTTTTTTCTGTTGTTGTTTCTTTTTGTCAACTGTCCCTATGACTAATAAAGCTCTCCATATTACTTTACAGTGCTGCTTAGGGAGAGATCAATTCACTGGGTGGAGGTTGCTAATTACTGATCTGCAAACAGCTGAACCATGAAGCTCCCATTAATCCTGCCCTTGCAGTTTGCCTCAGCTGCCTGCTGCACCTTTTCAGAGTATGTAAGCTCTTTTGTTACGCTCTCAGAGCCCTGTGGTTTTCTCAAGACAAAATAAGCAGACCAAAGCAAGATTCTCCCCAAAGAAGAGCACTTATGTAAGTTTATTATTATCCAGGACTGCTGAAAGGGGAAAACCATTTAAAATAGATCCATGTAGACAAAGAAATCCCATGACAGCTAAAAAAAAAAAAGAGTTCTTACCAATGTGTTGATAGCAACTTTCTGTAACTTGCCACTAGAGCAACAGCATCTTCAACTCCCTCATTTTCTTTGTTGTCTAGAAGTTGTTTCTATGCAGCTTTCTGTACTATGCTTTTAGCAGCTATGTGGGCCCTGGTCTCACTATTCCAGCCTCTGCAGCTGCTTCAGCATGGCTGAAAAATGAATTGGAATGGCTTAAAGGTCCTATTGCTAGAGACTGAGTGCAGTTTTAAGATGAACTTTCTTCCTAAAGGTGGTTCTGTTAGTGTTTCTTGCAAGAAAATTGTGGGGGCATTATCTGGTTTCCCATTACCGGACCTAATTGTGGGAATGTGTCCATACAGAAATCATACAGAGAAGCGTCATCGGTGTCCCAGTGACCACAAGGTCTCTAAAAAGGAGGAATTTGCTAGCATTGCTGGTACAAGAATTGCCAAAAAACACCATGGAGATGGAACATAATAAACAAGGCTAAAATTAGAATATCCAAACACCAAGCCGACAGTATTTTAGCAGCGTTTATACCACATTCTTTAAAGTACAGCACAGTGGTGCCTCACTGTAAGAAGTTTCTGCCAGACAATGATTCATGATGCCAATGGGATGAATTCCTATTGAAGATCTTTGTTCAGTTAAAGCTGTCTGAAGTCGAGAGCTCCCATAGCTTGTGAACGAGTCCCCAAGACCCTGTTTGCCATCTTGAAGGGTTTCCTTTCTTTTTAGCCATTTTTCTAAGAAAGTTAAGCCTTTTGAATTGGTCAGTCCCTGTCTAGGAGACAGTTGCAGTTTCATGTATGCTGTCAGAGGCAGAATTTTAGCAAATATTCAGTGCCTCCTGATTTCCCAGTAATGAAAAGAGGCCAACATTAGGACCCCCAAAGGGGAAATGTGGGCAGAATCTGGAGAATGGTCTTAAACTGGCTGGTTTATCAACCCACGTGTGAATTCATATTATCCACAGCATGTACCGTGTCTTACACAGTTAGCAGGCCAAAAAGATACAGGCAGGGAACATGGCTTGGGGAGATTATTGCAGGGAACTCTGGAGGAAGCTGTGACATTGTGACGAGGGCCTGGGAGGAAGTTGAGAGCAACGTCCATATACAGGGAGTGCAGAAATCTGTGGAGTAAGTAGTGGCCTTGCAAAGCAACGGTGTTGCAGGGGATGCAAATCCCAATTTCATGCAGTTGGAGTTCATAGGAGAGGCCGCTTGGGCAGATTAGTTCAGAGCCCCTGCTGCCTTGGCACTTCCCCTACATATTTCTTTCTTGGATTTCAGCTTCATTCTGAATAAATAGAAGACTAACTTTATATTTCTGTCTGATTTCAACTCCTTTGCTAACTGTGTATATAAGACTCCTCGCTGAATACAGCCTTGTCTGAAGTGGAATATGGCAGTGACTGTGTGCTTTAGTAGGAGGTGTGAAGAATAATTTTGACATTCAAGACTATTGGAAACAGTATGTAATTCATTGCCTTTTAGATGGAATGTGGCCATAGTTAACAACCTGAATTTGAGAAAAGAACTGCAGAATCTGTTTTAAATCCCTGTTGGAAGGTAGCATCTCTAGTCGCACACTGCTTCAGCACCGATATAGGTCGGTCGCAGCAGAAGCAGTGCTATTTTTTAAACAACCAAGGTTTAAATTCCCAGAGATGTTGTATGATTTATACTGGCAAGAAATCTCAACTGCCTCACAAGATCTTCCTCTTCCTGTATTCTTCTTTCTGTTCTCTGGAGGTCTCTCAGATAAATATTGAGCAGGTCAGACCTGCTCAGTGCAGAAGATCTGATGAAATTATGCCCTGAGGTGTTGTGACTACTATTTTTGTATTTGCTTGAATTGGCAGTGCCTGAAGGTACAGTTGACAGATTTCAGAATGTGAAAGTGATTAATCTGAGGGGAGTGCCCTGAAACACTGCCACTTTATGGCAGATTTAAAGTAACTTGGATTCCAGAAACCCTTTAAAGAGGTATTTAAAAAGAAATCCCATATGAGCTGCCCGGTGAGTAACATTCCAGGAATCACAGAGGCACAGACCCAGGCTGTCCCAGACAATCTTTCCTTTTTCTCTAGGGCATGTTTTCTCTAAGCACTGGCTTAAGGAAGCCATCATCCTACAGCCGTACCACTGCATGAACCAAATGAAATCAGGCATAAGTACAGCAGAATGAGGGAAGCCTGAAGGAGGTGTGATGAGAGCTTTATTAGAGAGGACATATGGCTTTTAAAGAAAGGGTCTTTGGCAGCCAGCTGGAGGTGGCATAATTATTCATCAGGAAAACAACATCAGCTACAAAGATCTTCTTCCTCCCCTGCTGGCTGAATAGATTTGTTGCAGCCATTCAATGGGCAACTGGTTTTAACCTACCATCCATAAACAGCATTTCATGTTACGCTGATTTAGAAGGAAGGTCCTACTGTAAAAGAAACCCATAGCTGTACAGAAACACATAGGCACATTCAACTCCACCTCTCCTTGCAGCCTCTACTTTCACCTAGCTCTTTGCTATAACCCAGTGAGACAATCCCTGCAAACACAGCGCACACATATGGATGTATGTAGGCCCATGTGGTCATATATGTATATAGATACATCACAGGTTCTGAACTCCATAATTTTTCATGTAAATATTCTTTCAGCTGCATTAGCTGATAGTCTTCAGCCTGTTTTTATATCAGACCATGTTTCACTTTTTACATTTATCTTTGTGTCCATGAAGTGTGTTGTCAGAATTCTTTGCCCTCAATCTGTAAGGGTAAGGCCCAATGATCCTCCTCAACAGCAGGGGCACGGTGGCACCATACCAAGTGGGGAACTATGTGCAGTCTAGAGTAGTGGACTTAAAAAGAGGTTCAATTCACTTTTTGTAACTCCATGTTATCTGTTAAGTGGCACTGATACCAATGCATGTGTTGGATATCAATTTCTTATCTGTGGATAAAAGCAACTTGCAAAGGAGGTGTCCTTAATTCCTTTTACAGGTGTTAGAAGTGTTACAAATTGAGTGATTTACTATGGTTCACAACAGAAAACATTGATAAAGCGACCACCCAGATCTCCCAGGTCCTGATCCATTAAACACAGTGATGTTTAACATGGAGAGCATCTGTACAAACTGCCACAGTTTCTGCAGAGATAGTACTTGATAAGTGGGCTTGTTCTTGGTTCAGAGACAAGACAGTGGGATGAAACTGAGACTGTTCATTCCTCTGTAGTTATTTACCACATGAGATTGTTCCCCACTTCATACCAAGAGCAGATACTGAACAGCACAGTAGCGGTGGAGTTTACAGATCAGAGAACTGCAGGCAGGTTCTTTCCAACTTGCAACTAGCCTAAAGGTTTTTCTGTAAATGCTGCTTGTTGATCCATCCCTCCTGTGGAAAAACCCACAGGAGATGCTCTGAGAGGGTGGATCCACGAGCAATCCTTTGCAGAGTTTCTTCCTCGTCTTTCACTCAGGAATGACAGATTTTGCCGATCATGGAGCAGCCTGTAAATCCCTCATGGGAGATCTTGAGGCATCCAGAGGCATCTGTGTTTCCCAAAGCTATTTGCATGGATGCCTTGTGCAGCTGCTGGGTTCTTGGCTCCAGGCTTGGCTCCAGATCACTGTCCATATTAACAGCATTAGTCTATTTATTTCAGTGGTGCATTCGTTATCAGTCCGCAGCATGGAAAAATATATTCAGCCCCTTGGGAAATCTTTGGTGGATTAAGCAATGAAAATGAACAGGGAGAAAAGACTGTTAGAGAGCAAAAGAATTAGATATAGGTGTATGATGCTGGTGACAGTCGTGTATTTCTGACCCCCATCTGTCAGAGAAACATACAGCCTTCACCTTTTCACAGGCCTTCCCAGAACAATGATGCCTGTGAACACTTTTCTGGAGATAAACAATGGAAATGATCTAACATTAAAAATAACCCTAAAGGCAAAAAATCAGAAATGACTTTGAAACAGAGGAAGGGTGGAGTAAACAAGTCTTTTGGAGAGATTTATACTCTGCTTCATGCTGCTTATAGAACCCAGAAATGCCAGTGAAGATTGCATCAGAAATCTGTAAGCTCATGCCTATAGTTTTTATAGACGGTGTTCTAAACACTGTAGAAATTAGTCAACCTATTACAAAATTTGCAGCAGTTAAAATTAGATTTGGAGTGATTTATCTTTTTGCCATTGTTTCAGCGTGTGACATGACATGAAAAGAGGAGATTTTGTTGCAAACAGTATTTTAACCACAAAAAGCTATTTTGCAGTAGAAAATGTACTTCCAAGATTTAATTCAATACTGAGTGTTACACAAATCATGTGAAAAACAGTCTCGCTGTGGTAACAGCAGAATTAACCACAGGTGGCCAAAATATTTTGACTCTTGGACTGAATTTTGAATTTCTGGTACACACTACTGCTTCACAGTTATGTTGGTAGCAATGCAACTGACTGATTTCTTGTAAATCTTTAAAGGACATGATGGAAAACAAGCAAAACTTTTTAAAATAATTGAAAAAAAGATATATAAGTCAACGCTTTAAGCATAATTTTGCAAGCTATATATTGAAAAGCAGCTTTATTCACAACTATTACTTCCACTGACGTCAGGAAAACTGCACACAATTATTTTTTTTTAAGGCAGAAAGTCTGTGAGATCTGGGTCTTACAAGTGAACAGTTCAGAGCTTATAATAATACAACTTTTCACTAGCCTCCCTTTGCCTTACTCCTTGCAACAGATCTAAACAACACATACTCTCTCAAAAAGGCTTCTATGTGATTGGCAGACTTGGTAGAGCTTCTGCTGGATGCTGTTCTCACTGGCTAATTGCATCTCCTGGTCCTATGAACATCATAATCTTATAAACATTAAGAATAGTGCTTAAATTGTCAGACTTGCTCATAAATACAGGAGAGAAACTATGAGAGATTGAGTTTAATGGAATGATGGAAGAACATCAGCCCTGTGCTGAAAGTGTTTAGTAGGAGTGGGACTGATGTCTCCAGAAAATCCATCAAATTCCGTTAGCTGGAATGACCTTCAAGCAAATTCAGTAGGAGGTGGCTGCACAAACAACATGTGTGGCCTTGTGTAGTCTACAGGAAAAAGAGAGATTTCATTACTGAAAGTTTATCCTTCATAATAACAGCTCGTCTTCATGCCACCGATAAGATAGCTGCGGCATTGTCTTTGTGATCAGCCTGTCTTTCCAACGCTTTCTATCCAAAATACGAGTAGAAGTATGCTGAGAGTTAGTCGAACCCTGCAGGTAAAAGCCTGGAAACTGTCATGTTCTCTGAATCAGTGAGCAGCAGAGCTGAGGAAAAAGCCCGGAGTCCTCGATGTACATGTACAATTACATTTGAATTAAGACTTATTCAAACTTTAAGTGAAAATTAGTTAACCTGCCTCACCCTACTGCACAGTTTTTAAGAAAAAGTAACAAGATTACATCTGAAAATCCTGCGTTTCTTTTTTCTCACTCTTCCAGCACCCTCAGGATTTGTAATGGCAGATGTTAAGTCCCTCAGAAGAATAAGAGTGAACTGGAGGGCAAACAGGAAAGAATTGAAATCAACCCCAGTTTGAGAGGGTAGAAGGAGCTGTTCTGAGGGGGAGGCTGGAGGAAAAGTATGTTAAGAGTAGTCTGAAGCATGAACCATGAGACGGGATCTTCCAAGGAGGAACTGCATGTTTAGGGGAATCCGTCAACCTAAGGCTTCTAAACCTCCCTCCTTGAGGACATAGATGAGGCTGAATTCAGTGGTGTTGGTCTTAATAAAACACAGGTAGAGTTTATGCTTCTGCTGAGGGCAAGCATGAGATCATTTCTCGTATATGCTAGGAGATGCACTATCCTATGATTCTATGATGATATACATTTCTATTTTCGGTGCTATACCCCTGGCTTAGAGGCTGTGGGATGTAAACGGGGCCTGGCAAACTCCCTCCTGGATGGGTGAGAACTCGACCAGATGAAGTGCTCATGGGCCGGATGACTCACTCTACCTCATTCCTTCACTATTACACAATTGGCTTTTTTTCCAGAGTAAGGTTTTCTTCCACATTCTTGCTCTGGTGGTTTGTTTGGGTTTTTATTTTTTTTTCTTTTTTTTCTTTTTTTTTTTTTCTTTTTTTCCCTTTCAGTAAAAGCGCCTGCCTTTGTCATTATTTCACCCTGAAACGGGCAGGGGACTCAATAACGCGTCCTGGCAGGGTATCAAAGGCCCGTTTTCTCAGGGGGAACGGGAAAAGGTAATAATGGCTTGAGGAACCGGGGAACAAACATGCCCTGCGCGGACGGTGAGTAAAGACAATACACTTTGCGAGCCCGGAGGAAGCGGCTCCAGGCAGGCCCAAAAATAGGCCGGGCGAGAATTTCTTCATTGTCAGCCGCAGAGTGGAAAAATAAAGCGGCTTTTCCAAAGCGCCGCTGGCGGGGCAGGGCGGGGGCGGACGCACACGGACACACACACCACCCACCNCGGGAGCTGCAGCCCCGCCCGCCCCAGGAGGCGGGATTCGTACCCTCCGTGAGGTCGTCCTTCTGCAGTGTTAATTGGGAGCGATGAGAATATCAGCGCCAATTAGTTCCGGCTCCCGCTGGTGTGAGGTCATCTCGATTCTCCTTCCCCGGTAAGAATGAGCAAAAATAAGCGCTGGAAGGTTACTGTAAATGTCAGGCTGCGGTTTGTACCTCGGAGCGGGTCTGAGGAGAAGAGAGACTGCCCAGGGCTGACACCAGCTCCTCAGCATGGGTGACATTCCCCATGCAAAGCTATAATGAGACCTGACTCGTTAGAGAAGCGCCTCCCCAGACAGCTCTGGAGTTTATTAACGTTTCCTTTTTATTACAGAACGTAGAATGGTTTGGGTTGGAAGGGACCTTGAAGATCATCTAGTTGCAGCCCCTCTGCCATAGGCAGGGACACCTCCCACTAGGCCATGTTGTTCAAAGCCCCATCCAGCCTGGCTGTGAACACTTCCAGGGATGGGGCATCCACATCTTCCCTGGGCAACCTGTCTAGCCACCCTCGGAGTGAAAAATCTCTTCCAAATATCCACATAGAGAAATTCCAGCACAGTACTGACAGTTTAAGGATGGATACCTTCTACTAGGGTTAAATAGGCAAGACAATCAGTACATTAAAATTGGATTGAAGAAAGCATATTTCTTTGCTGGCAGTGAAGCAGCTATGCTATATTAGAAAGGATAACTCTGAAAATGGGGAAATGAAATTTTTGTAGCCATCAAAATACTCTCACATTATCATGTTTAACATATGCATTCAAAATAATGTAGGCAAATAGAGTGCTAACTTCTCCTAAAGCTTGGTTAGCAAATGGTAGGTTCTGTTCAGTGTTTCAGTGCCACTAGGTCCTACCCATCTGCAGCCCCAGGCAGGCGCTGGTTTATGTTACAGGCTTTGGTCCTTTAGACTCCTGTAGGAGCAGGATGGAGTCTAAGGAGAGTAGATACTGTTGTGGAGTAATGGAATAGCTCTACTGGCATGAATTTGAGGTGAATGCTTAATGAACATTAAAGCTGCCAGTGAATTGTGTGGCTTATTCTATTGAGCGTTGGTTCATCATTACCCCATTCCTCATTAACTTGATGCAAGATACAGAAAAATAGATGTAAAAAACACCTGAGAATTGCAAAGCCTTTTATTGTGACTTTTTTTCCCCCCAAAATCCCTGCTTGCTGTAAAGCCAGACGTTTTACTTGTTTTGAATACAAGGGTCAAAGCTGACTTCAAGAAAGATCTGATTATTACTTGCCCGGCCAATAAACATTGTAGGTAGACTCTTGCCTGAGACCTTTTGGGATCAAAGCTGAGACTCTCTGCTTCCCACTGATATAAAACTTCAGATTCTACCAGCAGTGGAGCAGGAAGACTTAAGCGTGGAGAAAGCCTGTTACTCACACACTAACAAATCTTGCTCTCACAGGCCCTTTCAGCAGCGTAATTTGGAGGGAAACTACCATACCATGAGAAAAAAGGAGGCATGTATCCTCCAGAAATTAATTACATTTAATGTTATCTTTTGAAAACGTCTCAGGTACCAATTAGAGTCAAAACCACTCAACAGTCTGCAGTCTGGGGCTGATCTGTGTAGGCTCACTCCATGAATCACACTTCCCTCATTCTCCAAAAGCATCAGCTGCACAGTGAACTGCTCAGTACCTTGACAGTCTGCAGGACCAGAGCTCACCAATTAAAGCCGCCAATTAGGGAAAGGGAAAAAAAAGTAAATAGATAATGCAAATTAATTCTGGAGTGTAAAGGCAGACTCCTTGAGATGGTTGCAAGAGTGTAATGTGAAATACTTCCTCAATGGCTCGGTGTCTCTGGCTGGCTGTGGATCCAGTGCTGCCAATGCTGAAAGATGGCATCACAGTAACAACATGATGTGTCTCTCTGCCCACACTTAACTGAAAGATAAAACAGAGTTAGGTCCATTTCCACATAAGTACAAGGAAATCCCCTTCCTGTTGCCTTATGAAATACCGAATGAATGCAGTATCACATCTGAGCCCAGTCACCCGGCATAGAGTAGATGCTGTATGGGGAGATCAAGACACAAAATTCTCCAGCAGGGAGTCGTTCATTTTTTTGAAAGAGGCTCCTCTAACTAATTCTGCTAAGGATTTAAAATGTGATTTCAAATAAAAGGAGACAGCAGGCAAATGTTGCCTATTCCCTGAAGACAACATGGAAAAAACCAATTACTACTGCACTGACCTAGTTGGACTTATTTTAGATTGAGGCTTAGTATTCTGAATAGTAAGTTAACTTACTAAATGCAAATTACAGAAAAAAGACATCAGCCTCAATCAACAAAAGGATTATTTTGTTCTAAATGAAAAGTCTATTTCATGACCATAACTTTGCAATAGCAGATTTAGCAGAGTTATGATGTGGGTGTAAAGCTCTGATTTGGATATGAGTGTTGGTATCCAATGGATGTTGTGTGTCTCCATATGTTGTAGGAATAACGTATGTATCCATCTCCTGTGGTTTGATTTCAGATGCCAGATTCTTCATTTTTGTGTGGTGTTTCTGAAGCTACGCATGTGTGACTTCAGTGACCTGAAAACTGGCCCAAAGGCTTTGTTTGAGAAACTTAGTACCTAAACAAAATCATGGACTAGCTAATATCTTGGTTTGCATCTTACTTTGGCTATATATGAACAAAACCTCATTGCCCTCACCACCGAGGGAGACTTGGTCATTCCTTGGCCAGAAGGCCTTGAAGGGAAGCTGAGGTGCCGCAGGCAATGCAGAACACTCTGAGCGAGTGCTGCACCATATGATGGATGTTCCAAGGAAGGATACTGTGCTGCTCCTGCTTCATTTATCACACAAAACATAAAACGGAAGATTGAAACCACCAACACCTATAAAGATTTCAGAAACCCGAAAGGTTTGCTGCAGTGTCTTTGCTAAATTCCAGTGGGAGCCTTTGCTTTGAACTAGTCTCAGCTTCTCTATTAAAATAAGTTAAGTTAAATTTTTGTTCCACAGGCTTGCAAAACCGTGGCACAACATTGCTGGTATGGCAGTAAGGTTCTGGTGTTCTTCTACAGGAGCAGCAACTCAAGCAATGGCAAACTAAGTGAGCTATAAATGTGGCTTGGATTGCGGTAACACACAGTATGCAAATGGTAGTCATTACTATGCCAAAGTTAAACAGTATTTCTGTTAGCTGCACATCTTTCAGTATAGGCAGAAATCTCATTTGAAAGTCTTCCTTTTTATTTTTCTTATAGGGTTACTGATAAATAAATGAAATGTGAAATTATACCGTGATCTGTAATAACAGTTGTGTAATCACAGCTATATTTTTTTATCAAAACAAATTGAAACTAAATTTAAATTCAAATCTGTCTGTAAAATCTACTGGAGGCTCCCAGATTTTGGCCCAGCATTCCACTCTCTGGTGTTTTTAGTCTTCTTTTATTTTCCAGGTCATCTGTTCTATGGAGAAAGGAGATATAGCCATCTGGGAGATTAGCACATATATTTTATGAAGTGGAGTAGAGCTCTCTCTTTTACTGACTCAGATGCTAGAGACCCAGATTCACAGGCTGCCTCCTTGCTAGTACAGCACAGTTCATAAAGCTTCTGTTGCCAGTTGCTTACCTCTCTCCCCTGCATGAAGAACAAACCTGCACTAAAGTGACGTTGCCAGAGCAGTCTTTTCTAAAGTGGGGAAAAAAACTCAGTCCAGCTTTAGGGTCATGCAGAGACACAATTTATAAAGACAGAAGAGTGCATTTGTCAGCAAAGTTTACATTGTTTGAGGAGAGATAATCAGCAATTGATCAAACAAATCTATCTACTGGCAGGAGAAGCATCTCCAGAGTATGGAGAGTTATATCTGTGGATATAACCGTGGAACACAGCTGAGAGATCTCTGAAATGCATAAAAGCCAAATGAGAGCGTTAGATGCACTATAAATTACCATGGGATGTAAAAGGAGTGAGCTGCACTAAGAAGATCTGCCAAGGAACATCTCCTTAATCTTTTATACTTTCATACTGCACTGGTAGAGACCTGTTTTCATTGTAGCTACAGTTGGAAGTAGGATGTTTTTCTAGTACTGCACTGTAGTTACCTTTTTACCTAGACATTTCTTCCTCTTCCTTTTTTTTTTCCATTTTCTTTTCTTTTTTTGCAGCATTCTGTTTTTTTCCCCTCGCAGAGACTAGGCCCATCAAGTGGCAACCTTTTTAATATCCAGTGTAGATTCATAACTATGGAGTGGCACAGTGGTAATGTGTTGTTAGAGAACTGCTAAGTCCAGTGAAGAGACAAGAAAGATGGCTATTGAAAGAGAGGGTCCTAGTTTAGTAGTCTGCACAAACACCTAGAAAAGACAGGGCAAAAGCTGAGATGATTAACCTAAGTTTATATGAATAATGGTATTGAATAAATAGAGTACTTCCAATAGCTTCTTAAAAGAGGGGCTGGGGATAGACTGGCCTTTTTGTTTATCCTCTAATAATCTGTTAGTATTTAAAAAAATGTAGATGCAAAAATGAGCCTGAATTAAAAAAATCCTTACTCCAAAGTTCCCAGTTTGGAGGAATTCTGGAGCACATTCAGAATATCATTCGTGTTTTGCAGACTAGACTCTCCTTTTTAAACATAACATAATCTGTATACAGATTTTGGAAAGCATTGAGTGTGTGTTCAGATACAGACTTTAAGAAGCTGATTTGTTATATCTAGAATCTAATTCCCATTATTCAGATCTGCTGAATAATAATGGGAAGATATACATCCTTATTAGAAAATACAAAAGGAAAAAACCTCCAGTGTAGCATTTAAGCTATATGCTCACCAGAAAGGCATGCACCATTTCAAAAATCTTTCTGCATCTTGCAAATGCTAAAATGTCACCTTTCACAGCCTGCATGCAGGCAGTCTGTGTGATGTGCTCTTCTTCTGCCTTTTGCCAGTTACTGAAATATGAACTTAACATTTACTGACTCTTCTATTTGCCTTGATCCTAAGAACAGCCATCCCAATCTGGTCAGATCTTTTCATTCAGAAACCAGACTCTGGCATACCTGGTAAAAGATGCCAAGAGAAACCTGTGGGTACGGGAAAACCCTATCATGTCTCTTCAGAGCATTTCCCTGGACACTCTCCCAGCTCCAGGCACTGACTGCTCTGGGCTTCCTGAGCCAGGACCGCCATCTCTGTAGAAACAT
>VZTM01013872.1:130270-144879 GCA_013400555.1 Jacana jacana | reverse complement strand
ACGCTACCCGCCGCCCCCCGCTATACAGCGTAAGGCTATGGGGCTCGGGGCTCGGCACGGACCACCAGGCGGGAGGGAACGGAGGGAGAGGCCCAGTGAGGGATTGCCATGGACCTGAGGGGGTTGTCCGCACCGGTAGGGTGGGATGGGGCCAGCCCTGGTCCTGAGGTCCCTGAGGGGCGGCCCGGTCCAGCCAGGCCCTTCTGTTGGTCTTGAGGGGAGTCGGGACCGCCGCAGTGGGGAAAGGCCCAGGTTGGCGGGGTTCGGNGCGGTGGCTCTTGGCTGCCGCAGCCCAGCCCCTCACGCCCCGGGGCAGCCCTAGGCCGGCGGCTCCCCTCGGTTGAGCCAGGGCCGCCCCGGCTCCGTTGGCCGGCCCGTTCCTTTTCCCATCCTCGGCCGCATTCCTGCAGCTCCAGTGCCCTTCTGCCGTCTAGGTTAGCGCTGCTTGCTGGGGAAGCCGAGCCAGGCTCAGTGTGTTCGCGTTTCACCGGCGCCGGGAGCGGTTTCCCATTGTTAAACCCGGTGTTTCCAGGGGCTGATAGATTTTCACCGAATGGCTGAAGCTTGGTGGCTTGGCAGTGCTGGGGCCACTGGGGGCCCCTGGGACTTTCCCTGTAAGAATGAGCATTGCTGGGTAGGCAGCAATTGCTTTCTGCAGTGTTAATTCACTGCTAATAATTGATCAATATATTCTGTTCTATCCAGAAGCTCATTATTTCTGACTTTAAATTTCTTAAGTTAACTTGTGTTACCAGGTTCCTCTGTAGCCCTTTGCCTTTTTGCAAATTCTATTCTAAAATACCTGTGCATGAGTTTTATCCAAGTTTGGGTACCTGGGCCTACCTGGGGGTTGCCTGGCTAAGTTGTGCTGCTGAAGGCATGAAGGTTTGTTTCTCTGAACTTCAGTGCATTTTTGAAGCCTTTGTTGGAGCCAGAGAAAAAGGCCATTTAACCTCTATGGTTTTTATTATTTTTTTTAGCCACTGTGTACAATTCTTGAAAGAAACTGTGGAATAACTGTTTCTAGATCCCATTACCTATAACCACTGACAATTCAGGCAAGAATTGTCATTTTTGGAGGGGCAGAGGGAAATCTTCACACTAGTAGACTTTCTCTCAAAAATAAAAGGAGTGAAAAGATGTTTTGTCCTATCTAGGACGAACCTCCAAGGAATACAACTAATGGGTTTTTTCTTATTCTATCCTCTGCTTGAAAGAATTTAGGTAAAAACTCAGTAATTTATAGTATTACCCATGGGATTATGAAGGGACTAGGTTGGGCACTAGTTGTGGTTTCTTTAAAGCTGGAACAGTACAGGTAAGTTATTTTTTTTTTCTTGCCACACAGAAAATACTGTGAGCACTTAATAGGTTTTGCCTTTGAGATAGTCAGGAGAACCATTTCTGCAGAACTTCTTGAAGCCCCAGATCCTCTCCTGTTACGACTGTTCAAGTACAGGCTTTTTAACTATGGATTCTCCTCCCTTATTGCACTTTCCATGGTTTGATAGATCGAGAACAATTGTGGAGTTGTACCTTCCCTTTTTATCCTTGTCTTACCCTTGTAGAGCCACAATGGGACTATGCAACTTCTGTTCTCAAGCCATTAACCATATGTTCATGACAGAGTAGAATTTATTGCCCTCCAATAAGTTTTTAATATGCTGAAGGAGTATTTTTTTTTTTTGTTTGTTTGTTTTTTAAGAAACAGTGCAGTTTGGACAGGGAGTAAAGTTGGTGGCTGTTGAATTGGATTTTCAAGTTCAATGATAGAAATCCCTTTGCGAGGAAAGATACCAGCTTTTAGAGCTGGTGATGATGGTTTGGTAACTGTTGGGAATGTCTGCTGTTAACTCATTAGACTATGAAGTATTACATTTTTACAGGAGCAGTGCAAGGTGTCATTCCAGATGTGCACCTCAGCACAAAAGCTATTTTTAACTGCTTTCCTAAAGTTTATTTTCATGTCTGATGAAGGTTTGGGAGTGTAAGTCCTAGAGATCCTGCTTCCACTGAGCTCTGTAGTGATATAGCTAGTAATGGCATTCTCTCTTTCAGCCATCCACAAAGCGTGCTTGTACCTCCCCTTCAGTGGGGGTACCATGAGCATTAAAAGAAGCCTGTTGGGGCTGTCAGCAGTGGGCCAGCTTGACGGACCCTCATCTGCCCTGTGGGGTTTTCACATGCTATGGGCTGAATTAAGTAGCTCAATCATATGGTATAATAAATGCTGATTCAACAGCAGCTACTTTGCAGTTGTCAACATCGGCCACTGGTCCATGGAGAGTGCAGGCTCTGTAATTCCTTATCAGTCCCCAGGGGAACAGTAGCACTTCAGTTCTTAAATTATAAGGAGGAGGAAAAATGCATGTTAAATGTTCCCGTTGCTGTTACAATCCAGTACAGTGTGTCTGCCAAATTAAACTGCAGTTTGGAAAAGGGGTTATTGTGTTTGGAAAGGTGAAGAAAAACAAGTCTTTGTGAAAATGAAGAAACTAATTCAACACAGAATACCTGTAAAAATCAGACAAAACCAAAAAACCTTTTCTAAAGGTGAGTTAAACTTTTTTTTCTGGTTAACCTACCCAGGAGAGTCAGCTGGCCAGTCTGCCTTTAAAGAAACAGACGTTTTCAAAGTACTGCTAAGGTGATACTTACAGATAGAAGAAAACTTCCTGTGCAGAATAACTTGTAGTGTGACACACTAAATTTCACTTGGAAGCATAAATCTCATAGGTTTAAGTCCCAGACATGTTCATTTGTGCTTCCAGCAGGGGCATGCTGGTTTGTTCCTTTGGGGTCGGTTTTTATTTCCTGAAGTAAAATGGGTGAGAGCACACGGATAGCGTTTTGCTTTCCACGCCCTCGGTTTTCCTTTGCTCATCTCCTTCATCTGCCTGCCACCTTCCTGTCTCACGTCTCTTCCCGCACCAGCAGCTTCTGGGCGAAGCTGGGGCGGGGNGGAGCTGTCCCTTCAGCACCGCGCCGGCCCGGGCCTGCGGGGAGTGCGGGCTGGAATAGCTCCTGCCTCCCTGCAACGCCCGGGGAAGAGCCTGGCAGTGAATGCCACCAGAAATGGTGTGTGCCGGGAGTTTCGGGGAAGGTCGGTGGATCTTGCTTTGTGGCTTTCATCTTGGTTTTAATTAACCTTGTCCCTAGGAGCAGGTTAAGTGAGTAGTCTACCTGTGCTGAAATTTCACTGACTGAAGGTGGTAGGACTCAGCATCTGATTTCTTTAGCTCTTTTATCAGTGAGAAATATCAAAGCAGCTCCTTTTGTGTATTCTCAGTGGAGGGGTACTCTCATATCTGGGTTATTGTCACTACACTCTTGTAAAACGTCGGTGTTTCTGGTCAGATTATACTCTGTTTTATAATCTATAGCTCATGAGCATTTGAACTCTGAGGCTACAACTGTAGGAGTGAAAACTTTGTTGTGTAAATCCTTGAAGTTCAGAGTGTTACCCAAAAGATGTATTCAGAGTAATAGACATATTTCTTTTTGTGTTCTGGACTGGAAAGGGCCTTTCCTCCTTTTATAAGACTTTCCTGGTCAGTTTTCTGTCTTGTTTCCCATTGAGCTTTTGTTCATGGAGCACTAGAAAAGAAAGAGCATAGGCATCCTTATTACACTAGCTAAGGATTCAGATGTATTGTCTGTAATCCCTATATGTAGCCAACTCCTAGCTCAAAGGTTTGACTGACCTACAAAAATAAGCCAGACTTTTAAAAATCATGTTCAGGGAAGATAGAACTTGGGGTGGGAGTAAAAATAAATAAAGTCTGTAGCTTGGCTGTGTACAGCAGAATTCATATTAAGTCCATACAGATTTGTGACAATGTTTTTTACTATAGGATTGGAATAAGTAAAATGCTTAAGTGTTATCTAACCTGCTCCCCTGCCTTGTATGACTATTAACTTGTTTTAAAAACAGCAGAGTTGTATGTACACAATCAGTAACTACAAAACCCAGTACTATGATACAGTACTCTGGATTAATACCTACCTTAAATAACTCTGTTACAAACTAAACTTCCTATCTACTAGAAAAAGCAGGGAAACCTTGTCAAATTTGAGATTTTAAATGCAGAAAATTATTAAAAGTCTTGGTGAATTTCTGCTTAAATCCTTGCACTCTGGTATTCTTTTTTTTAAACTTTAAAAAATTCTTTTGACTGTAATTGGTAACCACCAAAACATCAGAGGGGATAGTATCAATGGTATCTCACCAGTTACCTGTCACTACTGTAAATTCAGCCATGTAAACACGTTTTCATTGGTCAGTATGTGGGTTTTCCATTCTACCTTATTATTAGGTGGGTTCTTTTGGCCATCTGTGAACATAAGCTATGTTCAGTATATGGTTAGCTGTACAGCATACGTTTTCTCACCCCGTTTGCTCCAGATGCTTTTTGTATGCTGAGTTAAGATGCATGTCTGTAGATTTTTACTATGCAGTGCCAAGTAGCCACCAGTTGCCTTGGCAGCCTATAAAGTATAGCTGTGAGTTTATGGGAATGGAAAATTATGATTTTGTTAATTCATACAGTTTCTGTAATAAAAGTACAGTATGCATTCGTAAAAAAAAAATAAATAAATACACTTTTTTTCTTATTGCTAGCTCTGCATACTCAGTATGTGGTCTGATCCATCTGTTTGTCACACTATTGTCAGTAGTGTCAGAATTGGTTAACATCTCTTGTGGGGAATGAATTTGCAAAGCTTGTAGAGATGTGGCAGCGTAAGTGTGATTTGGAAAGAACTGAAAGATTCTTAGTAGCAGTTGAATAAAAGGCATTCACATCAGGCAAATACATGAGCAGAAGCGTTTTCCTTTGAATTTTAGGTATGTCACATTAAGCCCTGTATAATGAAGCCAGTGAAGATATGCATTCGTATGTGTTTTTCTTTTTTGGAATCTTGTACTGTGATTGTGGGCAGGGTGGTTTAAGTATGTTAAGAGAAGGCTAAGGCTATTTTATTGTATCGTTCACCACAGGTCAAATGCATCACCATTCACAGTGAGTACTTCACACCGGTCTTATGATACCACAAGATCTGTTTAACCATGCTATTTTGCAATGAAGGGACTACTGATTTCAATTGTGTTGTTTAGGACTAAGATATGGTCTTTCTTTTAAGGGTAAGGTTGGGCAACATGAACCTTCAGCTAATGTAAATGGCTGTTTAGTTGCTAAATCTTTACTTTTTTTTTTTTTTCTTTCCCTAGTCCTGGAGATCGATTTTTCAGAGCTTGTTCTGGAGGAAATCATTGGCATAGGCGGCTTCGGAAAAGTATATCGAGCTGTATGGGTAGGAGATGAGGTTGCTGTCAAGGCAGCTCGCTATGACCCTGATGAGGACATCAGCCAGACCATTGAGAATGTCCGCCAAGAAGCCAAACTCTTTGCAATGTTAAAGCATCCCAACATCATTGCCCTCAGGGGTGTGTGTTTGAAGGAACCTAATCTTTGCTTGATCATGGAGTTTGCCCGTGGAGGGTCGCTGAATAGAGTGTTGTCTGGTAAAAGGATCCCCCCTGACATACTGGTGAACTGGGCAGTACAAATCGCGAGGGGAATGAACTACCTGCACGAGGAAGCAATTGTTCCCATAATTCACCGTGACCTGAAGTCCAGCAACAGTAAGTGCTACATAGTGAACAGCCAAGGTGCTGGGATATGGTTTTGGAAAGAAATTGCACAAAGGAAAGAGGGGAGTGATGTTAACTTAGAAATCCTTTCATGTGAACCACTGTATCCTCTAATTCAATCCCAGAGGGGTTTATTTTTCCACAGTATGGTCCTAGAGACCACAGGAAATATAAATGCTTTTACTTTGAAGAAGTAACTTAAATCATTGGATGCAAAAGCAACTGTAAATGGAGCAGGCTTCTCTAGTAGTTCATGCATGTACAGTGTCTCAGTTTTATTGGCATTTTAGCAGACTCCTGCATGTTGGAAAGTCTAGTTGAACTTAAAATGTGTAATCTCTAGCCACTTGTTGGCAGGTTAAACACTCCTTTGGAAAGATGAAAGCTTAGGAGCATTTATTTCACTTTCTAGATTTTGCTGCATAGATGAAATGCAAGCCTGTTTTCCTTATGAGAGACTTAACCCATCCCTGGTGAATTGGATCTTCTCTCTATCCCTCATAGAGCTGGTGTTGTCAGAAACATTAACTCGGGTAGATTAAACATCCCAGTGGGTGCCCTTGTACACCCAGGACTTCAGCTGATGTTTGTGGTGCTTTATATGGGATGAGAGCATGGGAACTGAACTTTGGTGGTTACGAAAGTGGAGATCGTGGTGAATAGCTACTCTGTAATACTGGTTATGTTACTGTCTGCCACTGGGATATTTGTTTTGTAGTGCGTGTTTCCCCAAACTTGAGATGGCATTGAAATCAAACACGTGCATAGAACATGATTCATGAGTGTGATAGTGAACTGCTGCAGTATCTTACAGGTCATCTCCTTTTCTGATGCCTGTGAGCAGCTGTTTAGCCTTTCCCTCTGCTTGTCTGTCAAACATACCTGCATGTTGGCTGCGATGGTTTAGATAGGTGTGTTACTATGAACTCGCTTTCATTTATGGTTTGAGTTATGAAGCGCTATGAACTGGATTGCTGGGATGCAGGCATGTGTTCCCTCTTGCGTTGAGGGCAGTGACATCTAGCAAAGATGTCTGACAGATGGGAATTTTAATATCCTAAATAGGTTCACTAGAGCTAGCAGTAACTATTGCAATGCTGTAAATTTCCAGGCCTTGCAGGATATTCCTGTTTTTTTTGGCCTCAAATCTTGTGGCAGTGAATTTACATAGTTTGTTATGGGGAGGAGAGTATTATTAACTCTTGCTTGTGAGTTTGAAAATAGAGAGTATGAGAGCTTTCAAATTAGTTCCTATAATAATATTCTTGTACTATTAAAGTTTCCCTTTTTGTTAGAGTAAGGCAGTCTTAACATCTAGGAAGATTTCCTAATATCTAAACCCTTACTGTATAGATGCCAATGTACATGGGCATGTTGATAAATGCTGTAAAATGAGGGATTGGTTTGGTTAATGGATGACTGGCTGCATCTGTGAATAAGAAATAGCTGCCTTTTAAGTGTTGGGCCTTTCATCCTTACCTGAGAAAGTATTTACTTGCTTATTTTGCTAACAGGCCATTAAGACTTTATTGCTTAATGCTATCTGAACGCTTAGGAGGTTTGGAATGAAAGTTATTTCTCAGATAAAAAGCTGCTAGCTCTGTTATTTCACTGATTTATTCAAAGTACAGCCTGCTAGTTATTAAAGGGAAACTCATCAATCGGAGAACCAGCCCCACTGGAGGGACTCCAGTGTCACAAACCACACACAGATATGGATGCTGGAAAACATCTGTACTGTCAGCAGCAAGAGTAAATGTCTCTTGTCAGAGTGAATCAGCAGTGTGTAATTGTGCTACACTGTAAATTGTCAGTGAGGGGTTTTGCTAAGTCTATTGCTAGAATTTTCCTCATTTGGGAGGAAGAAATAGTAAAGGAAGAGGAAGAATAATGAGTGGTAATGCCCGTGGAAGGATTCAGATGTCCTGTATGTGGAGGGGAGAGGTAGAGAATTTGCATGGTAGTTTTGACCAAAGATACCATCGGATCTAGCGCAGAAATGATGATGGTGATAGGACAGTTCTAGCCCAGCTAAGTCTGCGGAAAACAGCGTTACATTGCGAAACTATGTGTAGAAGTTGGTACTGCAGAGAAGAACTTCTGATATTTTAAGGGAAATGTATTGTTTTGTAACTGTTTTGAAATAAGATGAATTAGCAACCTCAGGTGTGGGCTTGATGTATTACAACAGCCGTTTCCTTTAGTTTGGCAATATGGGTTTCTTCATTCTCTGTGTGGTGGAAGAGAAACTTTTAAAAGTATATACTAATTTAAACATTTGAAAATACATGTTCTATTCTGGGTGTATCTATAAAGCAAGTGTCATAAATACTGGTTTGTGAGAAGGGAAGAGGGACTCCTGGTCTTTTCTTGTGGTTGGGGTTTTTTGCCCCAAAAGTATGTATTACCTATACATGGAAGGAGGCTTAACTCATGGTTATCTGTCAGACGAACAACTTTGGACAGTCCAAGTCATGTTGTTCCTGAATGCTGTGCTACTGTATTGCTGAAATAACTTTTCCATTATATGTAATACCCATCTTGGAAATTGCTCTGCTCTGTTCTCTGGAGAAAGCTTTTTACAATTTTTGTAAAGATTAGTGGACTGAGTATGTTACTGCATCCTGATTTGTGTGGCTTGTCTTCTGTGTTTTTCTGATGTACTTAGTTTTTTCAATTACTTTGGATAATCAAGAGCAGATTATTTTGTTAGCTTTGTGCCTGTGGAATTACAAGCTTGTAGCATTTTCTTTGCTCAAGTTACCACCCACTGATAGGCAGTAATGTCTCCCTTGAGAAGGAACAGCTTCTGCTTGCAAGAACTTGGAAGAGAATCTTGCAGACTCACTTCTTTGATGTACCAAACATCTACAAGTACTGTAGAGCTGTCATGGGAGCATCAGCTGTATTGATCTATTGATTGGTACTGCCTGCAACTTTTCATGTTGCCTTTGAGCACCAGCTGGGGCCTGAATTATCCATCTGAAGATGCAGGATGAGTTGGGGAGTTAGGGAACAAGATGGGGGCAGTGGGGAAGAACAGAGTTGCCTTATTTAAAACCAGATTTTCTACTAAAATAGAAGAAAATCAGAAAATGCTTTGCTTTCAGACATCTGCCTACATTTAGGCAGATACAGACTGAATGAAGACAGTAGTTCATGATGAACCTTCTTACAAGGTCATGTTACATTTTGAACAGTAAAATAAGTGGGCACATTAATAGAAATCTGAGAAATTACCCTGTTAGAGATACATAAGGATTTTTTAAAAGTCCTTTTTTAATCTAAACTATTGCAGCTTTGTGGACTCAAGTAGTAGGTACCAAAACAATGCTCAGTAGTTATCAACACTTTTGATTGCATAGTGAAGTACCTTAGGTTTTGATTGCTTTGGGAGGTAACTTTGTCTAGTTTAGGGACAGAACTTCAGGGGATTGTTTGAAGATTCCAGGATTCTCCTTGTCAGAAAGAGCTCTTCAAACCAATTGTTGGTTTTCCTTTTATTCAGAAAGGTGGACTTTTTTTTTTCTCTTTCATAGTTTTTCTTTTTTTATACTTCTCATTTTTATACTGTAGTTTTAATGCTACTACATTTAGAATGTAGGAAGTCTCATTGTGTTTTAAGTACCTTGTTTGAGGCAGATTTTAATTGTAAATCTTGGAGGTTCTCAGGGCTGCCCGTTTCATTGCTTTGGGGATGCTATCAGGAAATGAGAACAAAGAGATCTTAACAGAACAAATTGCATACCTGTGACTTATTTTTAGAGACCCTGATTTATTTTTTTTCTGAATGTTAGTTCATTTGGCAGTGAGTCTGGTAGGCCAGTGTTCCAGTGGTGTTACCAACTTGCATGTCAGTCCTATAACTACACAAGAGAGAGAAGATAGCCGAGGAAAGCTATTTTATTCTTCTGTGTGAAGAGATAAGCATATATTTTTGGCATTTGACTTGAGATTTAATCTATTCCATATGAAAATTAATCTTATTAATCTGAACTCTCTAATCATTTCTGGCTTCTTTTTCTTCCTCTTCATGTGGCGATACTGCTGACTTTCCACTGAGAGTATGTTACAGAGTTGATAGTAGGCCTCTCCCAATGTGAAGGCTCCTAAATCTAAATGCTATAGAAAAAAGGCAACTAGGAATGCTCGGAATGCTCGTTGAAGTCATCTGTGTTTAGGACTGCTCTTAGAGTTTCCCTTTCTCTTATCTAAAGTCTGTGATTTGAATCTCATTTCTGGCTCATAGGAAGATCTAATGCTTAAAATCGAAAAGGGCAGTCTTGTTGGGTTTAGTGTATTGTAAATAATTAAGCTATTTGTTTCTATTTGTCTGTCAGTGTTAGATATGCCAGTTAACTAATNATATATTTTTGGCATTTGACTTGAGATTTAATCTATTCCATATGAAAATTAATCTTATTAATCTGAACTCTCTAATCATTTCTGGCTTCTTTTTCTTCCTCTTCATGTGGCGATACTGCTGACTTTCCACTGAGAGTATGTTACAGAGTTGATAGTAGGCCTCTCCCAATGTGAAGGCTCCTAAATCTAAATGCTATAGAAAAAAGGCAACTAGGAATGCTCGGAATGCTCGTTGAAGTCATCTGTGTTTAGGACTGCTCTTAGAGTTTCCCTTTCTCTTATCTAAAGTCTGTGATTTGAGTCTCATTTCTGGCTCATAGGAAGATCTAATGCTTAAAATCGAAAAGGGCAGTCTTGTTGGGTTTAGTGTATTGTAAATAATTAAGCTATTTGTTTCTATTTGTCTGTCAGTGTTAGATATGCCAGTTAACTAATGCTGCAGAGAACTAGCAAAAGCATATTTGTGCTGCTTTTTTTTTTTTTTTTTTTTTTTTTTTTTTTTACTGACTCAGCAAAATATGCTTGCTATTTGCACTACATTGAAAGATTTTGCTGAGGGTGTTCATGCCAGTTAGTGAAGTGCTTTATAAAAGTCACCATGTTTGTGTTCTACAAAGTGGCACAGAAGCAAACTGACATGGCCAAGGTCAAAAAATAGGTTAGAACCGAGCTTAAAATAAAGGCCCATGATTTCTGTCATTTTGGGGTTTTTTGAGTCAGTTGTCCTTCCTTTTCAGTTCTTTGAAGGTGTTCTGCTTTTCTACTTCTTGGACTACCAAGGTGAGCTTGTGGTATCCTGAAATTCAAAGTTTAAGAATTCCAAGCTTTGCTGATTTATTTTATGCAGTTGTTAAGACTTCTTCTGTTTTGCAAAGATGCTCGTATTTTCACATGCTCTCTGGACAGTTGTTCTAGGACTTAGAATATTCCTTGTTCATTTTCTTTAGTACAGACAGTTTAGAAGCGGGGATTCTTTGCGACTAGTTCAAACCCAACTTAAGGAGAACAGGACTTGAATGTTACATATCTTGATAACATGTGATTAGTTGTCTTATTCCTTGGAGTATTCATGTCCCAATCCATTCATAATTGACACTCATATGTTGACCTTATCAGAGATAAGTGCTTAACGTAAACCTCTTCCTCTGGCAGCACTGTAGAAGAGAGCTCCTTCAGGATCTGCTTAAAGTTTGGAAGTGTGCTATTAGTGCTGCTTTGGGTAATTCAGTGTAATTTGCTGACTAACTATTCAAATGTTGTACCTTCTATCAGAATGGATTTCCTTTGCCAGTGCAATTAAATGAGTATGAGTAATGCTTCATGTTAAGTATAGTGAAACTATTTCATGGCATCTGAATGTTTTACACTGGGTTGAATAATTGATCTGGCCTTAGTTGGGTGGTCCCTTGCCCTGTAAGAGAAGTGATTAAAACATAAGATTTTTTTTTGGAGCAGGGACAACAGCTGCAAGATTAGTTTTTTGCAGATGTTCTCTAGTTCAGTTCAAAGTGAAAATCAGTAAGCCCCTATTTTTGTCTTTTTAGATTTAAAAAATGTGTGCAGTAGAAATCAAGCCTTTCAAACAGCCTCAATATACTCCTATGGGTGATTAAAGATGACTTTTCAGGTTATGCCCTTGAGCAATTACTGATTCTGTGGACAAGCTATATGATATTGCTAATGGAGCATAACTCCTAGTTCTGGTTATTCTGTCTCCCCAGAGTAGCAGCCTTTGTGCTGATATCCCAGACACCTGTGGTTTTAAAAAATTCCAACTAGCTATAACTTTTTGCATGTGGTTATTTGATGAAATCCTTGCCAGTAATGCTACAGTTTTTTGTTGAACAGAATGGAAAAAAAAAAAAGACAAAATCATATGTTGTTAGTTCAGAAGATTTGAATTATCCTGGAAGTGATGCTCATTTTTACGTTGAGACACCAGGAATTTACAGAATTACAGTGACAGTTTACTTTGTGTTGTGGTGGTTGATTTTTTTTTTTTTTTTTGGCTTATCTAAGTTATTGCAACTATTTTCCTCTCTGAGAGGTTTGACATAGGCTTTCAAGTTGCAGTCTTACTTTCAGTATGTTTTAATAGATTTCTGAGAGTTCCAAGAGGAAAATAAATCTCTTGTAAATGGTTTTAGTTAAATGAATTAATGTCTTCACTGTTAGTTGCAAGTCAAAAATAGAAAGACTATATGGAATAATTCTAATGTCCAAAAAACACTTTGGTGATTTCCTGCCCATACCAAGTAGCAAAAAGGCAATTTAACAAATGGAATCCTTTACCTCTATAAACAAGAATGAGAAGAGTTTGTTTCATTTTTAAGAAGTGAGCTTGTGTCTACTACTTAAAAAAACCTAGCTAATATCCTTTTCATGTCTTTGCTGCTACATATCTTTTTCTGCAGTTTCTTTCTACTTCCTAATTAAAAAATAACCAAGAGTTATGGCACTAAGCACTTTGTCCAAATTGTGCATATGGAACCAGAGAACAGATACAAGCAGACCTGAGCACCGTCATGCAAGAGGTGTGCCCAGGCATCTGTGTGCCGCTTCTGTGAATTCGCTGGCTGACCATCTGTGACAGAGCTGGGATAAATCTGTGCTTTTCTGAGATTTATAAGTAGCAAGTCAAGAGTGAGAACAGCCACCTTGTGGCATTTCCGTGAAGCCAGAATAACTTTTCAGCTGCACATTGGTTTGTTTTTTTTGCTGTTGCTCCCGTGTCAAAAACCTTAACTTGAATTTTGAGACTTCTGTCAGCAGCTTCACTTTTGCTTTTCTCATCAAACAATTCTTTTCAGAATGTAAACATTTTAAGCAAACAAGCTCACTCTTGAAGTGTTAGAAGTTAAGCACAGTCTTGTTCTTTTAAGTGATGATTCATCACCCAAGAGGATTCCTTCATTTTAAGTAATATCCCATTTTGAAAATGATGCCTATTCCCTTAAGACAAGGAAAGCCTTAAGCTGTTGGAAAGAATACAGGATATAACACGTGATTTTAAGTAGCTGCTTTTTGGTACATGTTTACTTTCTGACTCTATGACAGTTTTAGATTTGTATGGCTTTGATTTCCAAAAGGTTGCCAAAGTTGACCAGCGTATCTGATAACTGCTTCTTAATTGTCTGCTTAAATGTCTGAAGTGATAGTAACAGAACCTCATACACTAAGAAGAGAAACTACCACAGTGTATAAGGATTTATAACGGTGGTGTTTGGTTTCATCGGTGTTTCTTAAAATCGGGGATAAGAGGACTCACTCACATGATGGTAAATCTTTGTGTTCCAGCCTGTAGGAGAGTTATGATGGTGGTAATGGCAGGATGGTGCAGTATCATTTAGGGTTCTCTTCAGAAGGAGGTAGCCAGAGGGCAGACAGCCCTCCTATGAGCTGTTAATGTTACTACCATACATGGCATTTCCACTCTGCTTTCTAAAAGCATTGTTATGTTACTCAAGCACTTGTTATAATTCCAATTTATTTTTTGAAAACAAAAATACTCTCTCAAAACCATGAAACTTTATTTCACGTATAGATTCCAAATTATCTCTGAAAATCCTGTTTGAATGCTGTGCTACTTAAGTCCTGCGTGACTTTCAGAGCTACAAGCCAAGCTCCTACTTTGCTGTACAACATCTTACTCTGATGCTTCATCAAACAGGCTTCTGGAATTTGTTTTGGCGAATCCTAAGGTTTGCTGTTTGTATTACAACTGGAAACCTTCATTAAAATGTGGGGATTCCTTGGGGATTCTTGGGGTACTGAGAAGTGCTAGTGTGGATAATTGCTGTAAAGGTAGTATATTTAAGGGCAGTGGGATGTTTGTGCAATAGGCCATGTGGTCCACCTGCCACACATTGCACAGTTTCCTATTGTTTATCTTTGTGTATGGTTTGGGGAAAAGATGGTAGAACAGTCTCTAGTTGTTTTTGACTTTGCATTGTTTGAGGATTCTGAAAATAAGAAAACGACATACCTTTGATTAATAGAACTCAATATGCCTAATTCTGCTTGTTGAAGTGTTGTCAATCTTGCCTTTGGCTTTACTGATTTAGGTTTTTTTTGTTTGATGTAATCAGTCACATGGTGTGTGGCTGTGATATGGCTATGGTTGTGTGGCAACTGGATGATACTCCTAATGCTTCATCGGGGTACTGTGCAGTCTCTCTGATCAGAGTAAGCTGAATCTGAAAACTAACAGGAATCTAACACATGGAAAAGTGGACAGCTTAGTGATAGCTTCACTGCATGAGCTGTTACCTTCCATGGACTTTGACATGCAACAGTGCAGGACTACACTCTCTTAGCAGTTGGCAACTTGGTCCGCTCCGCTTAGGGTAAAACCCTGCAGTATTCAAGGAAGTTTAAATTTCACTGTTATTGTCTATAACTTAGTGTTGAGACTGCACCTCAGAGCTTTTTGAGATGTGTTCTGATGAATGGAAATACACCCCTTCCTTTTCTTTAGGTATTTTTAATTAAATCTCATTAAAACAAACAAACAAACAAACAACAAACCAAATAAAATGACACCACTAATCACCCCCATAAAACACCGCTTCTGGGGTGGGTTGTGCTGCTG
>VZTM01013872.1:46325-129696 GCA_013400555.1 Jacana jacana | reverse complement strand
ATAGAATCATAGAATCATTTAGGTTGGAAGAGACCCCTGGGATCATCAAGTCCAACCATCAGCCCTACTCTACAAGTTCTCCCCTACACCAGATCCCTCAACACCACATCTCATCCACTCTGAAACACAGTCAGGGATGGGGATTCCACCACCTCCCTGGGCAGCTGATTCCACTGACTGACCACTTGCTGTGAAAAATTATTTCCTAATGTTCAGCCTAAACCTACCCTGCTACCGCTTGAAGCTGTTCCTTCTCATTCTATGACTAATTACCTGTGTCAAGAGACCAGCACCAACCTCTCTACATTGTCCTTTCAATTAGTTGTGAAGTGTGATGAGGTCTCCCCTCAGCCTCTTCTTCCTCCAACTAAACAGTCCCAGCTCCCTCAATAGCCCTTCATAAGGATCTTAGGCAACACGTAGCCCTCTGTACCACAAACAAATATTAGAATAAAGATGTGATCCTTCTGAAATGAACAGCAGAATACCCAATGGAAGGTAGGTAAAGGCTGCGTATGGAAAGCCCAGCCTCAGTCCACGTGCAGATCTGCTAATCTCTTTAAGTACTTTGAATGCGGGATGAAGAGCAGATTGCCCATTATCTGGATACTTGTGAAGCAGAGCTGTGCAGGCTGACTATGGAAGGCAGAGCTAAAATTGCAAATTAGATTTTGACAATCCGCTACAATATGAGGTCTCATTTTGCAGTGAGTTTTTGAAATCCTTTCCCAAAAGCTTAGTTCTGTTCTCAAGACAGTACACTAGTGTACTGCCAACAGGAACTAATGATTAAAATAAGGAACACCTGGCAAGCTCAGTCCCTTGTCCCATTAGCAAATAATGCTGCTTTTTTGACTACAGGCAAACTGCAGGCTTGCTAGCTTACTTCTGACTCTGAGACCATGACTCATGGAGCAGCATGAGGCATTATGTTAAGGCTATCTTTTTATTCAACAGCCAGGATTTCCCACCACCACCACCACCAGCTGAATGAAATGTATCTGGGGAAGTTTCGCTTATTCATGGGAGAGGACAATGGCATTGGAACAATCATAGCAAGTTCAGTGAAACCACCTTCTATGCAAGAGCATTTTTGTTTGATTTGTTGATAATTTTCCCCTTCAGATAAGGACTGTTTCAAAACTATAGGACTATGGGTAATGTTTGCTATGGCTACAGTACCTTATAAATAAAAACCCTGAAGATTTCAGTGCGTGTTGTGTTCTTTCAGAGGACAGTGGAAGCTTTTATTCATTTTTCAGATAAAGCAAGTATAGAAAGTTGTAATTGGCTCATGAAAGAGGCAAAAGATGCTAATTCAGAAAAATGAGAACCATCCATTTTAACAAAAATAAATCCACACTTGCATGAATTTCACAGCCTTCCAGTAGTTGAAAGAATTTAGGCTGAAAATAGATCTAGAAAGCAGTCAAAGGGAATTGGACAAAGCAACAATCATACCTAGATTGTTGGGGAGATAAGTACAAAAATATATTGTGAACTGATATTGGCTGTCCCATTGTGAAATTCCAGAGTGTGTCAGGGAAAAATTCAAATTTAAGTCTAGTATTAATAATTCAGTGTTCATGGGCATGTCGGCTAGGAGTAGAAGTTCTTGAAAGTGCCTTTAGTGCTGTCCTAGCTCTTCTAACTGTATTCTTTGGTCTGAAAAGCAAACCCTTAGGAAACATATGGAGTTGAGTGAGGAGTTTCTTTGTTCAAGACAAGTTTTTCTATAACAGATTGGCTCAGTTTTGGACACGTTCTGCCATAGGTGGGTGGGGGAGTCTGGAAATCTGTGATATTAATTAGACTTTTTTCTGCTCTGGCACACCTTCAGCTTCAGTAAGCCTTTAGCTGACTTATGAAACTTGTGTAAAGCAAGTTTTTCATAATTTTGGAATTGTTGGGAAATATTTTCTGTTTCCTTCACAGTTGAGACTTCTGCTGTCTTGCTGGCAGGGAGAAGTTCAATGGTAGCACCTCCTCATACAGGTCTGTATTGCTCTTAAATCTGTGGAGAAGACTTGCAGCTTTTAGAACTGCAATCCTGTTCATGTTTGGCATTTGAGGGTTTGGCAGTGAAAAAGCATTGGTTTTCATAAAGATTTTACTCTGTTCTCTTCCTTCTATAAAGCTCTTACACCTGGGATTTAGTGGACTCGTATCTGATATGTCTCTTTACAGTACTTGAATTATCTAAATGGAGGAAGTGGATGGGCTGATGCTTATCTGCTTTCAGACAAAACTTCTGCTATTTTGGTTTTTTGGTAAGTGAAGCCAAAGTAAGCTCTTCTGTTTCCAGGATGGAGGAAGAAATAAAATGTGTCCAGTATTCCAACTCGCAGTGCTCAGTGGTAGCAGTGGCCTTTCACACTCCAGATATGACAGAGTAAACATTAGTTCCCCACTTTGTAGCTGCCTGTTGACCTTACTGCTGTTGAAAACAGTGATTGTACAGTAAAAGATGAGCAGAGGCCTACAGGTAAACAAATCTGGTACTTTGGTGTACCTATATATGGTTGAGTTGGTCTGGAGTGACCTGTAGAAACACCCAACTGTATCAAAAATGCATGATATTCGGGGAAAGAAAAGATAAGTTAGGTAGAGTAGTGTCATTCCATGTGAGTTGGAGTTCCTTTGCCATTTTTCAGCTTTTAAGGTTTTAAGTAGTGGCTTTCTCAATTCTCTTCAATGTAACGAAATAAAAATAAATGTGGTAAAGCATTGGGACTAAAGGAGAAATCTAGTTGAGAGCGCAGATGAGAATATGGGAGACTGGAGAAGAAACTTCACTAAGTCTGTACAGGTAGTTGAATGGCTACTTAATGATTTAAATATTAAAATAAATGTTTCTTCACCAAGTAAAATAATGGTGACATATTTATACAATTT
Source organism: Jacana jacana (assembly GCA_013400555.1). Taxonomy (NCBI): domain Eukaryota; kingdom Metazoa; phylum Chordata; class Aves; order Charadriiformes; family Jacanidae; genus Jacana; species Jacana jacana. The sequence continues at coordinate 126,801 of VZTM01013872.1, read as the reverse complement.
ACAGTCCTTCTTATCACTCTCACCCACCCATTGCTATTGCTGTCTGGCTTTTGGACTGTGTAACCATCTGATGTGGCTCTGAGGAGACAGTGCAGCACAAAATTGAGTAGGGGCTCTTGGGAATGGGTGTGATTGGGATGTGCTTGCAGGCTAAGTCCTTTTGCTGGAGCTATTCCTCATGCCTTGATATGACTGCTTCTCTCATTCCTGGAATCTTGGATGGCAAAGCATTTGACCCACAGCAGTGCTAACATTCTTGAAGAATGAAACAGAACTACTGAAGTGCATTGACATTTGCGGTTGTTCAGATATTTCTGTCACCTTTTGCGTTTTTCAGGCCTTCTCAACTCTACCTCATCAAGTTCCTGTGTCTGTTTGGCCATCTGCTATCGGAGCCTCATCTGGGGCCTGTGCTACCTCCCCTGTCCCTGGCCTGGGAGCTCCATTTGAGCTCAGGCTAACTCTTTTCATAATCAGATTTTCTTACATTTCTGGCAAACAAGCTTCTGATACTTCCTTCAGATTGTTCTCCCAACCTGTTTCAAAGCACCACTATCCACCCTGGCACACTAGAAACACTGTTAATGGTAAGTGTCTCCATGAGGAATTGCTAAAGCTTTAAAATACAATGGAACATGTGAGTTAATGTTGCTTTATCACTAGGCATTAGCCATGTTGTTTCACAGTCTGCCTAGAATTGTAGTATTTAACTAAAAGAATGGCAGATATTCTGGCACTAAAATACCGACTATTCTCTCAGTCCAGGATAAAATGGAAGTTAAATGCAAAGCCAGCAATCATCAGTCCAGTCAGAGATACATCCCAATGTACCGTAGACAACAAATTCAGCTTCTTTCCCGCTGCAGTAGGGATCCTGAACTTCTAGCCTGCTCCATTCTGTATTTCTTCCTATATGCTTTGAGTTCTCATTGCACTCAGAGAAGAATTAAAGGCAATTTTAAAAGAAAATTAAAGGTATCCACACCAATTAGTGCTTCTAGTTTAATTGGAAATTATATTAGGAAGCGGAAAAACATGTTGCAATAGAAATAAGTTGGGTTAAGCAGCATGAAAAGTGCATCAACAGTGCAATTACTTGCATTGGAACACTATTATAAAGTTGAGGATATTCCCGAAACAAAGTTTGCTCAGCATTTTTAAAGTTCTTCCTGCAATGGATAAGAAGCAGGAGTGATAGTGATGTTTTAGATGTGGGTTACGCAGCCGCCTTAGGGTGTATTAAAATGTAGGTACAGGTCCATCAAAGGATATACAGGTTTATACCCCTTTCTTTACCTTGTTGTGGTGTACTTATAGATTTGATCTTACGTCATTCTGGTAGATGCATGAGTAACGGAAATACCAGTGTTTAATAAATACGTGGAAATGAAGTGTTTTTTGTAGTAGGGCTCTGTGTGTTAGTCAAAGATGTTCACCTTTGACTCCTCAATTAATTCAGTGATCATTAAGGCGAGCAGTGCAAGATGCCATGAATTATGACCTCTCACTGCCTTGGTGGGCCCAGAGACAGTTTTATTTAGGACTGATTTACCAGTAGTACCAGTTTGATTTACACCAGCTGTCCTGCTAATAGAACAATATTTTCCCGAGAACTTAATTTAAAAAAAAGTTCAGAATACAGAGATAATCTTGCAACTACGAGTAAATTGATTTTTCACCAGATGGCTCTCTAACATCTGGGGTGTTGGGGACCCTCTCTGGTCAAAATGTCTTACTTATACCAGACCACAGAAATTCATGTAGTTTGAGTATGTAGCACAGATGTACCTTTAGTCAAGAAAGGCTTCCATAGAGAGCAATTTAAAGCATTTATATTAGACTTATGCATGAGATCCCTTCTGGACAGGCTCTGTTTGTTCTGACTGGAGCCAAGGAAGACTCCCTTCTGAGATGCTGGGGGCTTATTATCCAATGCAGCTTTCACTGCAGTGATCCATGAGGATGGAGGAGAGGGAAGGGGAAGAAATTCACCTTTTTTAATGAGTCTGTGGTAGGGTGCATCTATTTCTTGCATGCAAGACAAACATTTCTCTAGAGATGAAATTCTATTACTTGCCTCCAGGGCAGCCCTTCTGTAACTTTGCTTTATAGTTTATGACAGAGTTGAAACTTGGCTAGCATTTAATCTGGTTTGGTTTGGTTTTAGGTTTTTTGGTCGTTTTGTTTTTGTTTTTTGTTTTTTTTTAAACTCTAGTGTGTATTCCCTCAGAATTTAATTTTCTGTTTTGCCTGAGTAGAACTAACCAATGGCTTTGGGTACTAGTGTAACAAAACTTGAAAGCTGCAGGTTTCAGTGTTTTCACTGCAATGATTTTCTTTTTTTCCTTCTGAAAGGATGTAGAATACTCCTAGATGCACTAGCACATTTAGGATTGGGACTATATGTAAATTCATGAGTTGCTAGTGAAAAGTTTGATGTTCTAACATGAAGCTCCACCCCATAAAGGTCTCACTAGAGCAACAGCAGCCTTAATTCTGTCCTTGTATTAAATAATCCTGCACTATCTAGTGCACCACAGAGCAGGTATCTCCATAATGACTTGTGATGACAGAGCAGAACTGAAGATCCAGCAGTAGCAACTACATGAAGGCTGAAGGATAGTATCTCAGAAATATTAATCAGATTGCTTTTTGTATTCCTTTAAATACTAAGGCAGATGTCTTTGTCTTTCTAGTAAAGCATAATAATGTGGAATGGGGTGGAGCAGGAAGAGCTGACTCAGTGTCAGATACCATTGTGTCAGTCATACTTCAGTGGGTCTGTTTCTGTGAAGTCTATTTTCAGTACAAATCTTTGTTTAAAGAACAAAAGCATCTGAGTTGGCCCTTGCTCTAGGGCGAAAAAACCCACCTCATTCTTGTTGATGTCTGTGCTCATGAAACTGAGAATCATCTGTTGGGATCTGTTATCACTGGGACCTGTGTACTTCTAAAGACTTGATTACTTCCAGTAAGACTGACAAGTGATTCTGTCAAAAGCCTTCTAGCTATTAATACATGCAGAACAATATGTAAACTGTCTTCACCTTCAACCTCAGGATGATTTTCAATGATTTCAAGTCTGTTAGAAAAGCTGCTACCTCAAATCACAAAGAAGGCTAAGAAGATCTTGGGTACATCATCAGTTCTCTCCCACCCGTACTAACTAAAAAAATGTCTTTATGGTGTACCAGCACTGACTGAGTTAACTCTCCATCATGCTGTGCAAATTGAGACTGGGATGAGAAAATCCAGTTGTATCAGGAAAATTGCTAATGACACTTCTGTTTCAGCATCTGGTGTTGCCTAGTAACTGAAGATCTGACTAATGGCCAACATTCAATGATGTGAAGAAGCTCTTTGTAAACTTTATCAGTCTGCTTTATCTCTGGCTTCTTAACTGTTACTTGAATAGTCAAAACAACTAAATCAAACCGTATCTTAAGCAACTGAACTTTTTCTTGTGGAAAAAACACTATTCCACATTACTGTGATTCTGAAGGGGTAAATGCCAGGACTTGTTAAATAAGGATAATTCTCTGATAATATGGATCTTGATTGCTGAGTTCACTCATGGCAACAAAGACAAATAAAAGGGCATAATTAAGAGGCTGTTTAGTAGATGGGATGGTCTTACAGTCCTGGATGCTGCAGTTACACTGTGAGCATGATGGTAATTGTCCATGAAGTATCAAAGTCCCAGGCATAGGGCATCTAAATCTTCAGGGTCTAGGCTACCAACTATCACCTGTAGCTCTAAACAATTCAGAGATGACTGAAAACACTGTAAAGTTAGTGATGAAGGTGCTTCATAGAATCATTCAGGTTGGAAAAGACCCTTGGGATCATAGAGTCCAACCATTAGCCCTACTCTACCAAGTTCTCCCCTACACCATATCCCCCAACACCACATCTAAATCACTCTTTAACGCATGCAGGGACGGTGACTCCACCACCTCCCTGGGCAGCCTATTCCAGTGCCTGACCACTCTCTATGAAAAATTATTTCCTAATGTTCAGCGTAAACCTACCCTGCTGCAGCTTGAAGCCATTCCCTCTCATTCTATGATTAATTACCTGTGATAAGAGACCAGCACCAACCTCTCTAACCTGCTTTGTCCTGTGCAGAAGCCAAAGCATCACATGGATGGAAACCTGTGTTAAAAACTACTGAAAATATAATGATGACAAATTTTCTCATCTCTAGCACTACACAGTTGTTTATTTACTTGCTGTAATGTCGGACAGTATGAATAAGGACTGCCCCAGACTCAGTCTTGTCAAATGATCTTTGAGTTCTGCCATAGGCTTTTCTGCTAGTTACTCTGTCTTGTCATCAAAGCAGTAAGTGTTGGTTTACTGCCTTGGTTACTTAACCCACCTCTTTGTTTATATAGTGCCTACTACTTTCTCTGTACTTCAGAAAACTTTCTCTAAGTCCAATATGAAAATATCCTTCTTGTTTGTTGTAAGGCCACAAGGATGTTCTCAAAGAATATGGAGGAACCTCAACAGACACTTTCATTTCAAAGAAAAAAGGCTGTTTTTTGTCATAATCTAGGTTACAAAGAGTAGACTCGGTGTATAATTTCTACCTTTGTCTTTCTCTAAGCTCAGACCTAATGTTTCTTGATTGACTGTTATCTTTCAGCTCTTGCAGTATGTCTGGCTCTCAAGAAATGAAATAGTGAAGTCAAATCGCTATTGGAGTCCTTGTGGTAATACAGGTTTTGATAAATTCTTAGTAGCTGAAATTACACATCTAAATCATATGTACCTGTATCTGGGTCACAGCCTGACCCAGGGCAAGTCTTATTAGGAAATACCAAAGACTTTGTGGATCACATCCCTTTCTTGTCTTAGCTGGGACACCTTAAGTCACTGAATAGCTGTTCTGCTAGACAGAATTAATCTGAGTTACGATTAATTTCTCATTGTTAAATGCTGCTTTTCTGGAGGACATGTTCCAAGTCCTTCAGGAATATGTGAAAATGTATGTGAACACTTCTGGATTATTACTCCTGTATGCACACGTGTTTACGATACCTTTCACCTCAAGTTGCTAACAACTTAATGCTGGCTTGAGCCACGATGCTTTGCTTTGCACTTGCAGCCTGCAAAGAGTTGGTGATTTGCTATATTGAGTTGGTTTGCTTTAGCAGTTGGATTCTCAAAGCTGTCTGAATGTGCTTGTAATACTGGGTTTGCTTCATTGCTCCCTTTTGCACTCTGCCAGTTGGCTCCTACCCATGCTACTTAAGAGCAGCTTTTAGCCTGTGCTGCAAAGGAAAAAAAAGCTGGTTTTGAGTTGATCAGAGCAGCGGTGCAGAACATACCTTCACCTACAACTTGGCTGGCTCTGTGCATGCACACAGGAAAAGACTTCTTGCGTGGGCCCTGCTGGAATGGGGAAACGGGGATCCATGGCGAACAAGCTGACATACCTTCTGCCTGTTCCTGATGATTGGGCTCTCATGCTTCCCTGGCTGTCTGAAAACGAGGCCCAGTACCTCTGCTGCCAAACAAATTCTCTTTTGAATTCTTTCAATTCAATTATCTTTTTTCCTTTTTTTAAAACCTCTTTATCTCATGCAGAGCTTTTTGAATAGACCAGATTGACTGCTTTGGTAGATTAGTTGTGGTTTTGGTGTTAGATGCTCTATTTTGGGGTCTGATATTTTTTATTGTTTGCTTGTTTGGCTGGGTTTGGGTTTTTTTTAGTGATCAAACTAATGCAAAGATGGAAAGGTACTTTAACTCTGTACCTGTAGAAAGTATGCTGCTTGCTTGTTTCGCATTCTGGTAGGCTGATACATGTGCAGAAGAGAGCTTGCACTGAAAGGATTAAACGAGGCAATGACTGGTTGTAGATAAAGCTCACAAGCAAGTCAGACAGTCTTGATTAGCATAAGTAAAATGCATTTGCAGTGCCCTAGCAACCTGGTATATGTTCTCCATAAAAGAGATTTTTGAGGAGGAAACTGAAAGGAATTCTTATTTCACCTATTTACAAAATTCTTCATTGAAATCTGAATAAAGGTAAGAGGGAGGGTCAAGGTTTTCAGTCTGAAAATCTGACAGATGGGCTGGGGAGACTCCTAGCAGTTACAAGGGAGCCTGTTGACACTGACCAAGATGAGAAGAACCATAACATATGGAAAGAGTTATAGTTATGATTCTTACCCAAAATTATAAAAATTCATTTTATCAGGATTATTGTCCCAAGCAGTTATTACAAGGATATAGAAGGGGAGCCAAGGATGTAACTAAGGAATCAAGGACTTGCAATAAATCCAGCTCTTTCATTGTCCTTCTCTGTGGTCTTTTGTCATGGTAATTTATCTTATTAGCCTAGATCTGACAAAAGAACAAGATCATGGATACAAAGATCTGTGTAAGTACTAATTATTTTGTTAGAAGTTAATACAAACCAAGGTAATTAGATTTAAATAACCTCTTGCCAGGAAGGTATATACAACCCAATTGTGATATCTGGTGCTCTATCCTGCTATTGAGCTCATTCAGATAGAATATGACCTACCTTGTGAACAACAAATGTGCTGCTTGTGCTTACCAGAGGGAAGCAAAAAAACCAACCCCACACTGTGCTCTCTTGTATGTTTCTGTATTTCTGTATTTAAATGCGGTTTTATTATCCTGCCAGCTCTTTAGGCAGAGTGGGTATATGTTAAAAGAAGAAACTCAGTATGTATATTCTACAAAGTTTTTCACTCTTGCAGTCAAAAAGCAACTTGATAGCAATTTCTTTTAGTAGTTCTTCATCTGCAAGAAAGAAAGGAAAAAAGTAAGGCTTACTAGAAGAAGAGGCACAAAGGAAGCTGCCTTCTGTATCTTTGTTTCTTGTGGTGGTTCTGTTCTGTACTGAAGTGTGGCTCTAAAAATTACCTTCACTTTTGCCCAAATGAAGAGAGTACTAACTCTAGGCCTCAAACTCTTCCTTCCTTTGCAATTAGGAACATGGAGCCTTCAGTAATGTTAGAAAGGAATTTTGCAAAAGAAACAAGAATCAAGAGCTTAACGGTAAGTCCAGTTCATTCACAGCTTGAGTTGGCCCACAGAAGTCCTTTAATGAAGTAGCATTTTTCTGAATATTGTAGAAAGGGTAGTGGGCTTTTTTGTTTGTTTTGTTTTGGTTTGTTGTTGTTGTTTTCAGAGAGCAGGGAGTTTGTTTAATAAAAGTAAATGCAGTATTTTAACATTTAACTGTGTATTACTTGTTATGCAGGAGGGTTCAAATAACACTTTTGGCTTTATTTCATGGGAAATCCCATGATTTTGATTATTGGAGGGAAGTATGAGAATGAGTTCTTAAATATTTTTTTTTCCCCAAAAAACCTGTGTGCTTGACACATTTTTTTCATGGACTGTTAAAAATGATCCTGAAGATTATTTTATACACTATAATTTTTGCAATGCTTCTGGCTTATGAGTTTTGGTATGATCCATGATTGGTTGTGGGCTTGAGATTGTTGTTTGGGTGGTTTTGTTGTAGGTTTGGGTTGGTTTTGTTTTTGTTTTTGTTTTTGTTTTTTTTTTAATTAACAATACATAGAAAGGAAAAAAAAAAATCTTGTTTTCTAAGAACCTGTCTAAAGATATTAAAAGGCTGCATAATGATGATATGTTAGTGGCTTGATGCCTGTTGCTGTGAAGTCATTGGACCAATGATAATACAAATATTTTTTGCTTTGTATTTCTACAAAGTGGTTGAGGAACATTTCACAGGCTTATGGCTATGTTAGTTATGTAAGTTTTAGGGGCCTAGTCTGTTGCTTGACATTACGTTGTTGGTACAACTTGTGTGGTCACTTCACATTAATGTGTAGAGGATAATGAAGTGCTGCTAAAGCGTAATGGGTACTTCTGGCATCTGGTTTACACTCATTTCACGGTGGTGTGTCACTACAGCTTTCTGGGTAAAGAGGAATGTGTGGCTTATAGCAAAGCACTCTTCTGCCTTCAAGGTTTTTTTAAGTTCTTCAGTATAGACTCCTTTGTCACTGAAACATAGTAGAAACTCTGGCATTTTAACTAAAAGAAATAAAAATAATTAGTTTCATAGTGATGGGGGAAGGCACCTGTACCACGGTGGTGTATATGAAGCCTTGAATTGGGCATGTTACTACATATCATCAATTTTATTTTTTTAAATTGTGACTTTAAAAAGAATAAATCCGTGTACCTAGAGCTTCTAACACGTTTACATGAAGGGTATATCCAGCCTGTGTGTATCTGGATTTGGAAAAAAAAAAAGGTCCTCTAAGCAGTTCAAGAAAAAGCTTCTATTACTGGCTTGCTGAGAGAGGATTAATTAGGAAATGTCTTCCCTTATCTGGATTTCTAGAAGTTACAGTGGTTCACTTCCTCTTAGCAGAGAATTATTATACAGAATGACATTAGGCACTACGTTATATAATTATGTTATTATCTACTTGTTATCTGGGGCTTGGCATTTTGGTTAAATTTGAAGTTATTTGCTAGACAGCTCTTCACTCGTCAGAGGAAGGGATCAGCTTGACATAACTTGTAATAGTGTGGTATGTTTGAATAACTAAAAGGCAGGGAGAATCTTAAAACTTGGGAGATCTCCAGGAGGATCTTTTTTGCATAAATACTAGCTTTACTCTGCATACCTTTTATTCTCCCCCCCTCCCTTTTCTCCAGTACTGATACTCGAAAAGGTGGAAAATGGAGATCTGAGCAACAAGATATTGAAGATCACGGATTTCGGCTTGGCCAGGGAATGGCATAAAACTACCAAAATGAGCGCAGCCGGGACATATGCCTGGATGGCTCCTGAGGTCATCCGCTCCTCCATGTTCTCCAAAGGCAGCGATGTGTGGAGGTATTGATTTGGCATTAAGTGATTGGATACTAAAGAGTAACTAGACCTGACCGGAAACCTCTTATGTTTAAGAATTATTATTCATGAACCAAATAGTAACATTCAGGTCTTCAGAAAACTTTACCCACCAGCTTTCCATCCGTCAGACTCTTGAACTACTTTGTATTAATTGTATATATTTTTTTACAGTAGAAAGTGGTGGACCAACTCCTGCATGCCTCTAAATTCATGTTGTTCAATAAATTTATGTTCAGATTATCCTAGGATTTGTAATCCTGATTCCCTCTGCTTTATCTAAAACAAACCTTTTGTGTGTATTTGGCTATTGGCTGACATAATCAAAGGCCATAAACCAATTTGTAAAGTAATTTAAAGCCTGACCTGTTTTACTGTTTTCCCAAGAGTAATATCATTTTATGTTTTTAGTAGTAACCTGTCACTGAGGTATGTATATGCAAACACACTGTACCCTATAGAATTCGGTGCGCGATTTCACCCTGAGTACAATGTTTTTCATGTTCATAACAATCTTATGCGTTATTTTCTCCCTTCAAGTCTTTAATGTAATAATAATAAATCTCCTCTCTAAGTCCATCTGAGTATGTAATACATAAATAATATATATTTACAAATTATTACTTATTCCATTAATGCGCTGGGTTTTTTGAGAACAGGAGCCACTTTGGTGGGGAGGAACATGAGGGTTGGCCTGTGACTCCTAGAAATGGAATATGACCACAAAATCAATTGGTAAATTTAAGTTCAGTAAGTAGCTCTAGGACAGTGACTTTTCTGGATGCTGTGGGACATATAATTAGTAATGAACATCTGAAACAGATGAATTAAATGTAACATTGTTTTTCCTGTGGGGAGAGAGGTATTGAAATGTCAGGGTGACTTTGTCTGTAGAGCAGTAAGATTCTGTCCCTGGCCAGTAATGCTCCCACACAAGTGTGTGCATGCTGTGAAATCTGTCAGGATAAAGAAATATCCCAGCTGGCAGAATTGCCTGGCTGCTACAGCAGAGATTTGGTGGGGGGGGTTTCCTTATCCAGTTTTGCTGAATAGAGGATGTATTGCTTTGTGATAAGTCTGCAAACTTGTATTTTGCACACTAATGGCTTGGATAAAATTCTGACTCTAAATGTGGTCTGCTCTGTAGTTCAGCTGAGATGAATTGAACCAGAACCAGGCTCTTATTCCAGGTGGAGTTTGGCAGAAATGAGTATCTCAAGGCTGTGCACCTCGTCTGTGCACACAATGACAGTGCTGGTTTATACACAGTTTGTCAAGCTCAAACCTCAATTTGTTCTTTTCTGAACCAGTGCCAGCAGTGGCCTTTAGGGGATAACCTGAAGAAGGGAAGAGGGAAGAAATTTCCCTGTGACTAACTTTCTGAATCCAGGCATGCTGTGAACAAATAAGTAGATGCTCTGTACAAGTAGGAACTCTTTTTTAAAAAAAGAGAAGACTTAATAGCTTTGTTAGTAATTTTCACAAAGGTAACTCAAGTGCCTCTATACCAATGCAAAAATACCAGTTTTATCATTGACTTAAGGATGATGAATCACTTCAGGACTTAAGTTACAATCCTTATTTGTCAGTTTTTCAGAATACCTTATTTCTGTGTAAGATGCCCTCATCACATTCTCTTCATGTAGTTACTGGTCTTCCCTTGAAAACAGGTTGAGTTAGTCTTATTGCTCCTCTTTAAACATAAGAGAGCTGAGTCATAGTTAAATAAGCTGAAAAGAACATGGTGTATGAGGCATGAATGCAGAAGACAAATGCTTGCCAGTGAGGTCACAACCAGTGTGATAATGACTGTAAACACTGGGTTGTACAAGAGCAATCATGAGCATGTGTAATAAATCCTGTTCCCACCCAAGGATGCAACTTGGAACTCCTAATGGGAGGGACTCTTTTATCCTATGAGATGTACCCCTCCTCTTCCACCTCGTGGTTAGTCACTGGAGGCTAGGGAGTTCTGTTTGATGACCTTCCGGTTCGCCTGGGGCATCAACACAATTGGCTGTCTCTGTCTCTAGCGTTCACAAACCCTTTTATTTCAACACCTTTTCTCTAAAGCTTATTAGAAAAATACTGAATTGTTGCCCTGCCTTTTAACAAGGATCTTGTTCTGCTTGTGTTCTTGCTGCACAAACAGGTGAAGAAGATGCTGAAGAAAGTGCTTGCCAGGATTGAAACTTCCTGAGTCAGTCTTATCTTGTCATAAATAACTGCTTCATGTAATTCCTTTCAAAACATTTTAAACTCAATCTGGTCTTTTTTTTGTCCCACTCTAAAGGAGGGTTGGCACACACTGGTGTCCATCAGCAGTGTCTTGGCTGCTGTAAAGCTTGTTGCTAATAACAGCACTTAACATCTTGCTAGTGAAAATGTGCTGCTATGAATTTTGCTGTGCTGCACCTGTGAGTTTTACATGTACAGGAGAAACCTTGTATGTGACACAGGGGACAAAGAAGCTATAGTTTTATTTAAACATGTAAGTTCCTGTAAATCTATATATGTGTTTGAGAGGAGAGTTGCGTATTTGCTTTGGAAGTTGAAGCACAGCTATTGCAGCTTATCCAGTACTGTACAGCAAGCTAATGGTAGTAGGCATGTAATTCAAGTGTCCCTGGCTTTTTAACTGCCTAAATGTATTTCTTGTTTGCTGCACACTTCATTTTGGACTTGTGCTGCTTAAAAGAATGTTGTCAATATGATCATATGCAGAATATAAAGCCACCATACGACCTTCACCCAAGCTCCTTGTGTTCCTTATTTTAGAAGCTTTTAAGATATATCTACTCTTACCAGTGAAATAATTAGGAATTTAATTTTCATTTAGGAAAGGAATAGCAGAACTACCTAAGACCATCTGATTAGCAGATCAGGATGTTTCAGGCATTCAGTGGTGGGTGTAGGAACATCAGTCACTTGAATATTTCATTTGAATTAAGTGTTGGCAAGCACTTGCATCCACAACTAGCTGCTTGCAGGCTTCTGTAAAGTTTGTGTGTAATGAAGCACTGGGAAGAACTTCATTACCTGGCAGATAAGTGTTGACTGGCAATATTGGTAGAGGCTCACATGGGAGAAACTTACTCTTCTGACTGTGTTGAAATAAGCAGGAAATGCCATCTCTGGAACTGCCAGTCTGATAACATGCAAAATGCTAACTGTTAACAGCCATTAAAATGTAATGAAGTTTTTTTCTTAACGAAAGCAATATTCTAGTTTCTGTTGCTGGAATCTCCTTGTTGGGCTGATAGGGCTTTCCATGAGAAAGGACCTGGACCTAGGGAGATGGATAAGGCTATGGTACAAATGCCATCATAGAATCATTTTAATTGGAAGAGATCCTTGGGATCATCAAGTCCAACCATCAGCCCTACTCTACAAGTTCTCCCCTACACCATATCCCTCAACACCACATCCAATCTACTTTTAAACGCAGTCAGGGATGGTGACTCCACCACCTCCCTGGGCAGCCGATTCCAGTGCCTGGCCACTCTTTCTGGCAAGAATTTTTTCGTAATGTCCAGCCTAACCCTACCCTGCTGCAGCTTGAAGGCATTCCCTCTTGTTCTATTGCCAATTGCCCTTGAGAAGAGACCAGCACCAACCTCTCTTACAGTACCCTTTCAAGCAGTTGTAGAGAGTGATGAGGTCTCTCCTCAGCCTCCTCTTCCTCAAACTAAACAGTCCCAACTCCCTCAATTCTTCCTTGTAAGATTTATTCTCGAGGCTTTACACCAGTTTTGTTGCCTCCTCCACACTCACTCCAGCACCTCGATATCTCTCTTGTGCTGAGGTGCCCAGAACTGGACACAATACTCAAGGTGTGGCCTCACCAGTGCTGAGTACAGGGGGACAATCACCTCCCTACTTCTGCTGGTCACACTATTCTTTATGCAAGCCAGGATGCCATTGGCCTTCTTGGCCACCTGGGCACACTGCTGGCTCATGTTCAGCCTCCTGTCGACCAGCACCCCCAGGTCCTTTTCTGCCAGGCAGCTCTCCAGCCACACTTCCCCAAGCCTGTAGCGATTAGCGATGCATGGGGTTGTTGTGGCCCAAATACAGGACCTGGCACTTGGCCTTGTCGAAGCCCATGCCATTAACATTGGCCCATTGATCCAATCTATCCAAGTCCCTCTGCAGAGCTTCCCTGCCCTCCTGCAGATCAACACTCCCACCTAACTTAGCATCATCTGCAAACTTCCTGATAGTGCACTCTAGATCCTTGTCGAGATCCCCAATAAAGATATTAAACAGGAATGGCCCCAGTACTGAGCCCCGAGGAACACCACTTGTGACCGGCCACCAGCTGGATTTAACTCCATTGAGCACCACCCTTTGGGACCATCCTTCCAGCCAGTGCTCGATCCAGCGGATCGTGTGCTCATCCAGGCCAGCTTTTCCATGAGAATTTGGTGGGGGACGGTGTCACATGCTTTTTAAAGGTCCAGATATATCTACTGTCTTCCCCTCATCCAACAATCGGATCGTCTTATCATCAAAAAATAGCAGTGCAAAGATATTGCTGTTGTGGGTTTGTTTTGTTGTTTTGTTTTTTTTCCTAAGTTCACAGACTTGCAAGGGAGGTGGCAAAATCTGCGAAATCCTGCAGACCTCCAGCTTCCCTCTCCTGAAAATCCACACTGAAAATCCAGTGTGTGGGATTGAACCTGATGTTAAATGGCTTAAGGGATTACTGGATCATTGGGGGATGGTTAATTATTCATATAAGTGTCAGTTGACTTGGACACATGGTCTGTATCACATGGTTCATTTTGTAATTAAAATCCAAAAGTTACTACTAGGTGCTGGAAAAATAAATGAGCTTCGATCAGTTTTTCTTCCTCCCTGTTGAGAATGACAAGAGGTCCTCATTCTTTCTTCCTATGCCTTTTTTGTATAAATCTCTTCTGTCTCTGACTTTTTCCTTTGTAATTCCCAATCCCCTGCTTGAGAGTTAATGGAAAACACTCTGTTCAGCACTTCACTTGCTGTGTAATCACTTGGGATGATTATTGTTCAAATGCCACAAAGCAGTGTTCCCTTGTTCTGTGGAAGCAGTATTCTCAGCAATGGACTGTAATTACATGAGGAAGAGGTGCCATTCAGTTTTGTCAGAAATGGTGACCTTTCCTGCAATCTATAATTCTAGTGTCACAGTAGAAGAAACGCCAATCTGCCCATTCCTTTGTCTTTTAAAAAATACCCTGAGGAAAAAATGCTTTGAGCACATCAGTAGTCCTTTCTGAACCATTCCATTAAGAGAAATATCTAACACACGTATTTACCACTTCTGCTGGATAAACAACTCTTTGGTAGCTTTTCCTACCTTTTGAAAACAACACTTGCATCCAAACTGAGGAGTAACATGAATGATCAATCTGATTTGGACAGGCCAAATATATATTCAGTCTAGTATTACTTTTCTTTGAGTGTCTTATGAATCCTAGGAGGCCAAAAAGAAAATGGGAAATCCTTAAAATCCTGATTTTTATTTTTCAAATGAGGCTCTTGAGACAGTAGGAAACTGAGAATATTGATGGAAAGAAATAATTTATTATAATTATTATTATAATACCAGAAGTATGAAGTAAACTAGCTGCATTAGCAGCATTTCTGGTGACTGAAACTCTATACCTAAATAGGAAAGTAGTAGTAAGGCTGTCCAACTAAGGTGGTAGCAGTTACAATGAATGTTAAAGATTTGGTGGAGTGGAGGAGAGATTGTAAGAGTACAGACGGTGATAATGAAAATTTTGATTACTTCCAAATGGGAAGGGCAATTACTGCTTTGAAACAAGAAGAGATTAATCTTTTACCTTCAAAAATGACAGCTTCACGGAGCAGGGATCTTATATGAGGAGAAGCAGTTTCTCATTTGATCTCTAAGTGTGGTTAAGAGGCCTTCAAAATTGTACAAAATTACCACGGTCAAAATAAATGTATGAATAGATTCAGTATATTTGGAAGAGCAGTTAAGAAAAATTAGTCCGTTACAGTAGTGCTTAATCTCAAGGAGATGAATGACAACACTGAGGAATTTTGTGTAAAAACAACAAAAGGGGAGCATATGACGTGGATATTTTTAAAGAACACTATGTTAAAGTTCAGAGCGAATGCACAGGGAAGACTTTAAACAAGTGAAAAAGATGATGTAGAAGAGAGTACTGGAAGACACCCTTCAAAAAGTTGATCCTGCATTCAAATGAGGAAAATTCAGCATGAACTTAAGTGCTGGCAAGTTGAACGCAAAACACTCAAGAAGATTAAAAGGGTTTTGAGGGGAGTCTTGCAAAGAGCATAAAACCAAATAGCTTGCTTTGAAATGCAGCACAGGTGGGAACCTTGCAGGAGAACAGACAGCCTAGAGGTGGCCAAAATGTAAGAGTGCACAGAAGATGAGACTGGAGCAGAAAGAACTTAGTGATTTGGGTCTGCTAGAATTGGGGCGAAGAGAGACTTTTTAAGCTGAAAACTTCCCTTTACTGAAGTACTGCCCACAGAGGTGGTAAAGCTGACTCATAAAAGGAGCAGGAACAAATTGCTGAGATTTACAGTAGCACCCAAGATTTCTACAGGAACGTGAGAAAACCAGCTGATTTAACAGCTGTGCTGTGTAATCAGTTGCCTAAAGCTGCCTTAATACCAGAGAAATAGAAGGCAGCAAACCTGATGGCAGGTTTTAAGAGCTTCCTGAGGATCAGTAAGTCTGACTTTCAGCTCTACTGAATGGTAGAAACAGCACTAGAGTGGGGAGCTGCTGGATGTATTGGCATATCTGGGGAAGGGTCAGCTTTTGTAGAAGGAAATCATACCTTGTGAAAAAATGAAAATTCTTGAAGGAGCTACGGAGTATGTGGAGGAGTGGCAAGATTGCTTATACCATTTTTGGATTTATAAGCACTTTCAACAAAATCTTTTATCAAAAGGTTTTCCAGAAAGTAAATTGATGTGGGAAAAGGGGACCAATCTGTTTCCCATCACTTAGTCAATTCTTAATTACTAAAAATCAATTTTATTGGAGGGGAATTCTGTGTCCAACATAAGTATTAGTGATATGAAAAAGCAATAGATGGTTACATAACATTTGTTGATGATACCAAATTATTCACGATAAGAAAAATTAATCTATTGCAGAGAGGTGAGGAGTTTTGCTACACTGAATGATAAAATAGATGAAATGCTAATAAATACAAAGTAGTACCCATGGGAGAATTTCAGATGTAGTGACGGGCTCTAAATTGTACCATTATGATTCAGTAAAGGTATTGGAGGTACTGTGGGTAACTTAGTTCATTTCTGAAGGAGTCAGAAAGCCAAGTGGCAGATTACAATTTAATAGGAAAGAAATAAAGAGAAACCCAGGAAATACTGCACCTCTCCCGTATCTTTAAAACTTTATGTGATTTTGGTCATTCCAACATAAAATGTTTAAATGGAATGAGATTGTACAAAAGATGTCAAGGTCAGTGAAAGACAAGACATAGCTTCTGTTCAGGAGAATAACTAGATTGGGATTTAGCTAGATTAGGATTTTGGGGGCTGGAAGGAAGATGATTTAGGCAGGATGTAGTGCGAGCCTGTGAAATGATAGATTTCATGGAAGGAGCTAATAGGGAACATATGTTCATTCTTCCCTCTCTTGAAGAGAACTACAGGGAAGCAATTGAAATTACCGAGTGACAAACTCCAAACAAACAAAAGGAAGTATTTTTTGGCAATACATCATTAAATTTGTGGGACTTGCTACTAGAGAACTTAGAGGACAGGAAATGGGTTCAGAAGAGAGTAAGACAGATCAATGGAAGAAAAAAACCTGTTGGGTCACAACGTATGAAGAAGCTGACTCTGGCTCAGGTTTCCGAGAAGCAGAGAGAACAGAGAGAATGACAGGCTTGAGAGGTGGGCTCATGCAAACCTCATGAAGTTTTACCAAACCAAGTGCAGGGTCCTGCACCTGGGACAAGGCACTACCAAGCACAAATACAGGTTGGGTGGAGAATTGCTGGAGAGCAGCCCTGAGGAGAAGGACTTGAGAGTGATAGTGGATGAGAAGCTCAACATGAGCTGGTGTTGTACACTGGCAGCCCAGAAAGCCAACCCCGTCCTGGGCCACATCAAAAGAAGCGTGGCCAGCAGGTCGCGAGAGGTGATTCTACCTCTTATCTCTGGTCTTGCAAGACCCCACCTGGAGTACTGTGCCTAGCTTTGGAGTCTTTAACACAGCAAAGACATGGACCTGTTGGAACGCTTCCAGCAGAGGACCATGAAGATAACCGGAGGGCTGTAGCACCTCTCCTGTCAGGACAGGCTGGGAGACCTGGCGTTGTTCAGCTTGGAGAAGAGAATGCTCCAGGGAGACCTTATAGCAGCCTTCCAGTATCTGAAAGGAGCCTACAGGAGAGCTGGAGATGGACTCTTTGTCAGGGAGTGTAGTGATAGGATATGGGGTAATGATTTTAAATTGAAAGAGGGGAGAGTTAGATTAGATACTAGAAAAATTCTTTCCTGTGAGAGTGGTGAGGCACTGGGACAGGTTGCCCAGGGAAGTTGTGGATGTCCCATCCCTGGAAGTGTTTAAGGCCAGGCTGGATGGGGCTTTGAGCAGCCTGGTCTAGTGGGAAGTGTCCCTGCCCGTGGCAGGGGGGTTGGAACTGGATGACCTTTAAGTTCCCTTCCAACTCTAATAGTTCTGTTATTCTGAGGATATGTTGTTTGTCATATACCTGGGATGGGAATGGTGCTGCAACTGTCTCTGTAACTTCATAGTTAACATTTCATAGAACATCTTAAGAACAACTTAATTCTTAAGGACTATTTTTCACTTAATTCTGAAAGTCACAACTCGCCAAACAATCCTTCTTCAAGTTTCTGAGAGTTTCACCAGGTTCTGGTTTGAACTTTGCTAAATTAATTTGAAGGTTTATGTTAGTGTTTTTCGGATTGTTCCCAGTTTCCAGAGAGAAAATTATTTTTGCCTACAAGGTGAAAATGGCATCTTAGATCAATCTAATTTAAAGAAGCACATAAAATAAGTCACTTCACGAGCTTGGCATCTGTGATGAGATTGCCCAGAAAACTGGAATTTCTTCAGAGTACCAGACTCACCCTGGTAGGTTCAGGTACTTTCTTGTTTAACAAAGAATGCATTAAAGTCAAATGCCTGTTCTCTTTATTCTTTTCTTCCTGGCAGTTACGGTGTGCTGCTTTGGGAACTGTTAACAGGAGAAGTACCATTCCGAGGAATTGATGGTCTTGCAGTAGCGTATGGTGTTGCCATGAATAAACTTGCCCTTCCAATTCCTTCCACGTGTCCAGAGCCTTTTGCCAAACTCATGGAAGGTAAGCCAGCTGTGGGGTGAGTAGGGCTTATGCTGTTTCTAGAGTGCTGTTGAACATTGCCTCCTTGTGTTGGTTTTGACACCCAAGAGTACAGATTTCTCAAATGGCTTTATTCAATATTGCAAATTGTTATGGGAGCTTGGCTTGGCTTTTAGCATCCTTTGACAGTTACTCTATTACAAGAGCAGTACCTGAAAGAAATCTCCCTGCCATTTTTTATCAATTTGCGTTACGGGAAAATGAAGGCTATTGCTGTCATCGTCTGGCTTGTCGTTTTCTAGTAGTGAAGGCTCATCAACACCAAAACCTCACCTGTTTTGGCCTAGTTTGAAGCCTTTAATTTGTTTTGAACTCCATAGCTTGAACATCTTGCTAGGTAGTGTCAGATTGATTTGGAAATGATACCCTACTGACACTTCAGGGAGAGGGCTTACACGTTTTTGACATTTGGGAACAACCCATATTTTTAGTCAGAACAATGTGATTTTCTGTTTTTTGTGTGTAAATAGCTCTTGCCCAAGGTGGGCTACATATGAGGGAAAGAAACATAGGAGTTTGTCACCCAAGCTGCAGTAGTATTGAAAAGAATGCTGTGAGGGAGCTTTTGGGGTGCACCAGTGTGACCTGCTCTGCTGGCTATTGCAAGTATCTGCGTATCTCCTAAGCTTCAGTTGTTCCTCCTCCCTTTCCATCCTCTTTCACAGTAGTACCATTAGTGTTTTATTCAGTGCCCCTATTCTGAAGGATTTCCAGGTTTTTATGTGTAATAAACATTTTTATACCTATCTAGCAGAAAGAAAAACAGGTAAAAAGAAATCAAATATGTTTTATATAGTCTTAATGAGCAGAGAATGAGTCTGAACATAGAACTGACATTTTGTGGCATCTGGTGGTGATTTTAGCCCCAAGAAAGGAATTTGGTTCATGTAAAAAAATGTTTTTGATTAATTTCTCAGCTTTTATAATACTTCTGTGTTTTTCTGGTCTTTTCTGTAGGTTACAGGCTTCGGTTAAGTTAAAGTAGAAAAATTTCATG
Organism: Jacana jacana; assembly: GCA_013400555.1. Classification (NCBI taxonomy): domain Eukaryota; kingdom Metazoa; phylum Chordata; class Aves; order Charadriiformes; family Jacanidae; genus Jacana; species Jacana jacana. Next base: position 107,530 of record VZTM01013872.1, on the reverse strand, counting down.
CACTGTTGTGCTAAAAAAGAAATATCCTACGGGATGGTAAGCAGCAGCAGCAGCAGCAGCGTTGCAGGTGTATGTATGTTGCTTAGCAGCAACATAAAGCAAGAAACTGCATCTGAATGACTTAACGGACCTGCTAGCTCAATGTTGTGCTAGAGAAGTTTATTTTGACATGGTTCCCTAAAACAAGGAACCTGGATTTCTTAAATATGTGTGAGGTGTCTGCTGCTGGGTTTAAAAATAATGCCCTCTGTTGGAAAAGTCAGGTAGAGACATATGGCCTGTGCTTGAACCCAGTAGGCCAGGGGTGAGCACCCACATGGCTTTGGAACGCTTGGCTTCTCCAAGTAGAGGGGGAAGAAGAGAAGAAGAAAGCAATTACTTTCTTGCCCCTTCACCAAAACTGTTTTTCAAGCAGGCTGTTTCACGTCTTTGGTGAACTCTTGTTCCGCTAATGCTACTGTTACATTTGAATTACTGCCTTGGTGGTCTTCACTGCGACAACAGAGCTGAACTTTCCCTCTTCACAGAAAAGACTGCTGTGTTACAACTGTCCTCATTAGTGCAAATAATGGCAGATCTAGGCCTGGGAAAATAAAAGCCATGGGCCACCTGCGTAGTTATCCTGTTCACTCACTCATGCATTCGTCTGGCTGCAGCATTTTGTTTTACTTTGGGTCATGTTTGCTTTGCCATGCTTAAAACCCGGGGTAAAGAGGCAGGGATTATGGCACCGACAGTCCAGCTGTATCACCCATTGCTACTAATTGGTCAGCAGCAGGGGACCTTCAGAGCAGTCTTTAACACCCTCAGTTTTCTATCTTGAGAAGCAATTTGAAATCCATAAACACAGATGCATTCCAGCTTATGCCTCCTGGAACTCGATCAGATGCTTAAATAACAGGACTTTGATACCGTCAGTTTTGAAACCAAAGCTCCCAAATGCACAATCTCAGTAACGCTAAAATCAAAGAAAAGGCCTGCAAAACCAAGCCTCAGCAGTTGCACGGATTTTGCAAAGTATTATTTATGTTTAGTTACAGCTGCTCCTTGGTGTATTTCAGTCCACAAAACTGATGAATGAATGTCTTTTAGAACACTAACATTTTTTTAAAGAATATTTTCTTTTTTCCATTTGTAAGCTCTAGGAAACATTAGAGTCTCTTTATAACTCTTACCTTATGCTGCAGTAACATGTCTTCAATTCTGTACCATTTAGAGGAATGATAGTGTGAGCATACTGAGAGAGACAGCTTCTTCCATTCATGCACAAAAGCTCTATGCCCTAGAAGTGTACTTGAATGCTAAGTTTTTCTGTTTGGTTCTCAAATTTTGGTCTGCAGGACCAAAGACAATCAGGATACTTGTTGAACAAGAATCTGTGTAAGTGCCAGAAGAAGACAGTATAGAATTGCAAAAGTGATGTTTTCTGAAGGGGTAGAAATAGGGGTGAAGGAAGAGGAAGGACTGAATGAGTAAGAATTTTCTATTCAAAAGCATTGCTAAGTCAAACATTTTGACTTAATGGTTTCTAAAAGACATGTTCTTAATGATTTCGTAGCTTGAGGTGTTACTTCATACTGTCTTCTATTTCCATGTCTGTTTTCAATGTTCAATTCCCATCAGTGTGAAAGGAGTACGTTTTTGTACTGTTGCTAGTTGAGTTGCCTCATGTGGTAAGATGAGTACCTTAAATTCTGCGGTTTTAGAGCTCTGCAATTGGGTACGTCATTGCACTAGATTGTAAATGAAAACACTTGTTTAGCTGTGGTTTCTCTTCAAAGAAGAAAAAAAACACAATGAGACAATTGTGTCTCAAATAATAAAAAGGAACCCTTAAAAATAAGAAAACTCCAAATGCATTATTCAATATCATTATTTACTTGAATCTCCTATTTTCCATCAAATTATGCCCAGCCTGCTTTGCAGGAAAGATTTTTCAGTTCTGTGGAAGAGATTCACAATGACTCAGCTTAGTATTAGAGTTTGGCATTAGAAAGAGCTCTGGTAATGTCCTTCTGCAGTATGGCTGTAAGTCTGCAGTGTAGCTGTGGTAAAAGAACTGTTTGTGAGAGTTTCGCATAGTGTCTGCATTCTGCGAGCACATATAGCTAACTTCCTTAAGTATTTTACTTTGGGGGGGGGTTTAATATTTGCTTGAAAATGTAACTTTCTGTAAAATTAGTAAACCACTATTTTTCTTGGCATGTTGTTGCAGTAGAACTTGGACACCAGGTAGTTCAAGATCTTAAGTGATGTTGGATATTGTATAAGCCTGAAACCATGAATTCCATGCTTAACTTAAGGTCAGACAACGGTCAATTCAAGTGGGAAATAGGAAAGAGGGGGTGACACAGATAGTGTGTTTGCCACTGTTAGCCACTGGGGATCAGTAAAGTACTACTCATTCTCTTAAACCTCCATAGTAACAGGTGCTTGTCTTTGTCCTATTCTAGATTGTTGGAACCCTGACCCACACTCACGACCTTCCTTTACCAGTATCCTAGACCATCTCACTGCCATAGAAGAATCTGGTTTCTTTGAAATGCCCAAAGATTCCTTCCACTCCCTGCAGGAAGACTGGAAACAAGAGATCCAGGAGATGTTTGATCAGCTCAGAGCCAAAGAAAAGGCAAGTAGAGAAAAACACTCCATGCTTGTGCTTGCTGGATTATAATTTTCCCATTTTATAATTCAAGCAGAGATACTAGTTTAGTGCATCCAAGAGTTAATTTTATATGTTCTTTACTGGAGCTTGTAATAAGTCCCCACATCAAGGGCAGGTTATAATACACAGAAAGGCAGAATCATGAGTAAAATAAATATCTATATCCTGAGCTGCTACTCTTTCTAATATTTTATTGAGCTTCCATTATATACTGTGTAATCTCATATAATTAATTGTTTTCATTGCTTAATGCATCAGATAACTATTTCACTCTTAGCATCTTAATTGAGAAGCCCGATAATAACTGCTAATAGTAAAAGAAGAAGGGGTAGTTTCAGCATATGTACTCTAGCAGGCATTGCTGCTCTGGTTCTCTCAGGTGTGTGTTTACCAGCTTTTGAGCACAGTCAAACTGGGTGGACTATAACAAATATTAGTGCTACCAGGGGAATGGTCCAATAATGGTTGTAATTGAAGTCCATCTGGGTAAATATCAGGAATCAAAAAAGCTAGCAGGAATAAAAGGAATTGTGATGATCAGCCTCAAAGAGAAGTGAAAAAGCTGAAGTTTTCTTCAAGCGTGCTTGGAGAAAGCACAGCTTGCTGCCCTTATGTTAAAGTCCTTACAGAGACAGTCTTTAGAGTTGTTGGTATGAAATACTGCTGTAGAATCACTAAAGTAGTAATATTTTTCTAAGTTCACAGTCTCTTGCTGTTTGTAATAAGCAGGGAACTTGATTGGGCTCAGAAGTTGGGTTTAGGAGGTAGAGAGAAAGAAAAGGAGACCTTGGGACAAGAAGGGGAGAGAAGTCCTACAACAATACTTACAGTACTTAAAACATTTCTATTCATATATTATAGTAACTTTGGGGAAAAATAAGGTAGCTAATATGCATTTCTCTGCTGCTGTTGTCCTGTGGTGTAACTGTATTGGAACAGTTTTTGAAAAGCAGAACCTCAACAGGCAAAGAGAAGAACAAACAGTAGCAGCTAGACTGCCCTCAGGTCTTGAATACTCTGTAGAAATGGGGAAAGAGAATTTTATATCCTACTTACCTCATGTGTAAAATGTACCAAACCTCTGTGGTGTTGGGACAGGTAACAATGACGTTATTTAAAAAATCTAACCTAAAATCTATCTGATAATCTATCTGAAGTTTAACATGAATTCTTCAGTTTTTACCTTCTGCCGTGGAACTGGCCAGCTGGAGAGTATTATTCTGAGTGCTGAATTCTTTTGTCCTTGTGGTGAGAAGGAGTGCAGTGAGAAGACATTTTAAGATCTCAAGGACAATTCCAGTTGATTCATTTTGTCAACAAGGGAAAGACTGAAAATTTTGCAGTACGCATCTTTATGCCTAAGGAGCAGCCATGCTTGGTGGAGAATTATGGGAATGACCTCCTGATAACGTTTTTTTCATTTGTTTTGATGTTAGAGCTCTGTGGTTTGCTATTTTATGATGCATGAGATGGCAAGGTTAATTTTAGACAGTTGAAGTCAATAATGAAGTCAACATAGGTACTTACTGAACAGGAAAGATGGTTTAATTCTTTTCAATGTTGTGAATAAATCTTCCAAAATGGGTTCCCAAATGCATGGTACTCTCCAGTGGCTCTTGTAAACATGTTCATGTCAGATATCCAGCCTGTTTTGTCATGACACTGAGTTTAGGATTTGGAGACTTTTCACAGAATCACAGAATGGTTCAAGTTGGAGGAACTTTGAAGAGGTCGTGTTGTCCAACTCCCCTTCTCAAGCAGGACTACCTAGAGCTCATTGCTCAGGACCATGTCCAGATGGCTTTTGATTGTCTCCAAGGATGGAGACTCTACAATCTGTCTGGGCAACCTGTGCCAGTGCTTAGTATTGCTCACAGTACAAAAAGTGTTCAGAGGGAATCTCCTGTGGTTCAGCATGGGCCCATTGCCTCTCGTCCTGTCACTTGGCACTGCTGAAAGAGCCTAGCTCTATCTTCTTTGCACCCTTCCTTGAGGTTTTTGTATACACTGATAAGATCCTCCTTCCCCCCAACCAAACCTTCTCTTTGGCAGGATAAACAGTCTCAGCTCTCTCAGCCCTTCTTTATAGGAAAGATGTTCCAGTCTCTTAATCATCTGCATGGCACTTCGTCAGACTCTCTCCAGTATGTACGTTTCTTTCCTGTACTGGAGAGCCCAGAACTGGACACAGTATTCCACGTGTGGCCTCAAGGGTGCTGATGTCCAAATTTTAATACTGATATGAAGGGCCTTGAATGGCAAGCATAGAAGTTCTTGAGGATTGTTTTGGGCTTTTGGCTTTCAGCTGAGCCTTTAAATGGTGGTGCTGGCAGTGCTGTGAGTACCAGTTATTGCTGATAGATCTTCAGAATAGGTAATATTAGTCTTAACACAGAGTTAACAAGGTATTTCTCCTTTCTTAATCTCTCCACAGGAGCTGCGCACATGGGAAGAAGAGCTGACTCGTGCTGCTGTTGAACAGAAGAACCATGAGGAGTTGCTACGAAGGCGGGAACAGGAGCTGGCAGAACGTGAGATTGACATCCTGGAAAGGGAGCTCAACATCATCATCCACCAGCTGTGTCAGGAGAAGCCTCGGGTGAAGAAGCGCATGGGGAAGTTCAAGAGGAACCGGCTCAAGTTAAAAGATGGCAATCATATCAGCCTGCCTTCAGGTTGGTGACGTGTGTCAGGTTAATCAAAACAGGTGAACCTGTAGCTTTGGTAGCTCCTTTCTAGTTGGGCATTAGAAAATACTTTGGTAAAAGCATGCCTCTTTGGGATCAAGAAACTAAATTTGATGCTCTTGTGGCTAGCATTCCCCAAAGTTCCAAGTATGAAGGCCAGAAATTAATTTGAGATAGAATGTGTTTGTTAATCTATGACTGTATATGGTTCAGAAAAATGTTGGTGTTGCAGTTTAATGTGTTAATACTCAAAATGATCAGTTTAATAAAAATGTTGACATTCTCGCTCTAGGAATATTTTATATAACGCTGCAGCAGAAACCATAATCTACTGCATTTCTTGGTGCTGGAATCTAAAAATGAACAAAAATACATTGATAGCTGTGAGAGTACATCCTTACATTGCTAATTCATATGTGAACTCACACTAACACACAAGTGTCCTCTAATACCACCCTTCTCGAATAAATTTTAGATATTGGTGAGGTGTCAAGTCACTCTTAAGAGTGAAGATGGTGATTTTCAGAAATACTGAAGCCATAGCATTTCTGCTGTGGGTTCTGTATGGAGATTCAAATTAGTAAAAGAACAAAAGTGTGGGGATTATAAATCACCTAAGGCTCATCACTGCTTCAAGGATGATGGCTTACATTATATTCTTTGTTTTCTGAGAGAGATGGGCTGTTCAGAAGAGCTATGAGGATAAAATGTGCATATTAACTATGCCCTTCTGTAGATCCTTAAGTGGTTTTGCTTAGATTAAGAAAGATAAGGTGAAAAGATTTTATACAGGGATATACTTTGGCATAAATGTCAGTCAGCACATGAGGATCTGTTTGTGTGGTATCTCACACGTGCACTAAAAAGATACATCTTCATGAGTGTGAGCACAGGTCCATGTGCTGAAGTAACTGCATGTACAACGAGGGGGTAGCAATTAGCTGTGTAACTTCATTTCTACTTAGATCCTCTAAATTGCACTCTTGGAAAGTTACCACAAACTATTATTTCTTTTCTATTATATTAAAAAAAAAGAAGTTTAATGGTGTCTCTGTTTTTTTTTTTCTTTTGGTAAACAGATTTCCAGCATAAATTCACTGTGCAAGCTTCTCCAACGATGGATAAAAGGAAAAGCTTGATCAGTAGCTGCTCCAGCCCCCCTGCAAGTCCTACCATTATTCCCAGACTCAGGGCCATACAGTGTAAGGAGCTCAATGTAGTATTGAATTTGGGAAATGTGCAGTCTGTCAGCGTGGTAAGATGCCAAGATTCCATATCTAGGACAGGACTGTAAAAATAATAATTACTAAAAAAATCCTAACATGTTTGCCTTATGCCCTGCACGTATGCATTTAGAGAGAAAAGTGTTGGTGATGGGGGGCAGTGTCACCTTCTTTGGATACCAAACCTTACTTACCCAAGTTCCTGAAATAATGTTCTTTAATTGTGTAGAAAATACATTCCTCAAGGGTACAGGTTAATTTTTAAAAATACTAATTTGCAGAATAGACCTGTGAAACATTATTGAAGTGGATTAAGTTACTGTTGGAAGGAAAGAAAAATAAGGGTCATGAAAATTATGTTTGCATAATAAAAGGGAATTAGGCAGACAAGCATGTGTTGGAAATATGAAAGGGGTGTTAATAAATGTGGAGTGTTAGTACTGGATGTCATGGCATTTGTGTGTCTGGTATCAAACAGGCAATTCTGAAAGAGAAATCAGTGATGGAATAAAGCTACAAAGTCTATCTATACTAATTTTGAAGGGATATGGTTGTTAGACCCGTGTTGATAAATGGCCAGAATTATGGGAAAGAGGCCTAAGTGGATGTTTGCATTACTAGTCCTGTTCCAGCTTATATTTTATTCTTTATGTTGCTCTGGAACCAATTCTTTAATTGGTGTATCTGTTTTTCTTTCCCATTTTCCACTGTTCATACCACCTGTGAAGTGACTCCTGCTGAAAGCAGCAAAACGTGGGGACGAAGCTCAGTCCTTCCAAAGGAGGAAGGAGAAGAGGAAGAGAAGAGAGGCCAGAAGAAAAAGGGGCGCACTTGGGGACCAAGCTCGCTTTGTCACAAGGAGCTAGGTGCAGGCGAAGATGGGTAAGAGAGGGAAACCAGGCTGGTTTCCAGGTTCTGGAACTGGTCATGATCTGGCTCATGGGAGATTTGCCTTATTCTCTTGCAAAGACTTTTCTGCTTCCAATCTTATTTGCTGTACCAAAGATGTCAGAGATTCAGAACAGATTACAAAATTGCATTGCATTCAGTCCTTTGTTAGTCAGTCCCTTCACCACTTGATGCTTTCACTGTCTGCTTTACCTTGCTACGTGTATTTGTAAGCAGTATAACTTCCCAGCTGTGCAAACGATTGAGGGAGTTGGGACTGTTTAGTTTGAGGAAGAGGAGGCTGAAGGGAGACCTCATCACTCTCTACTGCTGCTTGAAAGGGCATTGTAGAGAGGTTGGTGCTGGTCTCTTCTCATGGGTAATTAGCAATAGAACAAGAGGGAATGGCTGCAAGCGGCAGCAGGGTAGGGTTAGACTTGACATTAGGAAAAAATTCTTCCCAGAAAGAGTGGCCAGGCACAGGAATAGGCTGCCCAGGGAGGTGGTGGAGTCACCATCCCTGACTGTGTTTAAGAGCAGATTAGATGTGGTGTTGAGGGATAGGGTGTAGGGGAGAACTTGTAGAGTAGGGCTGATGGTTGGACTTGATGATCCAAAGGGTCTCTTCCAACCTAAATGATTCTATGATTCCAGGACAAAATTTTCTCTAGGTGCTTTTCTTTATTGTCAGGCTCAACTTTCTGTAGCTTCATATCATATCTGTACCTACTTCTCAGTTACTATCTTCAGCTAGGCTTTTTGTTGTCTTAAATGCTATTATTTAAAAAGTATCTGGTAGTGCCAGGCAAATATCTTTTGTTTAGGCTTTTGAAAAGGACACATATGTTGAGTGAATAAATCCTGAAAGTGATTTTTGCAGAGATACAGGTTGTGCCTCTGTTTCTATAGATGCTTGTTCTGTGGCTTTGTTTTCTGTGTATGTGTGGATTATCCATACCAGGACTCCAATGGATCGTTGCCAAAGTGCTGCTTTAAACATAGGAATGTTTTGCTCTTCTCAGAGGTTTGAATGCCTTGTGATTCATGTAAGTGTTGGAAGCTTTTTCCCCTGATAAATTGAGTTTGACTCCTGCCATGTTTTTTAGCAGGGAAAATAAAATAACTGGTTATAATTTATCTTTAATATTATGTGCTCAGGTGTGAAGTTCCTGGAAAATAGATGTTTATGTAATGCATCACTATTGCCATCCTGTGCAAAAGGGCCCCAATCTAAGTGTTTTAATGACAATAAAATATGTTCTTCCTCAAGCATGCTCTTGACATGTAGCAGGGCAATGTGGAAGAAGCTCCTTTGACTGCTGTCTATACTTTACCTGGTCTACACAATTAAAATAGTTGTCACACTTTCCCGTCATTAATTATATAAAAGGGCAGGAAACCACTGAAGCCGGTAGAAACTCACTTCTACCTTGAAATCGTGTTCTTAGAATTCTGAGAATAGAGCTCTTCAGTTTTCTGTTCATTACTGGAAAGGAGTTGCTTCCTCTTAAAACTATCCTGTTCTCTCTACAACTGAGATGTTCTGTAATACTCATCACCTTTTCCAGGGAGACTCAATACAGCTGTGGCATTTTGCAGAGTATCTGAAATATGATAGTGTTGCTGAGAGGGCAGCCTGGATAACATGCAATGAAGTATGGCTTCTTGCTGAGATCATGCCAGACTGCAGATTTTCAAGGGAGCAGAGTTGCAGTAAACATTAGTGACTCAGAAGGCAGAGTGCTTGGTACTTTTAGGTTTTTTAATTCTAGTTTTAGATGCAAGGTGATTGGATTGAAAATTGGAGTAAAGTTAAGACCTAAACTTAGGAGATAAAAGTCCAGTTTAAGTCTTTCCCGTGACACTGCTCTGGTAGCAGCAGTGCTGCTATTCCAGTTGCTTACATGACTCTATCATCAAGAGAACTTGAAGATTCATCTTTTTTATCGTTTTCCATGTGTTCTGCACAGGAGGTAATTCCAAATTTAGGCAAGACGCACAGTGGGAATTGCAGTCAAATTCTCTAGCATGAGTAAACTGACCTATAATTAATATCAAGAAAGGCAGTCATGAAAAGATTATACAGTAATTATTCACCCTTCTGCATTTATCTTTGAGCATAAGGAATGTAGACAGAAGCAGAAGGTTCCTGTGCTGAATTGCAGAGACTGGATAAAGCTTCATGTTGGACTGGTGTTACGGCAGTTCAGTTGTCATCTTATGGTGTATTCTGAAGGGTATATGGTGAAATCTTGTCTTTAAACTTGGCATTGGTTAATTATTACTATGGTATGTGTATGTTACTGATTTACGGGAGGTGACACTGGATGGGGGATAGTCATAGTCCTTCAGCAGTTACCTCTGAAAATCTTGCAAGCTAAATAAATAGAGGTAAGTTTTGGAACAGACACTTTTTATTCATGACAGTATTGTATAAAGGCCTCAACATGGTGTTACAGAATGGTATTAAGACACCAGAGATGCCATCTTAGAGTTGTAGTGAAGGGAGTTTTTTTGCAATTTTCTGAGCCATGTCACCTTATCACTTCTAAAGAGAGTTATTTTTGACTTCCCAATAGGAAAAGGCAACGGAGAAGTAACTCAACCTTAATAAAACAGAGTAATAGCCTTCCTTCCTGTTATTTAATCAAAGTAGATTACAGGTAAAAAGTCTTCAGGGTCCTTGATTGTCATGTTGGTGACTGAAATATAGTTTTGCTGCAATTGTTTTCAAATCATTCCAGTTGCTCTTTCCCTGGAGCAGTAATCAGATTGGACTAGATGATCTTTCAAGGTCCCTTCCCATTCCTGATATTGTGTGATTCTGTGAATACTGTGGTAGCAGGGATGTACTCTTAAATCAGCATCTTTAGAATTGTTTTCTAATGAGCAGCACTGTCTCATTAAGAGGTTGTGTAGCTATCCTCTGCACAGGTCTTTGGGGTCTGCTTGTTATTTGAGGGAGAGAGAGAGAAAGAGAGAGAATGTGTGAATAATAAAAGGGAAGGATAAATATTTTGTAACCCTAAAGCAAATGTAGCATGCCTTGAAATTATTCTGGTGGCTATTTATCTTTCTATTCAGCTTGAGCTGTGCTTTTTCAGTAATGGCAAATCTTTAGTCTGGATTTTGCAGGGGATGATTGCTCTGAGAAGTCATAAGGAAGCAAACTAAGTTGATGTGTCCTGCTGTACAATAAAGGGTAATTCCCAAGACCTTTAAATAACTATGACTGTAAAGTGAAGGCTAAAGTGAAGATTACTGCTGCCTACTACTTAGAACTTTTGCTATCTCTGCATATAGAGAGCATAGTATATGCTTTCCCAAGCTCCATGGAAATCTCCCCTTCCTCCATAGCTGTCTACTCATATTATAGAGCTTTGACATTTACTTTTGGAGGTAATCACATGGTTCATTTTCACCCACTGACTTTCCATTAATTCGCTGCTCTACGTACAGCATTTATGTTGTACGAACTATTTATGTTGTACACGTGATTAATTTAGATACAACATACATTATTTGGTGGGTTGTGTTACCTTGCTGAGGATATATGGAGGAAGCAGATTAGAAGGGACCCACACACTGAACGGCATCTCCGTTGTAAAGCCATCTGGTTGTCTGTCTTGACAAGTAGGATTCAGCACTATGCTGTCTGGGTGCAGGTTCACAGCAGGGTGCCAGGATGATTAATGAGGGGAAAATGATGGACTTTCAAGACAGCTAAGAACTGCACAGGATACTTTTAGTATGAGGCCTATAGCATGGTCATCGACCAACTGAACAAGTACTGAATCAAGTCTAGACCTTGTGACCTTGCTATAGCAATAGACTTTGGTGAAGAGTAGGCCATCTCAGGTAGAGAATAGAGAAAAAATACATACCAAGGCAAAAAACCCTTGATAAAATAAAACTTTTAAATCCTGCAATGGAAGCTGTTTCAGAAATGCAGAATAATTCTGGTGGAAATTAAGAATCATGAGAGACAATTTCTCTATGCTCATATCCTCCTTTCTCTGTGAGGGAAGGTTCATAATGAATTGCATGTCTTTTCAAAGAACAAGCAAGTGAGTAATGGGCTGGAAGATGTCTCATCTGCTAAGTTTTCTCTTCTTTCAGTAGCAAGTATATTGATAACTGAACAACAAAACTTTTCCGGGTGTTGATAGGTCAGCAGGTTGTGCTGCTTACTAAAGTTGTTTCTGATGTCATGAAAGTGGTCTGGGGAACAAAGGGGGTGATAGTAATGACTACCTATGAATAGGGCCTACTAATAAGCTCGGGTGTGTGGTGACATACATTTAAATGCAGGTGACATCAAAGCAAGGATTTGGTTTGGGGGTTTTGACTTGTTTGTGGGCTTTGGGGTTTTTTTGTCTGGAAGTAGAAGAGACAATGACATGATTTATGATTTTAGTTACCTATCTTTCTGTGATCTGGAACTCATGCTTTTAACTGTCTGTACTTCAATGGATTGTTTTCTTTAAAGGAGAAATATTGGGCTTTATAATATAGAGTCATGACTTTGCTGTTTCAGTGACGTTAGCATGTTATTGTTCCAGTGAGTGATCTTTGACTTTCATTGTTCATTTGTATTTCACATGGAAATGCTTTGGAAGATATTTTTTCCTCCCCTGCTGAGCACTTTGTTACCTGCCATGGTACATTTGCCTTGGTTTAAAAAGAAAATCTGATTTTTTAGTGCCTTCTGTTATTCTGCATTCATAGCTGCTGGTTATCAGCAGAGCTCTTTTGACTGCCATGGTGTAACAAATGAGGGAGGGACTTTCTGACCTTTTTCTTTTACATTTTAAGGTGCTGCAAAGATGTTGCAAAATGTCTTGCTATGGGAAGACTTCATGTCTGTGTAATTAAGATGGATACATGCAGTCCCTAAGCAGAACAGTAGAGAATATAGAAGAGGGAATGAAAACTGTGAGCATTTGTGATACATTTTGTCCCATCTTTCTACTGTTTCAGTCTGAAAGCTCTGGTAGAAGGATACAAACAGTGGTCATCCAGTGCACCAAACCTCGGGAAGATCCAAAGAACTGCTCCTGCTTTTCCAGGATTCACCAGCTTAGCAGAAATGGGTAAAAGAATTCCCTGGACTTTGTATTCTCATCCCCACTTTCATTCACATTTGAATGAACGTCTCCTTTCTTGACCCCCACCTGGTGCCTTACAGCAGTGTTTTCATTTTGGTGGTATCTATTTTCCTCCTTTGTGAGGTACCTGCTTTCTCTTTCTGGAGTTTCTTTTTGTTCACCTCTCTGCTTGTTCTTCTCTTAATTTCCCTCTGGCTCTATGCTACCTCTCAGATCCTTTCCTGTTAATGATATTTCAATGTGCAGCATGGTTACACCTTCACTCACAAGGAGAGATCCTTCTAATTTTCCTACCTTTTGTTCCTTACTCTTAAACGTATAAATTTACTGTAGAAGTAACTGAGGTGTAGATTGCTTCTGAAATGCTGTATTGCAATTGATCCCAAATAGATTGAAGTGTCACTAATTTCTTCCACTTTGATAGTGTTTCCAGTTACTTGCCTCAGCCTATCTGCTTTGGAGACAATAGCCTGTGCGTATTTGGCAGGTGGTGATCAATGCTTGTGATGAGGACAGTTTTGTCTTCTGAGGAAAAGCCTGTTTTCATGTATACTTGTAAGACAGCTAAATTTGGCAGTGGGAATGTTACATCCATGCAAAGTCTGTTTTCATTTGTTTTCCAGATGATGAAGACAGCGAATGTCTTAATGGGGAGGGCAAAGTGCACCCTTCACCTGGGCACAATCAGTCATACCTCTGCATCCCATTTCAGAAGAATGAAGACTGGGATGGCCCTTCTAGTGATGCCAATGAGGAGTCCACCCCTATGAACTCTGCTACTAGTACCCCGCAGCTGACACCCACCAACAGCCTCAAACGTAGTGGCTCCCACCACAAGCGATGTGAGGTTGCATTGCTTGGCTGTGGAGCAGTGCTGGCTGCTGCAGGACTGGGTTTTGACCTGTTAGAAGCAGGGAAGTGTCAGCTGCTGATTGAGGAGGAGCCAGAGGCACCCAAGGAAGAGAAGAAGAAGCGTGACAGCATTTTCCAGCGAGCTGGACGCCCGCGCAGGAGCACTAGCCCGCCTTCCCGGAAGATCTTCAAGAAGGATGATCCCATGTTGTTGCTAGGCGAGCCATCCACATCCCTCACCCTTCTTTCCCTGTCTTCCATTTCCGAATGTAATTCCACCCGGTCCCTGCTGCGCTCAGACAGTGATGAGATTGTGGTGTATGAAATGCCCGTCAGCCCAGTGACAGTCAAGGCTCCCTTGCCAGCCATTACCAACCCACTAGTCAATGTCCAGATTGAGAGATTCAAACAAGACCCCAACCAGTCCCTGACTCCCACACACGTGACGGTCTCTTCCCACACCCAGCAAAGCGGGCACAGGCGCACACCTTCTGATGGGGCCATCAAAGGGAATGGACTAGTTGTCAATGGGTGCCCAACCAGTGGATGCCCTTCCAGTAGCTGTTTAACTGGAGCACTGGGAGCAGGTAGGTTTTCAGCCTTCTTCCTTTTCCCCTTCAGAATAAAGACCCAAACGGTATAATTGCTTGTTAGGAAGTAAATACGTTACTCATGCAGCATCCATTGTGATGGCCAGCCCACAAGAAGACCTTTTGGATGTTCACTTTACATAAGTAATGAATAGAACGATGCAGTTTCTGTTCCAGTATCTCTGCACTAAGGAACTGAACTCTCCGCTCCCCTGGGTGATGAGGCAGAGCATAGTATTGTTTCTTAAACAAAGATGGTACCAAAGTATAAATACTGCTCATTTTAAGCAGTTCCTTCAGGATTCCATCTCCATTGCCTTTATACAATGTTTTGTATTGCTGTTACAATTTCAAAGTAAATTTTGATCTTTAAGGCAGTGGAAACTAAATCTTTAAAGCATAGTTTGAGGCTGTGCCACTGTTGCTCTTACTCCTTTGCAAGTAAGAGGGATCTTCCTGGGAAGGCAGTGTTCTCACCACTGCAGTCTTTAGGGGTGGCTGTGACTTGATAACTTCAAAAATGCTTTCCTCTTTTCTTGCCCTAGTAATTCAGAGGAAAACAAAAAAAAAAAGGACTAGAATAAGAAATTAAAATCTGATTTTAATTAGTCTTTTCCCAGTGGTAAAACAAAATGTGAGGTTGTCTGTTGAATGGCAGTCTGCAGTAAAATGTGGGTTAATGCAGCTGAGAATACTCATTAAAATGGTATTCATGAAAATTTAAAAGTTATGTTGTGTTTATAAAAAAAACCCCAAACAACATCAACAAAAAATTTCCACAAAAATAACGCTAAAAAACCCCAAACCAAAACCCTTACTGTCCCCCACCTCTAATCAAAAACAAACCAGGAAACATCCACAGTAGGCAGTGTTAAATGGCTTGTCCTGGAGGTTGGTCCTGCTCACTGCAAATAGTATCACATACACTGCTGTGCAAGAGTCTCCCTGATCCAGTCAACTGTTAACGGGTAATGTGCCCTCTGAAGGATTTGGAGAGTCCTCACCTCTAGCAGGAGGTTAAATCCATGCTTTCCAGTCTGAAAAGTGAAGAAAGCAAATGAGAGAATGAGCAGAATTTCCTGCTTGTGCTAGGTCATTGAAATGAGTGTCCTGCAACGTGCTGAGAACAGTGTAGGGATAAAGCAGCCAGTTATTCACTTCTGATTTGCGTAGTCTTGAAGACACGGATTTTGTAGGTTCTGAATGCAGGTTTTCTGCTTTGAAAATATTCTCACAGTATACATACGATGAACTAAGATCTGTTGGAACCATGTAGCAGTGACATCTAACGTGTTTCCCTCTTCTCTTACATTCTCTGTTTTGGATAGGTGTATTAAAAACACCTAGTCCAAGTAGAGATCCCAATGAGGTCCCTCGCCTGCCAGACCCCAACCTTGTTTTTCCTCCAACCCCGAGACGATGGAATGCACAGCAGGACCCCACACTGGAAAGACCCAAGACATTGGAGTTCCTGCCCCGGCCACGTCCTGCAGCCAGTCGTCAGCGGCTTGATCCCTGGTGGTTTGTGTCACCCAGCAATGCCAAGGGTGAATCTTCTGCCAACAGTTCAAGTACTGATACTCCAAGCAATCTGGACTCTTGTTTTGCTAGTAGCAGCAGCACTGTAGAGGAGAGACCTGGACTGCCTGCCCTGCTTCCTTTCCAGGTGGGTCTTCCCGTAGAGGAGCGGACACTGTTGGACATAGATGCTGAGGGGCAGAGCCAGGACAGCACCATTCCGCTATGCAGAAGTGAACTTAACACACACAAAGCTGCAGCATATGAACTCAAGCAAGAATTCTGGTCTTAGTATGAAACCCTCTGGGGACAGTGAACCCCTCTAAATTCAATCCTACTTTTTGCACTGAGAATGCACTTTGAAGACAGATGAGATGGAGGGATGCTACAGAGATCATATGGTGCTGCCTCTGCTGAAGATGTGTTGTTGTTTGACTGCCTGATTTTGTCTGCAGTTGGATGAAACTTGGCAACTCTGAGCTGCTGACTTTTGCTGTGGGGTTTTTCTGTAGTCTTCCCTGCTCTCTTGTTGCAAATTGAATCTGCAATGAGCTAAAATTATCATATCAAAGTCTTTGTTACTGACCTTGTAGAATTTGGCACTTGCAGTAAGTATGTCGGTATCTATGCTGGTATTAATCAGTATTTTCAAAACTCAAATATTACACTACAGCAGACACCAGTGTTTGATGTTTTCCCAAGGAATCCAGGACAGAAACAAGTAAATATCTCCAAAATGTAGTCAGATCATTAGATAGGCCTGGGAAGCATGGTACCCCCACTGAAGGAGCAGAAGTATCTATCTTACACTCGCTTGCCCTCTTTTGCTCATGTGATAGCGCAAAGTGGAACAGATTGCAGAGGAAGGGCATGGCATCTCCACTGATGGAGGTCTTTGAGAACAGACCAACTAGACTGTTGGGAACGAGTAGGTGTAGTTAATCCTGGCTTCAAGGCAGGTTGGATGGACTTCAGTGATCTCTTGAGGTCCCTCTCAGCCCTATTTTTCTATGATCCTGTGCTTTCAAAAAGATGAGGGCTTTATGGTATGGCTGTTTATTCCAGCTTGCTTTTTTGTTTCAAACTTGGATTCCATCAGTCTCCTTTTCCAACCCCCTGTATCCCAGGCTCATAGTCAAGCTGCCTCAGCTTTGGGAAGGGAATTAGCAGGAACTTTCTTTGAGGCTGTGTTAGCTTTCGGCAGTAAGTATTGTTTTCCTTCATTTTTTTTACTCCTGTTTTTCCTCCTTTCTTAGGCTTTTTAGGAGTGGTTCTTGAAACCCAGGACTGTTCTTGTGCACACTCATAATTGTTTAAGGCTGAAATTGAGGCTTGTGTCATTAGTAGTTGGATTGTGCAAACAGGAATCAGAACATCTGAATTCTGTTTTATTTTGTCACTTACTCGCTGTGTGACCTTGGGCAAATAATGTAACCTCTGTGCCTGAATTTCCCCATCTGTAAATAATAGGGATAATACCTACCTCACAGGGGGAGGGGTTGGGACGTATGTGATAGGTATAAAGTCCTTTGAGATCTGTGAGCAAAAGGCCCTATAGACATGTAAAACTTTTATTCTTGTTCAAATATGTAAAAACTCCTAACTTTGGAGAAGGAACAGACCCCTGTCTTGAAGGAGGAAGTCACGCAGATCAGGTGTGCCTGGGCTCACAGCTTTCTGCACAGAGCCTGCACAGACAGTGTGTCTGTGCCTCTGCAGGTGTGTCTTACTGCCTTTGATGAGAGCTTCACTCTTCCCCAGTTCCAGAAAGATACACAAGGTGTGTGGCCTTTACGTGAGTGTAAGAAGGTAGCCTGCTTTATTGCAGGGTACAGCATATCTGTTCACTCTCTTTGTAGAGATGTGTGCTCGTTTTGCCACTCTACTGATGGCTTGGGTGCAAATAACCGATTTGAAAGTGCTGCCAATGCAGTGCCCAACCTGTTAGGGAAGTCCAGTGCTGTTGTGAAGGCAATGTAGATGAATGCTTTCCTGCAGCTGTCAGCGCAGAGAACCTGAGTGTTTAGATGTTTGTAACCTGATGTTAAAAACCAGCATGTGTGGGGAAAGTACTGTACTTAAGGTTTTTTTAATTCTTTTTCAGGGCTAGAACCAGCATGTTGCCATTAGTCAAGTGCACCCTTTTTTCAAGCGGTTTACGGTATGTTTTCGTGTAGAGAGGTCACACATTTCTTGTTTATCAAGTTCCATAAAATGTGTTTAATGGCAGAAGTACTTTTTGCTTTCCTATTGCTCCAGAGCTAGCCTTAGTAATGCTATGCTAGCTGCTGAGGCTGGATAGACTGTTGACTGTGTAGGCAAGGCATTCTGGTGTGGGGCTAAGATATTTACATTTCTGGCACTTTTCTTAAATTAAAGTCTTTAACATTGTTGATTTCTTAAGCATTCATCCTCTTCCTCTCTGTTTAAGAAAATGCAGTTTGTGATCCTGAAACTGAAAAAAACCCAAACAAAAGCAAAGCCAATCCAAACGGATGGTTCATTTCATTTGCGCTATAGAAATAAGTGTAAGAAAAGCCCAATCAGAGACTGTCAGAGGACTATGAAGCAGGAGATTAAAATTATATATTTTTCCTAGTCTGCCTTACTGTTCTAATAAGTCTGAAACAAAACTGGATCAGCTGTTCTGATAAGGAATGCTTTCTATGCAAAAGTATCATTACAAAACTCATAGGAAGCATCATTTGATTTGCAAAAAGATCACGTGGAATAGCTCCATTCAATCTTTTAACACCTATTTACTTGTGTGGAATAGGAGGTTACTTTTCTAGGTTACACTATAACTCAAACCTCTAAGCTTTCTCTTAATTCACCAGTTGATTTTTTTCAACTTTCCATCAGGCAAGACAGCTCGAAGGCCAAGTTATTCTGGCACCTCTTTTGCTTAGCAAAGCTGAGGATGAGCTATCAAAACCTCCTCCCCTCTTTTAGGTAGTCACTTGGTGAGAGTGGAGGGTAGCTGACCTATTAGAGCTCAGCTCTAATACTTATGCTCTAAAGAGCATCTTCCCTAACACAAATTGGACATTGCTACATCAAAGGAAGTGCATGGGATTGATGACAAGGAGTCAAGGCTCTAGATCAGGGTTTCCAGCCTAGGTATTCCCTATTGCTAAGTGTCCAGAAAGACTAGGTAGAAGCATAATTTGGGTTTGTGGTTTTTGGTGTGGTGTTTAGGTTTTTGTTTGTATTTAGTTTTGGTTTGGTTTGGGGGGTTGTTTTGTTTTGTTTTGTTTTAAACAGTCCTTGGATGCAATTACCTTCATTGGACTTAGAACGTGACATAAAATGAGGTAGTCTTTGAGCATCAACCCATAACTATCTTCCACTTGGGAGCCCTGTGACTAACCTGAGGTATTGGGCAAGAGCAGTCTGTGGTAACAATGCTATTGCTTTAGCAGGTGCTGGGGTATCCTCTGACAGGCAGAGGGGGCTCTCAAGGCAAAGAGTTGTCAGGCATTTTACTTTAGGTGTCTCAAAATCTGTTGCAACTGTTGTCTTCTGGACAAAGCCCATGTGCATGTTTAAGCTAGCTCCTAACCTCTCACTATATCCCCCTCTCCCACCCTGGCTTGATTTCTCTCCTTACTTAATCTGTTGGGTTTTTTCCTTCCCAGCTGTGGGAGCTGAGGTGCTCCAAATCTCCAAAGGAGTACTTCACTGTAGTCCACAAGACACTGAGAAGATAAGAACCAGTCAGCTCACGAGTATCTTTTCCTACTGGTTACTGGCATTGCCATTTGTCAGTGAGACAAAAGTTTCATGGTTATGTTGATTGACATACCTTNCCAGCCCTTCAAAATATGCCATCCTTGTTGCCTGTTTGTTTTTCCTGTAAAGTTGGAGGGACAGCACAGACAGAGCAACCAGTGCAAAAATGACAGGTTTTTCGATAAATTTCTACTGGTTTCACAGAAATTGAGTGTGGGACAGGTAGAGAGAAAAAAGATTTTGTGTCAAAACTGAAGTGATAATAGTTATGGATTTTTTTCTAATACTGTTGCTTCCTATGGACTGCACAATGCTCTGTTTTGCCAGCAAGAAGTCTTATCTCCTTTCAATACTCTTTAGATGTGTAAAAGAACTTTTTATAGGTTTGGTTTTGGTTTTTTTTTCCATGAGATTATTATTGNGTGGTGTTTAGGTTTTTGTTTGTATTTAGTTTTGGTTTGGTTTGGGGGGTTGTTTTGTTTTGTTTTGTTTTAAACAGTCCTTGGATGCAATTACCTTCATTGGACTTAGAACGTGACATAAAATGAGGTAGTCTTTGAGCATCAACCCATAACTATCTTCCACTTGGGAGCCCTGTGACTAACCTGAGGTATTGGGCAAGAGCAGTCTGTGGTAACAATGCTATTGCTTTAGCAGGTGCTGGGGTATCCTCTGACAGGCAGAGGGGGCTCTCAAGGCAAAGAGTTGTCAGGCATTTTACTTTAGGTGTCTCAAAATCTGTTGCAACTGTTGTCTTCTGGACAAAGCCCATGTGCATGTTTAAGCTAGCTCCTAACCTCTCACTATATCCCCCTCTCCCACCCTGGCTTGATTTCTCTCCTTACTTAATCTGTTGGGTTTTTTCCTTCCCAGCTGTGGGAGCTGAGGTGCTCCAAATCTCCAAAGGAGTACTTCACTGTAGTCCACAAGACACTGAGAAGATAAGAACCAGTCAGCTCACGAGTATCTTTTCCTACTGGTTACTGGCATTGCCATTTGTCAGTGAGACAAAAGTTTCATGGTTATGTTGATTGACATACCTTTCTAGCAGTGTTCTTGAGGAAGATGGTGAAAACCTTGCTATCAAAAATTCTAATAAATATATTGTTTCTTAAATATCTGAGTAAGTTGCAGCTCTTTTTTTTTTTCCAGAGAAAATGAGAAAAAGATAGGATGAGAGCACAAAATCACTGAGCAGTCTGAAATATAATGACAAAAGAATGGGGTAAAATGTGTTAAATGTAATTACAGGGCTCAGAGGAAGTGACACATTTTTTAGCTGATAGTAGTAAGATTGTTGCTGAGAATTTTCTGTTCCAGAAATAGATATGTACTTTCTTTCAAATAGTTGGCTGGCAGGATGTATCACTGATTTATGTTACTGATGTGCTGATTTAGGAAAGAATGAAAAAAAAATGGCCAGCCCTTCAAAATATGCCATCCTTGTTGCCTGTTTGTTTTTCCTGTAAAGTTGGAGGGACAGCACAGACAGAGCAACCAGTGCAAAAATGACAGGTTTTTCGATAAATTTCTACTGGTTTCACAGAAATTGAGTGTGGGACAGGTAGAGAGAAAAAAGATTTTGTGTCAAAACTGAAGTGATAATAGTTATGGATTTTTTTCTAATACTGTTGCTTCCTATGGACTGCACAATGCTCTGTTTTGCCAGCAAGAAGTCTTATCTCCTTTCAATACTCTTTAGATGTGTAAAAGAACTTTTTATAGGTTTGGTTTTGGTTTTTTTTTCCATGAGATTATTATTGCAGTGGGTTGATACTCGATACGGGGCAGGGAACCTCAGGAAAATATTCTTGTAATGGTTTGGAAATACTCATTTTGTTAAAGAGTGAATTTTTCATTATTGATGTGAAAAGGCCAGTTGTGTTCTGGCACGCTTTTATGATGAAGTACTTTTCTGTACCTCTAAGGATGGGAGTAGTTGTCTTCCTCTTCATAGCATGCTGCAATCTTAAGACTTTATGGACAATACTGCACAGAGATGTTACTTTGATTTGTCATATCGGATACCTGCCTTTCTGTTGAGGGTGAGGCAGAATGGTCAAGGAAATAAAGGTATTTGTCATCTGGAGTATTCTCTTAAATAGAAAATGACAGGAAACCTTCCATCTTGAGCCACCTTTCTATCTTGAGCTTAACTTGTATTTGAAACTTCATTCAACTCTGTGGGATGAATATGGGAGCTGGAGTCCCAGTAGATGTATGGAACCAAACCTAATATTGTATCCCAAAATTCAATGATAGTCTGTTATGATTGTAAGTCATTTTAAGCTAATATTACTGGCTTTGTTTCTTTGGGGCTTTTTGAAACCTTTCTTCTTGGAAAAAGTACTTATTGCTTTCTAACCTTTTCCATGCATTTTGGAAATATTCTCAAGAACTCTTGCCAACTCTGTGGCAAATAAGAAGGCTTATATCTTGCAGGGTGATAGAGGTCCTTCTGTTGGCTTCACTTTCTTCAGTATGAAACAAGGATGCCTATGTTTAGAAGTTAAGTTTTCTGATCCTTATCCTAGCACCGTGAAGCAGTTTCTGAGCTTTCATATTTAGGACTCATGAGTATAATTTGGGTAAAACTGGACATGAAGAGTGAGGGGACAGGCATGTGTAAAACATATTTGCAAACAAGCAATAAATACAGCATTCATGTACGAAGAGAATGAAAAGATACTTGTGCTGTCACAGTGGAGAACTTTCAGACTTCATAAACATTTGGTTGATCATATAATTAAGATACCTTTAGGAAAGAATGCCTTCCTGTGTTGTTCCATTGCATTTCCTATGGTAAGATAGAATATGGTGGTTGCACAGCTGGTGGTATTGTATCTAGCTGGTCAGGAAAAGATCTTTAACCAAATTTTTTGTCTTTTTCTATTTCCAATCCAGTTTGTGGATTAGGTTTTTTTTTTTTTTTTGTGGTCAACAAGCAAAAGAGTCTGAAGAAAAATTTATGTTTATAGTTTCCTGAGCCCTGCTTTCACGATTTCACAAGACAGGATGGAAATGCATTTATGGCTTATTCTCCTGCTCCCCCTATTGAACACGCTGGTAGAAAAGTCACACGCTGTAGTCAAAACGTGCAGTTGATTATGCTTTTTCTCATGCTCAGCTTTTTTAAGCAGCTTTGCCATTGATCAGAGTTGATGCAGTTTCTGAAATGACTTACATTAGCTTTATTTTTGCATGTTAAAAGTAGTCATTGCCAGGCTAAGGCTGTGTGTGTGTTTAATTAAAAGGTAGTTTCACACTGGTGACTGGGTGGTGGGTCTGATGAAGCTACCAATATTATCATTGTTCCTCTCTAACAAGAATCTCCCTTTTTTTTTTTTCTTTCAACTGGAAAGTCTTCAGCATTTCATCAGTGTTTGTATAGAAGAAACACGTTTCACATCCTGCTCTACTTGAGTGAAAAAATCTTTCTTTCTTTGATTCTAAATGTCTGGGAACATAATTTTCCTACTGAGAAAGGTTCCTTGAACAGTTTGGGTTTTGGTTTGTTTTATCCAAGCCTGTGAATACCTACGTATGTGCTACGTGCACCCTGTATTCCTAGGTGCCTTCTATCTCACATGCCCTCCTTGCTAGGGTCTGAGCTTGTTTTTTGGAGGGAACTCCTGGTTGTAGCTTTCAGTTCTGTAGCATTATTCATCACACATCAGGCCCCATACCAGCACAAGAAACTTTTCATGTCCTCCCATTTACTAATGTGCATACACCCCTGTGGAAGAAGGGCGCTGTGACTGGCTCTTTTAATCTCTCAATTAGAATTTGGCCTCTATCCCATCTTTATCAGTTGTTAATTCTTGTTACCTAGGACAGAAACCAGTACACGTTTTCAGTGTGCTTTGACCTAAAATGTTTCCAGGCTAGATGTATAAAACTCATTTGGGAGAAGTTAAAGCAGAGGTTGGCAGGAAATAGCAAATAAAAGAAGTGAACTTGAGTGTCTTAATGCAGAGGACAGAGGAATACTAGCTGCTTGGTAATCTCTTGGCATCATAGGTAAGTAATTTGAAGAATGTGTAGTTACTTAATTTCTGGTTGGTTTGGATTTTTTTACTACCTCATTTGTAGAGATGGCATTGGGAAGAAAGCGTAAGTTTTGGTAAGAATTGCTCTAGGTAGGCAATTAAAGCTGGAATGATGGGAGGACAGAGGCCAACACTTGTATTTGGCTCTAACATGCAAATTCCTGATGGAATAATAAAGCCAGCAATTCGGTTTTACAAAGTTAGACTTGCTTTTACTATGTATATCTCCAAAATAAACTATAAATTATAAGGCAGGGCATTGTTCTTGATGGTTTCCAACCTGTGGAAGAGCAGATTGCCCAGAGACCAAAGGGCAGTTGTGGTGATTGCATATTGGTCACTACTGCAGTTAAAAATGAAGGTCTGGGTTTTTTGAAAACACATTTTTTATTTTAGTAATCTCATGTGCTCTTAAAGTGCACCTACACACAATCCTGTTTCCCTGTACTTGCAGTCTTGCTTTCCTAACGTATCAGATCCTAACACAGTCCTTATTGCATCTGAAGGCAAGTGTGCAGGCAGCCCAGTGTCACTAATGCTAACAAACCGTGACACGTTTTCAGCGTGTCGTGTAGTGGATTTATAAGCTCAGCTTGAAGTGGGCTACGGTTAGGCCTGTAGCTGATGGGTCAGACGGGTGCACAGCTAGCAAGAGGGTGCACTGAACAAATTTGAAGGAGGGATGCCAAAATTTTCTTGCTTAAATTATTTGAGAAACAATCATGGGGGAAGGGATTCAGAAATATTTTTCTATGATCTTCTCCCTGCTGAAATTTTAGCTGCCAGGATAGCTAGTGAGTTGTATTCAAAAGTTGTTGGCTGATACTCCAACGTAAGACCAGAATAATGCATTTTATATGTGCTGTTTCTGAGTGCTTGACACTGTCTCCCTGTTCTACCATGATAGTTCCAATTTAGCATTTCTCAAGAAGAGATGATGAGGTTGGGTAACGTGAACCTCCTGGATCTGAGAAAGAAGAAGCAGTGCTAGCCGTGTCCTGATGCTTTTGCGTCTTGCTCTCTTAGCAGCAGAGGTTATAATGGAGCTGGAAGACATGTTGGTGTTTTTCCAAGCTTCATTGATAAGAGTGCTGTGAACAGCAGATTTCAGTATATAAATGAACACGTTCTTTGGGAACGCTTGCATTTAGTTTCTCCTTGTTGAGTTTCAGAACAAACCTGGCCTCTAATTACCGTTTGGCATAGCTCAGTTGCACTGAGCTTCTTAACTATATCTGGAGGAGAACTGAGCTTCTTCCTTGGGTTCTTCTGGAATTTGTAGATGTGGCCACTTCTCAGCTTGGGTTACTTGGATGTGGCTGCTTCTCAACTTGTGTTACATGTTTTCTCCCAGGTCCAGTCTGTGTCACGAAATGACTCAACTGATTGCCCAGATATTCATAGTAGGCTTGTTCGTCTGTCTTCTGCCTTGAGTGCTATAGTGAGCACCTCTTACAGTGTCAACAGGGTAAGCATTTGTATCTGAGATAGGGCAGCTAATACCTCTGAGCTGACTTTTCACACTGCATCTCCAGCAGGTGTTACTGCATTGGTTCTGCCACTGCTCTATTTTTCAAGGTTCTCTTGACTACTGTAGCATCCAGTAATCCTAGACTGTAAAGAATAAAGCCACAGAAAAAAAAAGGAAGAGCACAGGAGTGTTTGCCAGTTGAACAATGTGAGTTGTTTGGCCAGTGGTCTTTGCAGAGAGTAAAATCCATTCTTATGCAGCATAGGTCTCTTTGGGGGATGGCTACATTTGAAGTGGAAAATATACCTAGATCCACTTAAAGTCAGTAGATACCCATGCCCCTCATATTTAGGGTAATTAACTTTTAAGTTAAAAGGGAAGAGGCCTCGATTCAAGTAAGCTCTTCATCACATTCTTAAACATCACTGAAATCAGTGGAATGGATCTGTGGGTTAAAATGTACAAGACCCCAGTTCAGCAAAGCTCTTTAAATCTAAACTGGGGGATTGTCCTGTAGAGATTAATGGTGAAAGACTGAGCTCTATCGATTGTCAGAGGAAAGAGGTTCCTTCACAAGCCTCTGAGTAAATGACTCCTGGGGCCTTTCCATGACTGCACATGCCATGCCTATTTGACTGCTAGTTCTTACCATAAACAGGGGTAAGCTTTGAGAACGTTTTCTGCCACAGGAGAAAAGATCAACGACTTCTGCGTTAGCAGATTGCCAGCTGTAAAGGGGCCGTACGTGGCATGGGGAGGTTGTACGTGGAAATGTCAGTTTAACCTGAGGCCTTTTCTCAGGTGTTTTTTCTCATTTCAAAAATGCATCCCTCCAGGCTGGTGACCAGACCTGACAAGTTCAGCAGTGATCAACATCCACCACTGTAACTGGAGTTCATGGGTTTATCAGCTGTTGGCGCAGTGCTTCGTACTGGTATATATGATTTCTTTGTCGTAAATTCAGGACAAGCTAGAAATACCTGAGATATTTTGCCTGACTTTGAGAGATGTATATGGAGTGGGCAGGGCAACAGTGGTGGAAAAATCAGGGAAAACACCTGTGCTTTTAAAAAGTCTCTTCTGTGGCTTTGAAAGTCCAAGAATTTCTCAGCCAGAGAATGTATTTCCTCCTCCTTTTTATAAGCTACTTCTTTCTTTTGCCTTATTAATTGTGGATCTGCTCCTGCTTCTATTTAAAGCCAGATGCAAAAATCAGTGACCTGACTTTCCTAGGTACAATGTTGTAAATCTGAAGAACCAGGTGAGTAGATTACTCTAGTGTAAGATCATGCCCCCATGTCTGTTCTTTTGAGATATGGGATAGTTCCTGCTGTGTTGAAATCACTGTGTGGAGGGTGTTGGGTACTTCATGAGGAGCTCCAAACTCTGCAGGACTGGGATTCATCTTACAACTTAAGTATTTCAGTCTGATTTTGGAGACCTCTGTATGTCTTCTCTTCCATTTGTGGTGTTCAAAAGTCTGTTGCGATGGAAGTAGCACCTGAAGGTGTAATTTGCCCGAAGAACCTGCAATGAAGCAGTTACATTAGCAAATGGTAACGTACCCCAGAGTTGAGTAAAATAACAGAGGCCGCCAAGTTTTTCTTGTTTGTGTGATGAAATGTTGTCAAATTAAGTGATTTGTTGGAGCCTTCCTTTAACTTCTGTACAGCAGTAAGCTTAGAGGAAAAGAAGATTGCATTATTTTTTAAAAAGCTTTATTTGTGACCCGGACTTGTTGCCTCTGACCCTCTTGGGCTTAAATAGTTAAATTATATCAATGTCCAGTTTGTTTCACTGTAGGTAACACATCAGCTGAATACTCTTGTGCATAATCTACTGTATCTTTTCTCTGTTCTGTGTCAATGTATTATGTGTATTTGGATTACGGTTCTTTTTTGTATTAAATTATTTTATGTTATAGAACAATATTTAAGTGAAGCAAAGAGCTAATGAAAGTTGTTGGCGTTTTGGGATTTCTTTTCTCTTCTTTTGGATGTACTGTAAATCGTAAACCAAGGATGCCAAGCAGGCTTGGTTCAATGGCTAAAATTATTGTATTACAGTGTAATGCTGATCTAGGCCTTGTCTCAACACTAGAGCACACAGACTTGAATAAAACTGTTATAAAAGTGATCGTCTTTAGGCCTTGAATTCTTGGGTTTGTGCTTCAAATAAATTTTGAGCAGGTATTTAGAATAGCAGTGGCTTTACCTTGCTCTGGGGAACTCAGAATTTTTCCCAGTGCCACAAGAAGTTTGTTCTTCTTTGCTGGGCATCTCGGTCCCGATCAGCTGTTCCAGCTCTGGGCTATTCCAGCTCAAAAACCTCAGGCTTTTTGAAATCTGTTTTTGCAAAACCCCAGACAGCTTAGTATCAATCTTGGCACCTGGTACCTGTCTGCAAACCCCCTTCTGGCTTTTTTTCTGAAGGGGGTAATGAATTGCAAACCTTTTTTACTATGGCTAATATAGTATATTATATATATACTCATTATAATAATATATACTCATTAGCTTAACGAGTTTCCTGCTCTTTATTTAGAATCCCAGCCAGAATGTGAATCTGAACGCCTGGATCTAATGCAGTAACACGTTTTGGGCGTGATGACATTTAACAGATGGTTTAGATTCACTTCTGATGCTGTGCCTTTGTCCCTGCCACATCATTCAGTGAGACACAGTTGCTTGAACAAGGATCTTTCCAAGCTGGTCTTTCAGCTGCTGTTGGTGTGAAAGCCAGAACACCGCGGGTTTGACTCCCAGGTTGCGTGGTTCGTTCCTGGGTTGTGCCCTTGCTCTGCTCCGACACCAGCCCGTCGTTTTGCATTTCTCTGCTCTAAGAAACACAACTACACTTAGGGAGGACTGCGTAGTACAGGAGCTCAAGTTTCATAATTTCCATTGAAAAGAAATTTCTCTCTAATGTGGTTACGTGCAAGCAAATCCTACGCCCTTGCAGGGGACGTGGAGACCCACTGGTGCCTAGGTGGGGTTTCACTAGCCAAGTACTGCGTTCAAACTGCCGCAGTGGCGGGGGGCGATAGGCTGGGAGGAGAGTGGACAGGCCACCGGTTAAGTTTACTTAGAAATAATGGCATGCAGAGTGAGTTGCCTTTTCACTTGCTTTAACGAAAGGTGTCTTGCAATGGGTTATCTTCCAAACTCTTTCCCCCCAACCCTGAATGCTTCACACTAAAACAAATACTTTATTTCTACCTTCCATAATGTTTTACTGACCAAGATCCTATTCTCAAAGAATCAGATTTTCTGTGTCAATTCACTCACCTGTCACAAGCATCAGGTTCCCATAATGTTCAAGCTGGCCCCATGAGGAGCCAAAGTTTAGATGCGTGGCCAGCAAATGCAGCCTGTGTAGAAAATGGCAGCTCACTGGGGCTGAAAATGAAAATACAACTGGAAGTTTCATCATTCAGTGAATCTAACCACTGGAATCTAACCACTGATACCAGAGAGGGAGGATCCTAAATGAAAGCTGCCAGGGTCAGCATGGGTGCAGAATAAACACTCCAGCAGATGTTTTGGGTTTTGTAGTTTTTCAGTTGATGTGTGGGCAAGGGTTGCAAATTATACAGCACAGATGTTAACATGGGTCTTCGCCTGTAAATAGGCTCAAACGAGGAAATCAAATGGCACGTGCTGGAATAGCACATGTGGGGAGTGCTCTGAAAGCAGAGCCTACAATGCCGAAGGTGTGCCCACGGCATCCTTTGCTCTGACTTCTGATAGCCTTCCAAGGCTACACGGGTTAGGAGGAGCGAGCCCAGGCTTTTCTCTATGAAGCAGTTGCAGCTAATGTGACAAAGTGAGTCTGTGGTTTCAAGTGTACTGTTGATATGCTGGGTCCTTACACGGAAGAGAGGGGCTGGCCCACTGCAAGTGAGCTTTGCCCAAACCTAATTGATTGCAGCGTGAGAGGTTTGCGGGCAAGTGGGTATCAGGGTCAAGGAGACCAGGCTTTAGAAAAAATGCTGGAGTGAACACGGCAACAACAAACATCAGAGTATCTTAACAAGGGTTAACAAGCTCCATCTTTGTGCTGGGACACAAATGACACTGCAGTTTGCTTGGAAAATAATTGTGACTAACGATGAGCAAAGCTGTGGGGTTTTCAAGTAGACTTCAACGTGCTCATGGCTCTTTAGTACCTAATCTGAAACCTTACTAAATAGTATGTGATTCACTTTCTGTTAAGTCCTCATTAATTTAACAAAGAAGAAAGGCAAGTGGAATGAAAAGAAGCAGGATCAACTGATAGCACTCCAACACAAAGTAGAACAAAACCGTAATCATGTTACTAAATATAACCAAAGCCCGTACACTTCATGCCTGCAAAATGTCCTCTGAAGTTTATTCCTTTCTATGAAAGTCATGATCCAACATCCTAACTTTAGTAATAAAGCATGGATTTGAATACTCAAAAAACCATGAATGGGATGACCTGTCACAGATTGCAGACAATATTAAAAGAACCAACTCTGATGGATACGAATGCCTTACACAATTGTGTTTTCGAATGGGACCCTGAGTCAGTAGTTGGAGAACTGATCATCGTACAAAGAGCTGACTATTTTTGCACGAGTCTGGCTTTTTTTGGCTGTATGACATGCCTGAACCACCTCATTTTGATGCAGTTCTTGCCACTCTGGGCTCCATCTCAGACTGGCAGCTTAACCTTGTGGCTCACCCCTTGTAAACTTACACTTCTTTGGAAGTTTGAGTGTGCATCAGGATGTTGCCTCTATATTCTAAACAGCACCAGTGGAGGGCAAGGCATGCTGGTCAGCAATGTCGCCCTCAACCTCTCTCTTGTGACTGAAGCACTGTGCAAACCATCACTTTAACTGCCATCATCTAGTCCTATAACTCATACCGACGTTTTTTTGGCCAATAGGTCTGCTTCAGCTTGCTAGTATTGACTGCCAAGGTCCACCACAGGAAAACAGAATGAAGCTGGGAGACCACAGAGCTGGCTGAGCACTTGGATTCATCTTCCTGATGTTACTTCCATGGCTCATTACACCCTTCCTTTATCCACTTTTAGAATGGGGATGTTTATTACACACATACTTCTCAGTGTTACTCTGAGTGTGGGGGAGTAAATGGGATTTAGATGATGCAAATCTCTCACCTTTGTGCTGTTTGTTTTAGCTACAGTGACCCTTTGCTAAATTGACTGAGATGATAATAGAGTGTTTCCCGTGATGGGCAACTAAAACAGAAGCTGTTTGGATTTGTGCCCTGTGGTGAGTGTGCCTCTGGGAAGGGAATTCTCTCTGCTGGCATCCCAAAAGCTTTTGCAGGTACTGCCTGTGACCCACGGTTTGGTTTATTCACATCCTGCCCAAGGCTTTGACCAAACATTGGGTGAAGCTGCTGCAGGGTGTCCTTTGGATGGGCCCTGCTGCCAGGTGGCCAAGGGAGGGAGGAAATGGGGGTGGCTGGGTGGAGGGGGGCAGGGGATGCATTCACCCTACCCCTTAGGCAAGGCATCACTTCTCTCATTCAAGGGTATTTTCCTGGCACCCACTACCATGATACCCAAATACCAGGTGGACACACCTAAGCTTTTCAGTGTAGTCAGGGGAGCAGAAAAGCAGCAGGGTTTGGCCAGAGGCACTTGGTGACCCTTAGGTAGAGTCCTTGTCTTAATCACTCTTCTCAGGTACGTGTGCACATCTCCAAGCTTGCAGGCAGTGCAGAGCTCTTGGTAAGTGGAGCACATCTGCATGTTTCCTGTGCTTGCTCCTGCCTATGTGTGGGATAGCACATATGTGTGTACAGTGCTCTTACCGCATGAGGTGTGCTCTCGGGGTATCACTGTTAACAACTATTTGACCCTATGGCAATCAGCACTCCTGTGTGGCTGGAGCTCTATACCCTGACCTCAGTTCTATTCAGGAAAACAATAAAGTGGGAAACCTTTAACAGCTGTGTAGGTGTGCAGAGGGTGGCTACATGCACCTGCGGCTCAGCCACAGGTGAATCAGAAAGACACAAATTCTTCTTGGCATTCTGCTCAGCGTCAGGCTGACACCGACCTCTTGTCCCTGGAAGACCTCATTCATCCTCACAGGTGAGTCCCTACCTTTGGCTTCTGATACAGCTCAGTGACTGTGCCACATATTTGTTATGTGATGGGTATGAACAAAGTATTCATCCAGGTTCTGGTATCAGGCTGGAGTTTGAGGGAAATGTACTAAATTTAGAGTTAGCCAAAATGCATGGATTTGAACATGTGAGGTGTATCGGTTTCTTCACTGGCTGTGTTAAAGTGTGGATTAATTTTATCCTCATGGCATGCTGGGAAAGAGTCAACACTTGATCTCCCTGAAAGTCACCATACGTCCTGGCTACTTTTGTTCCTTTCTAGAAGGAAGGGTTTTGGCGAACACAGCGCTGCTGCAGCTGGGAACAGTGCTTAAAATAACATCATGGCTCCAGCTCAGATCGGTAGCCGCTGGCAGCCACACTGTGGATTGCCAGGAAGAAACTGTTTGCATCCTCAAACCATAGGGGATGTTCCTACCAGTGCAGAAATATTAATTGCTAAATGCTTTGTGCCATGACAGGCTGGTAAGGAGGTGGATTTACTGTAAAAAGGCAAGCCAGGGTATAGACAGCAAGTGCATGCTGCTGTGAGGCCGATGACTCAGGCTGTGATGGTCTGTGTCCTGCTTAAGAACTTGAAGGACAAAATTTGCTGCAATGACTGTTTTGTTTCACCACTTTAATGCCCAAGAAAATTTACCACATCTGCGTCTGAGTGCTATGCTGTGTCACTGAGAGGCCAAAAATAAAACAGTTTCTTGCAGTAGACAACGTGGTAAAGAACCTTTGCTGGTGCAGTTCATTTGGTTTAATGTGGTTCAGATCAGGTAGTAACCAGCAGCCGCTCTCAGGCACCAAGCACTGGGTGGCTGTGTGCCCTATTGATTGGGGTCCCCCAGTTGGTCACAGCACAGAAGCCACTACCCCATTCAAGACATGTTGTACCCCTGAAGGATGTTGATATCTGGTCATTGCACAGACCTGCTCCCAGCCCAGCCATGCAATTGCTGGGTAACCCTTTGGTAACACACATCATTCTCAGCTCTCTTCCCTGCAAGAAAAGGGCTCCTGCTCCTTCCCAGGAGGCTTGTGAGGGCAGAGACTTCCCTGTGGGAGGAGGGGACATCTTGTCTGAAGCCTTTCCCTTCACTGGCAGGTGTGAAGGTGATGTTTTTTTAATTACAGCTGATTACATGCTGGTGTTATTGCTGGTTGCCATGCTTCTGGGCAGAACTGAAGCACTCTGCCCAAACAGGCTGAAGGCATCTGTCCCAGGGCTGAAAGCTTCTTATCTATAGAGCTGTGCAGCAGTTCTGAACAGCTGCAGAAAGTGGATGTGAATACCATATTGTCCATTTCACACCACCTTCCTAGAGCTTGTGTTGGAAGACTTTGGGACCATCTGTGTATTTTCTTTCCTGTCTTAGTTATATTCCTTGCCCCAGTCCAGCATCTTTCAGAGTACTCAGCCTTTATTCAAAAATAGATTGAGGGTTTATTGCAGGACTGTTGCCCAAGAAGCAGTCTCTGATGTGGCTCACTTGGTGCCAGTTCAGTGCAGATGAAGTAGAAGTGGGAAGAACCACTCAAGCAGGTGACAAGTCACAAGGGGCTCCATGGATGTCAAAAATCCTTTTCCATTCAACACCCCTTGTCACTTGCCCAAGGTGGTTGGCCAAAGGTCAGGGATGTTCCCTAGGTGTTACACCAGACAGGGGTGTCTCAGCGGATCTGGGAAGTTCACTGGTCCTCAGCCTAGACATAGCGAGGGTTCTCAGGCTCTTCAGAGGGTCACACAGCTGTATACGGGCAGATAAGGGCTGGGAACAGGAGCAAGGCATGTCTGTGTCCCTGATGTCACTCGCTGATAGAGAGACTTGCTGATTGTTTTCCTGTCAAGATTGACGTGGCAGCTGAAAGATAAAGGGCTTCTGGGATAGGAAGGAAAATATGCAGAGCTCCCTTTTGGGTTCTGCAGCCCAAACCGCACTGGAGCGGGGCTCCACAGGGAAGAGAGGAGGCTGTAAAGGATCCATGGGAGGAACTGGTCGGGCTTTGGCTTGTGTTGTCCGGGCAGGGTGGGGAGCTGTGGGTCAACAGGGAGTGGGTCTGTGCTCAGTCCCCATGCCTTGCTGCCCTCTCCTTATCCAGCCTGTGCAGAAATTGCATTTTACCGAGGGCTTGAAATTCACAGCTGGCATTTGGCCACTTGCCAACATGCACCTACTGCCATCAAAAGCTGCAAAATGCTGGCTTTCTCAGGTGCCACTAGGCTTTGGTGTTCCCTGTTCTCACATCCAAAGCAGCCTTACACACAGGTTGGTCAAGAGAGAGCGGTCAGACAGAAGGATGTCTGCGCATCCCAGTCTGATGACTGGGCATCATGAAAACCTGTGTCCTGTTGATAACTCGGTGATGAGCTCCCTGTGTGCTCCCTATACACGTTCCTGTCCTGCTCTTGCTTCCAGGTGTACCCATTTAGTTTCCTGATTCCCACCCAACCTTCTCAGATGCATTTCCAGAGCCTCATCTGTCAGTGCTCAGTTTTGCTTATGTGGCTGTGCCTTTTTCTGTGTTTTTCTAGCAGATGAGATACTAATTGATGGGCACCACATCTATTTCCAGCTGAGTTGACTTTCTGTATTTATAGGCACCAATCACTGGCTGGTAACTAGGTACAAAATAATAACCAAGGTGAGCATGTGACCATCAGAGAACTGGGCTTTGTTCTTACAGCTGCTTGCATTTCGTTCCTTACTGATTTTTATTCTTCTGTTTCTCTCTACTAATGCTCAGCCTTTCATCAGTTTTGTCCCAGGCTGAGGCTTGTGCTGATTTTGTCTGGCAGTGAGCATCAGGATGCAAATGCAAAATTACATGCTTCCAGCACCCCAAAACATATTCCTGACCTTTCTGGTTGCTATAAATTGTTCACTGGCTAAATTACCTTGGTGAGCTGTGCATTTTTGGCTACTACCCTTACACATCTTTGAGGTGATTAAAGCCATAATGTACCTCAAAACCAAGAATTTGCTTTCCCCAGATTCAAGGTGAGCACCAGATAAGTGCAGATTGCAGAAGGGAGTTTTGTTCCTCCATGGAAGGGAACTGCACACACAGGCGTCTAGGTGAGGATGGTGCCTCTGACTCAGGCTGTGCAGCACGTTACCTCTCCTGGCCTTGGATGTGGGAGCTGGGGGAGGCAAATCCACGCCATGTGCTGAAGGATGAGAGATAACTGGCCTGTGCTGCAGGCAGGGAGGCTGAGAGACAGCAGCGAAGCAAGTCTGACAGTGAGGAGATGAAACCATGGCAGTGTGCTGCTGCGACGTTTTTTCCAGTCATGTGGCCTGAGCATCAGAGACACTTGGCAGCTCTACAGAGCAACTGTGGGGCAGGCATTTCTACCTGCTTGTTTCCTTATAATCTGTGATGGGAAAAATGATCAGCACTTTGCTATCTTTCCTGTTAGAATCGTTTTCCTAACGTCCACCATAGATGTCTCTGGCTGCAATTTAAATGAGTGCACATAATGACTGAAAAGGAGGAAAAACTCCTACGTAGAAACATTTGAGGATGGAGGCTGGGAGAAGGCCATGGGTAGAATCACCATTTTGGGGATGAAAGTACTGTTTAATATTCCAAACAAAATTCTTATATGGGTCATTCTACAGTTTAGAAACTGAGGCAAAAAGGGGTTTAAATAATCTTTTCCAAGTTGCAAGATCTCAGCAGGACTGAAAGTAGATCCTGGGAGTCCTGCTTCTTAATTCCCTCTTCTGGCCTCAGCGCTCTTCTTTGGCTTTCTACAAGTGTTTTTTCCTTGAGGTATACATTAACTTGCTCTCTTGGACAACTGCATTTGGTTGTTAGCAGGGATAATGATGTTAAAGCAAAATGGCTGGATATCTCTAGAGGTCCACAGGAAAGCACAGGATGCTCCAGTAAGAGCAGTATTACCAGGAAAGTGATGAATGCTATAGCTAGGTACTGAGTAATGTACCCTGAGAACCAGCCTTTTAATGTCCTATTAAGAAGAAAAATGACGTACAGAAGTTGAGGCTATTTTTGATTTTCGATAATTGTTTCCTAAGAAAACATTGCATTCTACCCAGAGGATCAGTCAAACGTTTTCTTGTGAGTTCCATGGGTTTTAGCTAATAAAAGGGACGTTGCTGACTGGTGTGCAAGCACAGGGTGATAAAGCATTTCTCTTGGTCAAAGCTTAAAATATCCGGGGAGTGTCAGCATCCCTCAGTGGTGCCGTACATTACACATAGCGTCTCTGAACTGGAGTGCTGAGCCCACATAATCCAAGCTGTGGGTTCCTTCATGTACACCACCAGAGATGATCTCTGTTCCGTGTTGGGGGTGTCAGGGTCTCCTCATTCTTTGGAGAAGTGCATTGGTCCTCCTAAGCCCAGCAGACCCAGGGATTCAGCCAGGTGCTGGCAGTCTGTGGCAGATGGTGATTATCTACCACACAATCTGGTGGCCAGGGTGAGCAACCCATCCTTAACATCGTTGAGTCCTGAGGGAACCAACATTATTTTGGTGTCAGAGTACACGGGGTCTTTCCTTATTCTAGTTTCCACTGCATGTGCTAGTACTTTTTAATCCTTGTTCTCACACACTCTGGTCATGCAAAAATAACTGCAACATAATGCCAGATGTTCTTCTTCCACTTTTGCCCTTTGTTTTGCTGGCATTTCAGGGCAAATCTAACCACTCAGGAGGTGCCTCAGGAGGAGGTGCCTCTGGAGAAGGTACCTCTGCATGAGCAGAGAGAGGAAGGAGGGGTTGGGAGGTTGCCATAAGGTGTATCAGGAAAGGATATAAATGGATCTGAAGCTTTGCTGGGGAAGAACCATTGTTTTTTGCTTTTAGTGCTGTCTGGGGCCCTTTCAGCCTCTTCGTACTACAGTTTGGCCCTTTGCCTGATATTACTGACCTGAGAAGACTAGACAAGTCTGGGTTTAAAATGTCTTTTCTGGGGCAGGTACCAGTCCTTCATTGTATGTACTGGTACTTCTTATAGTAGTATGTTACACACTTCAGTGCTGATATCCTGGGGTCAGTGCTCAGAACCTCTTCTGAACAAGCAATACTTTAGATAAATTAAGGTGGAACTAATGAAATTGGATATACTGAGAGGTAGAGAGCTATCTGCTGGGCATCTCAAATGCTGGGTACATATTTTAATTAAGAGCATCTTTCTTCCTCAGGTTTTCATGCAGCTGCAATCAGACCCGCATAAAGGACAAACCTGGGTAACACCAACATTTGAGGGGAGAGGAAAAGTATGCAGATATGACATCTAAGAGCTGCAGAAAAGATAATAAATCAATAACATGAGGTTTAGTGAAACAAACATAGCAGGACTGAATGTTTTCACTCCATACAATATTTACTGCCTGTAGTAATTTGTCCCAGATACAGGCCATGATCTGGAGCTATTCACAGACATTTGAGGATGCAGTTTCTATGAAAGATGCCACCCTAGTATTGATTCAAATGAAAGGAATAAGCTTTACAGCAGACATTAAAGGAGCAGGGAAGCACTGGTTGAGAAGCAGAACCCCAGAAAAGGATCTGAGGCTGGAAATATAGTTGCCTCTGGATTAACATCAAATGCTAATACTAAAGCAAAACTGGCAAAATACCATTTGGTGGAGAAAGGGGCAGGGCTCTCCAAATAACCTGGGGAAGAAAAGTCCTGCTCAGGTCTACAGCTCAACTCCATGTAGAGCCCAGCATAGCAGCTGAAAGAGATGAATGATACAGGACAGAGGAATTTAAGTGACAAGCTTAATTGTAAGTTAACATGTCCTCTACTAAAGAGCAAATGAGCAATGGGACAGGAGCCCAGAGAACGAGAGGCGCTTTTGCCTTTGCACATGGTATATCCTGGAACTGCCCTTACCCTGGAAGCTGGTCTTCAATACTCTTCTACCTCTTGGAGACGTGCTTCACTTTGTGAAGTACCAGGTGTTCCTAATAGCTACTCTGTGCTGATTTCTAAGTCTTGATCACATTTAACACCCCTCTGATTGGAGTTATGCAGTGAATACATCCTTCTTGTACCCAGTCTTTTTGCCATTCTAGCTCCAGCTGGGGATAAAGAGAGGAAAATAACTTCTGACCTCCCCTAGCAGGTAGATGGTTGGTGTGCTAGATAACATCCTGTCCTACAGATAAGAGAGAGGCAAGTCAAGATGCTGGCAGAACTTTAAAAGTAAATGAAAGGAGAGAATTATCTCTCCTTGAATGACAAAAGGAGGAAGAGATCCCCCATTTCATGTGCATGTCTGGTGCCCTTGCCCTCTCTTACCTGTGTGCTCTCCACAAAGACAGATGATATTCTGTGCATTGCTCCAATAAACAACCTTGGGCCCTACCAAACAACAACAAAATGCAAAAGGTTTGGCACTCCAGCCATTTTTCCCAGGGGTAGATCCCAAGGGCAGAGTGGGAAGAGCTTAGTGGAGCAAAGCAGCTGAGGAGAGCTGTGCATCTCCGAGAAGAAGAACAGGGGCCAAGTGAGAGATAAGGAACCTGTCGGTGGTGTTGGGTTCTCCAGGTCAAAATGAAAATTGATGAACTTAATCTATGTGAGGTGAAGTCTGATGTAGAAATAAAATCAGTTTAAGTGGGGGAGGAAATAGTCAAGGGAAGTCTGGAATAGCTGTACATTATACTTCAGGGGCCAGGATTCAACCGTCTCATTTTGCAGATGGGATAATGTTGAGGGAAATATAAACCACCTCTAAAGTACACATATGCCTGTGCATTCACATCCTTTCCCACACATGCACCTGAGCATGTGTGTGTTGGGTAGGCATCTGCAATCAGCTCAGTACAGCACCTCTGTGGTTAGTAGTTTCTAAGCAGGAGTTATATCTGGTGTCACAGCAGCCACTAGAGAACAACCTAGAACAACTGTGGCACGCCTCTCAGCATCGTGAAATTGTGAATTAAAACCCAACCAAAATTCTCTCCTCGCTCCTAATCATATTAACACTCCTATATAGAATAGAATTCTAAAAAAGGCAGTTTTACTTTTGCTGATTTTTCCACACTTCCAGAGCATATCTGTTTACAGGCTGTAAGGCTTGATTGAGTTTGAAGACAAATGAGAAAACAGAAGTAAAGCATTTAGCTGCTTTCTGGATCATGCTGCAGCAGTTTGCTTCCATACAATGGCAGGTCCTCCTACAGCTAAAAGGTTGCAGTGCAGAGATGATAGAAGCTAAGATGAATTCACAACGGCTTCCCCACTCCTTCTAAGTCAGTAGGGTTCAGACTGAACTCTGGAAGTCAAAACCACCATCTATATTTGGAATTGATTGTGGATATAATACAAAGCCTGAAATCTGCAGAGGGGGTTACAAACCTAATAGAAAGCCCAAAGTACCCCTGTAAGAAATACTCTGACAGTGGAGGCAGAGCTTGGAGATTTTTGCCTTGGGAAGGGAAGAGCACTGCCACTGTAGGCAAAACCTGCAAGAGAACCAAAACATTTCTGCATGGAGGAGGGGTGCTCTGAGAAGGGAGTTGTCAGGCTTTCTGCCCTTGAGGCTGTGGGCTGCAGCATTCTGGCAAGCACAGCCAAGCTACAATCAAACATATTCTTTTTATTGCAACAGATGATGACAAGACAGTTTTTCAGCAGACACTCAATTATTGTATGAAATAGATGGTTGAGCATAAGGCGAAAGTTCTCTTTTTAGATAAAGCTGCTCTTCACTTGAAACTGCTGTAATTAGAAAATGTATTTGGAGCTGCTGGATACTCCTGCCTCTGCAAGCTTTTTGGATCTCCATCAGAATTTCAGAGGTACAGGCTTCTTAAAATATCTCTGAGATCACTGGACTTGCGTGTCAGACTAAAGTATGTAGCATACTGCAGTGTAGGTAAATAATAAATAGCACCTTTCCAACACTGTCACCTTCTTAATAGGAACAGTATAAAAAATGCTGTTCCTTGTCTGCTAAATTTGTCATCCGTCAGTGGCTGCTGGGTGAAATCCAGTAGTTACACAAGGAGTGAGAACTGTCCCTTCCTCCTTGCCCTCCGCCTCCCCAGCAGTCACAGACAGCTTGTCCGCTTGCCCTGGGAGCAGCCACCAGCCCAGGGGGACATCTCTCAAAGGCCAGCTCTCCCCGTGACAGAGCTCCACACCCACTCCTGCTCTCTGCAGCTTTGGCGTGGCTGTGGGCTTGACAGTCCCTTTCAGGCTTCTCTTAAAATTTGGCAGCAGTTCTTCCTGCCACACTGAAGTTAACTTGGATTCAGAGAGTGATGTTCTTGTGCTTTGAAGACTACATTGAGATTGCTGTCTGCACTGATCCAAGCAGATACCCTGCTCTCCTGCTAACCCACCTCTGCTCTGGAAGAAGGCTCCTTACTGTTATAAAATGAAAGGATTAACCCCTTCTTGGTCATTTGATTTTGTGCACACGAAGGACATGGACCTGTTGGAGCAGGTCCAGAGGAGGGCTGTGAAGATGACCAGAGGGCTGGAGCACCTCTCCTGTGAGGACAGGCTGAGAGAGTTGGTGTTGTTCAGCCTGGAGAAGAGAAGACTCTGGGGAGACCTTGTAGCCCCTTCCAGTACCTAAAGGGAGCTACAGGAAAGGTGGGAAGGGACTTTTTACAAGGGTATGTAGTGGGTATATACAAGGGTATAACAGTTTTAAACTTGAAGAGGGTAGATACAAGAAAGAAATTCTTTACTGTGAGGGCTGTTAGACATTGTTGCTTAGAGAAGCTATGGATGACCCATACCTGGAGGTGTTCAAGGCCAGGTTGGATGGGGTTGTGAGCAGCCTGGTCTAGTGGGAGGTGTCCCTGCCCATGGTAGGGGGCTTGGAACTGGATAATCCTTAAGTTCCCTTCCAAACTAAACCATCCTATGATTTCTTTCCTTTCATGTGTGTTTGGGAGACAGGGGATGGCCAAAACCTCGAGGAGCCAAATAATGTCCCATTATCTTCTGTGCAAACCTGCCAAGGTAATGGCAAACTCACAACTAAGCATGAGTGGGGATCAGGATGAAGAAGTACGATGGAAATGCTGATCAAGGTACATCGATATCAATCCAAAAAAGCAACCACCTGAAAGCTTCCTATATTAAATAGTGAAATCTTTTAAGTAAAAGTCTTCAAAAAGAAGTAGGTAAAAGAAAACTT
Source organism: Jacana jacana (assembly GCA_013400555.1). NCBI lineage: Eukaryota > Metazoa > Chordata > Aves > Charadriiformes > Jacanidae > Jacana > Jacana jacana. The sequence continues at coordinate 67,485 of VZTM01013872.1, read as the reverse complement.
AATGAGAAATCTTTCAGTGATGGGAAATGCAGAGGTTCTTGAATTCCCTCTATTGTTTGTGGATTCAGTGGTAGAAATTGGTGTAGAGTTTGCATGGAATTGGATTACATGTTTAATGTATCTCCTGCAAGTCAAATCCGTAGTTATCCTGCAAGTATATATGTGTGCGTATGTGTGTGTGTGTGCCTATCCCAGAACATACTGAGAATTCCCGAGATGTTAACAAAAAAATTCTCACTCCAAAGTCACTGTTTATGTTCAACCTGAAATATTTTGTTCACTGCTAGTACAGCCAACTCATGTTGAGAAGCCGATCCTCCAGCCTCTGTACTGTGTCAGCAGGGCTTCAGTACTGCCACGACACGGATACAAAACCATCCGTCTCGTCTGCAGCCACCCTGAAAGAGAGATGGGGGAGTTATGGCATGAAGCATCAAGGAAATGAAACCATCCCAGTGTTTCCTGAGGGGCCATTACAGGCATCAGTGGGATAAACCAGTTTTCTGTTGTCTCATAGGTGACTGTAAAAACAGCATCAGAGGGTTTCTGGTTTATTCCTTCCCAGTGTCACTTCCCAGTCAGCCAGTTCAGCCCGCACGTAAGCAACGCTTTGTATCTCACCAGCAGGAAGGCATCTCAGAAGGGAAAACTTGTTCAATCTGTCTCTGACTGTTACCAGCAATTCAATTTCTACTCTTAATGCTCAGGTGGCCAGATTATAGAGCTAAATCAGGGTGTTGAAAAGCTACGAGCCGGTTTGCTGCATTGGTGAGTCTTCCTCTGTTTATTGCTGCTGTATTAATTCCCAGGCAGAATCTCATGGAGAGTTGTTTGGATCTTTTCCCATTTAAATACATATAAGGGTAAGAGCAAATGAATGATTTTTCATCCTGCAGAGCAAACCCATGCCTGCTGAAAGGCCATTTTATTTTTTCTCTGATATCTAATCCTTTCCTTTGGCAAAGTAAATAATGAGACACTTCTACAGATCTGATTAAGCTCAGCATCCCTTTTCAAATGACAGAAGATCAATACTATTACTAAATCCATTAAACAGTTCTTCACACTTCAGTTGTGCTCTCTCTAGGATATATGAGAAAGAACAGAAGGGTATTTTGGCTGTTATAAAGAAAATGCATGATAAAGCCTTTTCTCATGTTCCACTTTCTCTTCCTGGCTCCAAGCCACTCATATGTTCCTGGATCCCCATTCCTTGAATCTGGCTCATGGGCTGGAATTAGCAAGAGACCTGGGATGCAGGAGGGACTCTTGTCTTTCATCCTCTTAAGCCAGGCTTGAATCCACCAGCATATCTGGAAGTTCTGTTTTTTAAGTTTAATGACAAGTGATCTGAAGTAGGTCTAAGTTTCCGCTTTAGTTTTTGGTTTATTACCCGTTTTCTCACTGGTACACTGAAAATTTACACAGTCCCTGGATGAGAATCCGGGCACTGCAGCTCTGTGCACATAGATGAGAATAGAGTTTTGCAGCAGTTTTTGAGGTCATATATCCATTTTCAAGCCAGTGATTGACCATGTGTGAATAAAGGATATAATCTCAGGGACAGGATTGTGTTTTCTTCCCAAGGCAGAGCAGAGGGAAGCTTTCTGTGTGATTTTGATGAACAGAGACTTGGCTCTAGAGCTCCCACTCTGCAGGCTGGGCTTTGGGCATGCTGGTATCTTTCTTCAAACACCTCTCTGAGGTAGGGATTCTCCTTGGCATGTTAAAAAACTGACATGGAAAGCTTTAGTGTCCACAACATGGCATGTTCGCTGGGAATGAGCAGTGCTTCCCATTTCTCCTGTCAAGAAAAACAGTGTTGCTGTTGCAGGTCTGCACCTCCCAGTCAGCACCAGTTACTGCTGCTTCACTCTTACCAGACAGGTCAAGTACAAAAAACACTGGGGACATTGAACTCCCTTTCTCCACCAGAGGTGGTCCCTCCAAATCAGGTAGTTTTTCAGTATCTCAAAAGTTAAGGGCAAAGTGTTGGAATAATTCAGAAAAAATGCTGACGTGTGTCAGTAGGCAACCCGACACACACCCGTGCTTGTCTGTGACCTGAGGTCACCACCAGTCACCCTGCGTGCTCCTTCTGCATCCCACTCCCTGTAACCCCTCATCATTGCCTCATTGTACAGCATTATTGTTCAACAACTTGCTGACTGGTTTTTGCATCGAATGAATTATTCAGCAGCAGACGGAGTTCTTGTTTCTAACAGCAGAAACAATACTTCATGCTCATATCATAAAATCCCTTCAACAGTGTGCTGAAAATATTGCTTGTTGAATTCTTCCCTACCCAGCAATAGGAGATGGGGCTAGCTCAGTGCAGTGAGAAATGAGGCTCAGCACAGCTCTCTGACATGGGCTGAGTAAAAAGAGAGCTGCAGAACTTGGAGAGAAGTCCAGTTTCTACTGCTCTACACAATTTTTCTTTCACTCTAAGCTACTTTTCAGCAATGTAGCCATGTGCCAGATCCTCAGCTTCTTTAATCAGCATTATTTCCTTCAGTGCCTTGGGCAGATGCCAACATTTGTCTGCATCCAGCCTGTATTTTCAGGCTAAATTCCCATGGATTTCCCATGGATACTTAGCATTTTTTTATATGTCTTTAGCTCACTGCTGCCACCAAGAGTGGTGAGTGTTTGGCTTGCTTCCTCTCTGGGGAGAAGCAGAACCCCACCAAGTTGGGTTACAAAGACAGGCTGAGTTTGTACGTGCAACACAGTATTTGATGAAGGTGGATGCTGCATGTTTGTGCCTGGCCACTTCACCTGCACTTCAAAGGTACACTTGGAACCTGCGCTTGCCTGGAGATCTTACATGGCAGCATAAATTCTAGGCTTTATGCCATCACTGATAGTCTTGAAGAGTAGGACTTTCCTACTCTGCAAGCAATGATCTGGTCTCAGCAATTAACAACTTTTAACATAAAGCTAGGCATGGAGCTCGCAATGGGTAGGGAGTTCTAGCAGCGTCCTACAGCCTGATTGGATGTAATAAGCAGCTACTGATTTGACTCTACTCTTGCCACCAGTCTCCCATAGAGTATCCAATTCAAAGCTGACTTTGCCCTGGAATTAGATGTTCAGTGATCTTAGATCACTGACATCACTTCAGTGCTTTCAGAAATGTGAAAGCACTTGTGACTTGTGGGACGCATTTCTTCAGTGTTCATTAAAGAAAGAAGCACTGGAATGTGTGCATTCAATCCCATGACCTACAAACCCAAGTTCTCTGTTGCACATGCTTTCTGCTGTTGGGAAAGAGCAAACAGCAAGCAAATGGCTGAGACCTGCCTCCACCCCAGGATGACAGTGCAGTCCCAGCACCAAAGACTGGGAGAGTCAAAACCTGTGGGAGTTGGTAGCGATGGGGATATGCCACTCAGAGGTCTGCCCTGATTTTGTTAGCCACCTCACAGCTTGCAGAGCTGATGTGGGAGCCTGGCCTCTGGACCACAAACGGGACACATGTCTGTTCTGTCCAGCTGATGCCGAGACCTGGCTTTTTGTAAGCATCCTGTCTCAGCCCCCATATCTCGCTCAGCCAGAGGCCATCTAAAGGACCTCATGAAAGGGCTTACATCTTGGCTAGCTAAGTTTATTTCAGGGAATGGGCTTATGTGCTCTTCCTGAGTCAATGCTCGGAGCCTGCCAACAGGCAGCAAAGCCTCAGAGATAACCTACTGAATTCTGAAAGCTGTTGGTTGGATCTAATTCAGCCCCAGCAAGATGCAGGAGACCAGCTCCGAGTTAAGAATATGCCATTTGCATGTGGCCATTTTTCTAACCAGAAGTTTGTAGGCGGCAATATGGAACAGCTGGGTTTTATCTGATGCCAAAAGATTTGCTGTAACCCAGTTATTGCTGCTGTGTGAAGTGGAGAAAGTTTGCAGAGTCTGTAGCTCTATCTTCAGCTCTTTCCAGGGAGCTAATACCACAGTCCATCCAGCCTGCTTTCCCCTGAGGCTCTTCCAGGCCATACTAAACTGCTTTCTTTGGGCTGCCATCACAAAATGAGAGTAACACCGGCAGCCAGACTGACTGCAAACCATCCATTGTTGGTTAAGAAAGCGAAAATCCTTGTGTTCCCAGCTGTCTTTGCTAAGTAAAATCAGAGAAACGCTTAGTCCATCTGTTTCATTCTGTGTAATCTGAGTATGTACCTTTTTTTTTTTCCCTGGTGGCCATTACAATACATTTTGATTGTAGTATCACATGCTCAGCAACAGTCTCTGTCTAGAACAAGACTTAAAGATGCTGTTGCATCAGAGGAACAAGATGGGACTGCATGTGAGTTTGAATCACTGATGAAGCAGAAACATTGACAGCAAAAATCCACCCCCCTGCTCCCAAACTGGAACAGTAGCCTGCTTTGTGGACAACTTAGCAGAAGGGCTGGAATCTGAAGTGATAAAGAAAATCAAACTCCTTGAATCAGCCTTGGAACAAAGCTCTCATTTGCTTCATTTCAGGTCTCAAAAAACTCTGTCCCCAAAACCATAATGAAGGTGGGTTACCACTTCGAGCTAATGAAGATCTTAAAATGATGACCCAATGTGTGTGTGCCTGTCTCCTCACCCTGATGCTGTTTGTCATGTGTTGAAAAATACAGTAAGGCAAAGCAGTGGATCTATCTCTTGACTCACCATATGGAAAGTAATACAAAGGCAAAAGAAAAGGATCACCAGCTAAAGGTCAGGCAGACAACACTGCCTGAGGTTTTCTCCTTGCATCCTCAAGGAAGATACCAGTCTCAGTCTTCCTCCCCCCATCTCCAGGGTCAGAGCTATGGTTGGGTGTGGTCACCCAGATACCCAAGATGTACTTTTGTCACAGATGGGAATACTTGCTACCAGCTCCATCTTTTAAAGTTTTCTACCATATCCCATTTCTCTGTCTCCTCTTTCTTTTGCATTTCACTCCTTTTTGTGCCTCCCATTCCAAAACCCACTCCTCTTCCCTGAAGTCACAGTTCCTGCCAGGCCCTTCAGACTTTCAGCTATGGATATCTGTGTCTCTTTCTCTTCTGTTTCTTTTCCCACTTAAACTCTCTTTTGAGATACTCCCATTCTACTTTCTCACCCAAACCTGATCCCAGGCTGTGAATTGGATCTGCTTTGATTCAGTTGTCTGAGACTTTTCCCTCAGGCTGCTTTTCACAGTCAACAAAGGTCTCACTTCCCTTTGGATAGCTTCTTGCTCCCCTCCCTCCACATGGAGTGTGTGTAAATCATGTTCACTGCAGATTCATGGGCCGATGAAAGCCTGCAGAACTGGGAACTCATAAAAACAGTAATCAGGACCCAAACATTTGCCCTCCTCTTATCCCAAATGAGTCGAATAGTCAGTAAAATGTGTCAGGACCGGTTGAGCTAGAACTGTGGGATGGACAGGACAGCAGGACAAGGTCTGATCCAGCACTGTCTGGTACATTTTTACTCTCAGGGCTGCGCCCCACATGCACCCACACGCACACACACACACATGCATAGACCGAGGAATTCCTCTGCAAATGCTGGAAGCCAAGACGCTGGTTGAGATGATTTACTGTTAAATCTAACTTCTATTACTAGTAACCACGTCTTTTTCTTTTCAAAGTGTGGTTTTTTTTCCTTTATTTTCTTGGCAGAGTTCTTTATGTAAAGCTTTTCTGTCACCTTCAGTGCTCATATTTTGCATTTTGGATGTCAGAATTTCACAGTTGTTAACACCAAATCTTTACAGTATTGAGGTAAGTTGGGGTCTAATATGGGAAATGTACAGTTTCATATGAATCACAGTTTTGATTTGTAGCTCTGACAATAGACAGGAGAACATATGCTCATATGGTTCTGTTAGCTCAGCTCTGGGGAGAAAACAATATAACAACAAGAGTGCACTGGTGATTCACCCTTTCTCTGAGCTCACCTCCCATCGCCTCTCTAGGCTGTGGTGGGCACCAGGGAGCTCTTGTGAGGGCTGCATATAACAGGAGTTTGGTTATATGTAATCACAGAATTGTACAATTGCCTAGATTGGAAGGGACCTTTCAGATCACCTAGTCCAACCATCAGCCTAACATAATCACTGGAGATCTGGTGACACCATTTGTGTAGTGAGGATCCGTGTTGGCCCCAGAGCCCTAGACAAACTCCTTTTCTTTTTCCCTAATGCCTTTGCCAGTTCCACCTGGCTACATTACAGGCTATTTCCTCACCAATGATGGGGAGTTGCCAGAGGCAGCTACAAGCTGGCACAGGTTCATGCTCCCCAGCAGGCAAATCAGAGTGAGGGGGAGCCCTCTGGAAGGAAACAAAAAAAAAGTTGTGGAAGATAGTTGTTGCAGAGCTGCTGTTATTTATAAAACTTGGCTGGTGATAAAAGGAAGGAGAAAGGCTACGTGTGGGGCCTGCCAAGTCAGCCTCGCTTGTAGGGCTGCTCCATTTGCCACTGCCGGGGTTGAATAGTGCTGTACACGGGGCTCAGCTACAGCTAGACCATTTTCCCTCACCAAACACAAGTCATAATTTTGCTACTTAAGAAAAAAAAAATCCATCTGTTTATTTGGCCTGCCTGCCTGCACTGCAGCACAGCTGTAGCAGGCAAGGAGCAGACCTGGAGCTTCTCCGAAGCAGGGAGCAGGGAAGGCAGGAGGTGCCAGGGCAGGGAGATGCTCAGTGCTGGCTGATGTGCCCAGCAGAGGCATCCCTGGCACTTGCTGCTCATTGCAAAGTGGAGGAGGGAAATTCAGGAGCCACAGCCTCCTGCTCCCCATTTGTGATGGACACGTCAACTTGCCAAATGGGTCCTCATATTAGCAAGTGAAAAAGCTTTGGGGCCGCTCAGTGAATTTGCTCCTGTACCGTTGAGCTAGAAGGGGCGGGGGGAAAGTGTGTTTTGTGTTTTTTTCTATTCCGTCTCATTTCCTCTCCTCCCCACCAGCCCTGTGTCTGTCCATGTAACACAGCAGATGCTGTCCATAGGATAAAAACTGAGCATGAAGCTAGGGTAACAAGGTGATTTTCTGGGCACTAACACAGTCTCTTTATTTCCTGATTCCCCGCCACAACCACTACCAAAAACAATTGCTGCAGGCACAGCTCTCCCAGATGAACAGAATTTGAGCCATCCCCTTGCTGTGGCAGAAGGAGCATCTGTCTCTGGGAAGCAGAAAAGATGCTTTTTTCCCTTCCCTACATCTGTGGGTCCACTTACATCCCCTTCCATCTCACAGGGTGCTAAAGTTGTGTATTGCCACAGGTTTCCTCCTATCTTCTTTATCAAATATTTATGAATTTACCTTCCTTAAATTGTAGCCATGAGAGGAGCCGTGAGAGTGTCTTGGATTTTCATCACCCTCACAGAGGCAGCATTGAGGCTGTTGGTGTGGTAGTTTAGCCTGCAGCATTTAGTAACCAAGGAACTCCTAAGAAGATCAACTCAGAACAATCTCTGGAAACCATCTCACAGCAGCTGCAGTGATTCCATGTCCTGCTAATTGCTTATGCTAACCCATGGGTCGTATTAAGGAACCTGACAATTTACTGCACTGTCCCAAGTGTTCCATCTGGGGAGCACATTGGCCCACCACTGTTCTTCCTTATTTAAGTAACTCCTGCCCAAGCCTCTAAACTACTGTGCAGAGCAAGGAGATTCACAGTAGAAGCTTGGGAGGAGCATCAGTGTGCTCCTGGGTGAAAAAGGAAAGGTGACTAAACAAGGAAGGGAGGGGAATAGCTGTCAGCAAGTCCTGTGTGAATTTGATTTCCCCTTTGCCCAGTCCTTACCTTCCCTCTTCTTCTCTCCTGCCCCCTGGGAAAGGAGAAAGGGTATCATCAAGGGACTGATCATATCTGATGATCAATGCAGGAAATCAATGCAGACAAAGCCTCTGGAAGATCTCACGGAAAGCATCACAAGGACATAGTGTGCCTGTTGGGCTGTAGTTTTGGGGAGAACATTTACAGAGGTGAAACTTGCAGAGAAATTCTGGGAAAGCAAAATGGAGATGCACAGCTAAGGGAGTTGCTCTGTACTCAAAATACCCCTCTTCATCTTACAGGCTACTGTGTTAACTAGCAAGCAAGAATAGTCAGACCTTTGCCGTCCTGTCAGTTCTGGAATCCAGTCATAGCCTCTTCCTAACTTAAACAAAGCCTTCTCCACCCTGTCCAGGCTACTTTTACCAACTGTAATGGTTAACACATATTTGGAAAAATTCTGCAGCCAGCATGTGTTTGTCCTCTCTTCACACTTTCAAAAATGATTGCACTGGAGGAAGGAAGCCTCCCCCTCTTTTGCTCCCTCCGGCTGGAAAATCACTTCTAATCTTACTGCCCTTTTTCCTGCGGTTTATCCTGCCAATTAAAACTGGGTCTTGTTATGAACTGCAAATAATGTGGCTAAGCCCTTGGCCAGGTTCTTTTCTAGTTAGATTCTCATTCTGCCTATGAGCCTGGGTTTGGCTTCTATTTTGTATCCTATGATCAGATCATCCCTCTCTCATTTCAACCTCAGTTCTTGCTCGCTGTCAGCTTTCCTACTGCTCTGCCTGGCATCTGCTGTGCCATTTCGCTCCTGCTGTTTTCACATGCGATGGGCAAATGGGCTCACTTCCCATTGCACTGGAGACATTTTAGCCCTGCTGGGTACCTAGAGGGGCCTGTGTTTATTCCACGGTGTACCACATTGAGGATATGCACATATACCACCTGGCTGAGCCAAAGCTTGCTTTGCTTGTTTTGGCTTCCAGTATTTGCACATTGCCATTTGACTGCTCCACAGAAAAAAAAACATCAACTTGTAGCAGATATGGTCACCTCCAACAGTGTCTGCCTCTGTCTCTCCCACCCCCTACAGGAATGGTTGGGTAACTTGGGTGGGATTGGGTGGCCTCTGCCCGCATCTCCACACTTGGCTGTTAAGGACCACTCAGTGGAAAAGGTGTGTAATTCTAACTAGCTTCTGGGGGGTCTTGTATACATGGGCCTCTTTCTTGGGGGCTTGATAATAACTTCTCCCCGTTACATCCAATCCTTATTTCATTCTGTTTCTGGTTAAGGTAGTTCTTGGACAAATCCTCACTTAGGTATTCTTAAATTGCCTGCTGATGTTGGTGGCACTGCTGCTCTCTCTCCTTGATATGTGGAGGGCCCCCATCTGGAGTTTTGTCCATGTTTCAGTCAATTTCTGTGTCACTGTGGAAACATACAGATGCTATATAGCTGCAAAGCAGCTTGTAACTCTGTCTTCTCTTTGGTGACTTCCTTCTTCCAGCTCCTGGTGTGCTTGCATGGCTTGCAGGTACCCTGAGGGTTGAGCTACATAAGGACAACCATTTTCTGCAGAAAGCAGTTTGTTGTGTAGCACCTGGAGGCTCTTTGAGATCTTTTCCATGTGCATATTCACAAACTTCCTATTCCCACCCCTCACCCCACAGCGTTGCAGTGTTCCTGGAGGGAAAGAGGCTGACAACTGTATTTTGGAGTGTGCTGTGCCCTTTTTATACTAATGTATACTTGGGGTTGATACAGTGACAGGATGTCAGCGAAGCCAACGAAAAGGTCTAAAATTGTTTCCAGAGAAAGTGACAATCCATGGACCTACATCTCCAGTGACTGGAAAATGCCCTTTCTCTTACATTAAGGTCATGTGTAACAAACCTGCCTCTGGTTGCCTGAGCTTTCCTGGAGCAGAGGCTGTTTATGTAGGTGGTGTCTTCTCCTGCATGGCCTGCGGGATGAATCCTCTTTTCAGCTGTGGGATGAACTGTCATGAGCAATATGAAGTAGTGGGGAGTCACCTCTATTTGAATTTGCTGCGTGCTGTGATATATTTAGGGTACGGAGGACTGCATGTGCCTGAGAACATAGCTCTGAGTTTCATCCACTCCCAGGTACACCTTCTATGCACTCAAGCACATCTCTGCCTAACACATTTTTACTGGTCTAGTTAACAATTACCTACAGAATTCCCCCCCATTTATCCTCTTTGTCTTTCACTCAGTTGTTGTCCTAGCAGCAGCTGTAGCCTCATTTGTTGCTTAGACATGCATAGGGGTGGGCAGAGGTGCTTGCTATTGCTGGCACAGATGTACGAACTATGGGCCAACAGAAAAAGGTGACTGCTGCCTTCAGGATGCAGTCCTTTCCTTCACAGTAAAATGCATACAGTTCTGGGGACTTTTGGGAAGCAGCTGCTTTCCACCACTCACCTGAGAGACATTAACTTCTGGTGCCATCACCGGTAATAAAAGTTTCGCACAACAGATGAAGGCTCATCTCAAAGACTTATATGCCACTGTAAGGTGGTCTCTTCACTGATGTGTCCCTGAACTAAAGAACATGACTTCATTTATTCAGAAAAAAATGGTAGAGGTTTGCCTTTCCTCTTGATATTTCTCTATCAACTCTTTTAAATTTTGGCTAGAGAAAAATATGGTGAGATACCACAGCTGGAATGTGGGATGCCACAGTGAACTGTCTGCAGACATCACATCCACTGGGACCAAAGCATGCAGCACTTGGCTGAACCTTCACTGTTCAGCTTTCTGTGGTTCAGTTTCCGTGTTTCAGCTGAGGGCCAAATGAAGTACCTCTGGGTACACTCACTTCCCACTGACCACCATGGGATGAGACCACTCATGTACATCCTGTAACAGGGAGCAGGTCCCTGTGGGCACTGATGGGGCAGTTGAACTGGAAATGTGTTTGTGGCACTTACTGATCCTATTACTGGCAGTTTCAGAAAAGGACAGTTGAGCTAAGGAGCCTGAGCTCTTAGAAGCAATCAGACCATGGGAGGAGGTCTAAACAGGCCCTATGGGCTGTGGAAAGAGGCTCCAAAGCTGTTGATCCTGCCCTGTTTGTCAGCACCATGTTCTCCTACAAAAGAAAAAACAGGACACAGGAAGCATCAACACAAGATGGGAGAATCAAGACCTCAATCCAATGTACTAATGATACTTAGCACTGTACATCACTGTACTGTTACTTACAAACATTAACTAACACATCCTCACAACACCCCTGCGAGGTAGGGAAGTATTATTATCCCCAGTGTACAGATGGGGAAACTGAGGCACAGAGAGGCTAAGTGACTTGCCCAAGATCACACAGCAAGGCATTGGCAAGGCCAAGATAAGAATGGAGATGTCCCTTGTTCCCCACCCCATGCTGCCCCCCACTAGACAATGTTGCCTGTCTGGACACGGGGAACCCAAGAGGTCCCTTTGAAAAGCAATGCCTGGACTTGTTGCCTATTAATAACTTTTATTTGCCTTTAATGAATTATTTCACAGTTTTTCCCTCACACTGTACACCACACTTTCACAGTCCGTTCAGCGCTCTGTGGTAGACCACAGCATTCTCCTCCAGCACCGGGGCAGCTCTGTGGGGGGTTCGTAGGGTGCTCTGTGCTTTCATTAAGAGGATGTTTAGAAACAGTTTTCACTGGCATTAAACTGGGAGCATGTGAGCTCTCACTGCAGACTGGTAACACACACTGGAGAAGCAGGCAGAGGGAACTGATGGGAAAAGGCATTTGCTATCCCCTGTGAAATGACCAGTGGCTCTCTTGGTTTCTTGGCTTTTCCAAGCTCCAGTGATCACTCAGAGCAGGAACTGTTTGTCTCCAACTTGCCTGGTCAGCAATTCGTTGTTTTGGGGGTTGCTTCCCTAAGGGTAATAGGCAGTCTGCTCAGGACCAGAAAGGTCTCCCAGCATTGCCTACTCCAAGTGTGTGACACTGTCTTGGAACAAGGCTGGCTGTAGCCGTTGTGCTCTCCTGCCATGGGGAAGGGGTACTACCATGGTTGGCAAGCAGCCATATCCAGTGTCTATGTCTCTTTTTTCAAAACTGGGGTTCAATGAAGAGCAAGGGAGAGTGAATGGATGAGGAGATGAGGATGAGGCAGAGCAAACAGGAAAATCCACCAAATGAGCTTCTAGGAAGGAAATGTTCCCCCTTGGGCACTTCAGCTGAGGCGGCTTCATTTTCACAAGGCTTCTTTCTCTCTCTGGGAACATCTGCTGATCTTCATCTCTGTCAGCTGGATATATCGTATGACATTGGTATCTGCAGGGAAAGAGCACACACATACATGTACGGTGGTTAGAATGCTCTATGGAAGACATACCCACTGCACCTTCACCCTTGGAGCATCACCTCGGGAGCAACATGGCTCCAGTGCTGCCTGCAGGAACATCATCAGCTGGAAGGGACTCTGAACCAAACCTTGCAGCTTTGGTTTTGGCAAACCTTGTCTAACCTGTGCTCGCCATTCCCTCTTGCTCATGACCTTGCCGCAGCTAGTTTTCACCTTCTCTCTGATTATTCTTGGTCAGCACAGTTGAATTCACACAGTTGAAACTATCCAGGTCGTCTTGTTCTTGTGGAATGTCATCTCCACTGGCTTCTCTTCTCTCAGTGCTTGCATGTAAGCCCCTAAAGGCATTATGCATAGTTATACTATGCCTTTTCACCCTCCTATTCCTTTTACAGTCTATTTCACTCTTCTCACATTTTTCCATGATGAGTTTAATAGGGAACAGCATCCTTCAAGGTCTCTTTGTACCTTTGCTTTCGTTAAATTTCATATTTGGAAGCCCTTCCACAATGACACTCTGTCTGTATTTTGTTATATGCTGTATGCTGCATACTGCCTTGTCTATCCTGGCTAATGAAGTTCCTAGGGGCAGAGAACCACTCATTCATCCCTGTAGACAGCTGTGAGATCCCAGCACTGTGACCTCCTTTTGTTTTTTTTTTTTTTTCTTTTTCCACTCAATATTTCAGTGCATCAACACAATGTGAGTTTTGTTTTACTTCTTGGCCTCAGCAGTGAGGGAACCTGTTCACCCTGAAGCACCGGTTGATCTAATACATGTCTCCAGAATATGTCTCTAGACAGATGCCATGGTTTTGCAGTCAAGGTCAATCCTTTCTTAAATCATGTTGATTTACTCTCATGAGGGTGACTTCCCATGCACCTGGCACCCATGTAGTAGCAAAGCAATGTGATATCAGAAGCAAGTGAGCAAAAAAATAGTCTCTTTCACTTATATATTGATTGCAAAATGGTTCTTTGCTCACAGCCTTACTCAGCCAGCCAGGGCCAGACTAGTCCATTTAAGTTACTAGATCCTCAGAAACCACTGCAGTCCACAGAGGGCAATCTTGTTTCCTTATCCCAACAGCAATGTGCCCCACATCAGCTAGGGAAATGAGAAGTGCCTGACCTTTCAAAGAGATAAACAAATTACTGCTAACGTGTCCAGCACTAACAAGTGTGGGTATTGCAGCCACCAAAGCAGTTGTGGGTGCAAAATTTCCTTTAAACATGAGAAAGGGACATCTCTGTTGTGCCCTCAGTAAGAACGGAAAGAGTGGGAGACAGACCAGTTTCCCTTCAGACAGAGCTCTCCACAAAGGGGCCATGGGGTTGCAGTGGGCCATGGGGTTCCAGTGAGCTGTGGCAATGCTGTTGTGACTTCTCAAACTGTCTCTGGTGAAGCGGGTCTCCCTACTCGGTCTTCTCCAGGTTCCAATGCACCATCCTAGTCAGTCCAGAGGGTGGGATTTAGTGATTAACTTACTTGCCCCATTTGGGGCATTCTTAATGAGCCAAGAAGTTCTGCTGTTGCTTTTGCTACATAAGGTGCACCAGCACCCTGGGCTTTTCATGCATTAGCACTTCATACCAGCCCAGCAAATTTCAAAGCAGGTTTTTTAAAAACAGAATTGGTTTTACTCTCCTGGAGTGAAGAGATTCAGCTGAGGAGATAGCCCTGAATTTTAGGCCTAAGGTAAAATCAGTGCATGCGGTAGCAGGTAGTGTACTCACTCCTAGCAGTGCAACGGCATGGCTTACAGCCCAGCCAGAGCCTGCTGTGCTGCCCGTGCTTCACATCCATTTCTCTGCTCTGTGCCCTTCTCAGCTTTGATGGGCTACCATCAAGGCACGTGTCCCTGCTGCGGAGGTTCACACCTTGAACACCTGCCCGCTGCAGGTGATAAGTGATAACTGTGTAGGTATGTTGGGACATCACACCTGTCTGGGCTGCAGGGACTTGATGCCTGGCTGGGAGGCAGGTTCAGTGCATAACTGGGCAATGAAAGGTTGCTGGCTCCCTCTGGCTTGTGGGTAAGGCATCTCAGGGCACAGCTTCACTCACCTGAGAGATTTTCATGTGCGTGGGAAGCCAGGGGCAAAATAAGGTGCAGCCTGATAGAGGGCGGGAGATACTCCCATTGCGAGCTACTTATGGATCTCCCGGGCAGGTTTTGGCATGTTCTGCTTCCTTTTTGAGGGCCACTGTTGCTGAAGAGAAATAATGAGAGCGGCACTCTGCTTATAGAAGTAGAGCCTTCTCTTTGGCAGGTCTTTTCCATCAAATGTATTGCGCCATATAAGCCTTGCCTGCAGAAGTACTTAAAAGCTGTTAATGTTAATGCAGAGTCTCATCTCTCAGTGAGGAAGAAATAATTCCTTCCTGCTGATGTGGGAATAACAGGTGAGGACAACTCAGATGAGGGGTCAGACTCATAGGAGGAAATACTGGCAAAGCAGCAATCGAAACGGGTCTCTTGGCTCTTAGGACCACATCTATGTCCTTGTGCAGAGTGACCTCCTGTCATTGTAAAGGTCATTTCTGCTTCTCCCTGTAGCTTCAGAGACCAGTTGCTTATCTGCTATGCAGAGACAGACCTGGGTTTTGCTCCCAGGACTTCTGAGTTGCAGTTGTTTGAGAGGAAGGCAGCTCCTGAGCTGAGCTGTGAGCCTGCTCCACATCACACGAGGAAACCTGGCTTGTTTGTGCAGTCTGTGTGATGTCCAAATGTGAGCTTTCAGCACAGGGCCAGCAAAAACTAACTGCAGGTGTTTGATATCACCAGGCCAGCTGATGATCTGATCTTGGTCTCAGTCAGTAGCTACCTCCACCATGTGGCCTCACCACGGGGGAAGAGCTGAACAAGGCTTGAAGGTGTGTGTTTGGCTGCCCATGCTGCACCGGGCCCTGGCCACAGAATTCAAGGAGGGCTGCTTTGCACAACCACGGCTTCCCTTTCCCTTAATAAGGAGGGTTATACAATTATCTCGTGTTACTTCCCTCTGCTTTTGTGAGTTTTGTTTGGAGGTAGCATAAGAAATTAGGCCAAACCCAACTTTCACTCTTGACAAGCAGTAAATAGCCAAAAGAGATTAGCTGTGTTGACAGCCTTTTAGAACAGTAAACTCCTTTTGCTAGCTAATTCCTCTTTACCATTTAAAATCTCCCCCACCAAAGAGAATAACTGCTGGTGATTTGTGCCAAAAACATTCCTTATTAGAAAAAAAAAAAAAAAGAACACACAGAACATGACTGTAATAATAACCAAGGGCTTTTACCAGCGAGCCTGGTGAAACCTCAGATGAAGGAAAACGATCACGTTTTGTAGGTGGAGACACTGAAAGTGGAGACACTAACTTATTCCAGGTCACATAATAATTCTTGATAGTGTTACCAGATTCCTACTGCCGTGTTTTAACCCTCATATCCTTTGTTATTGTATGCATTCACTTCTTTCCCCCTAAATACCCTTCAAGTTTTCCATAATCATAAATAAAACAGCGGAACAATGGCCTTGCATGGTCTAACAATAACAGAATAGTCTCTGATGCAGAGCTGAAGGCCAGAACTGGGTTTTGTATACATTAAGGGCCTTTGGGGACACTTTCTGGTATGTTTTTGCAGCAAGCTGTGGTATTTGAAGCTGTTGCTGTTGAATAAATTATTATTTATTTCAAGAAGCAATGAGGAATACCAAATAGTATCAAGAGGAGGGAGGGGACGATGCAGAAATAAATATTTAAAAACTGGAAGCAAAGTGGTTCAGCTAAAAGGCCTTTTTCACATTTGAGACTAGTCAGAACCTCAAGGTTAGGAAAACTTATTTCCCACTATTTTTGCTCTTGCATAGGCTTCTCCATTGCCTGGTTCTGGCGAGGGCTGAAAGCAGAAGGGCAGGCTGTAAACTAAAATAGGCTCAACTGAGCTTTTAAGCACATTTGCTCAGGGAGTGTGGGGTGCACAGCTGTGCTGTCAGACTGCCCGGAGCCCACAGCCAAGTGTGGCAGATGGGAGCAGGCACCATTATGGGAGCCAGAAGAGGAAGTTGAAGCCAGCACGCTCCTAAGTGCACCCTCCCTGGTTTTCCTCCAGGGCATAGCCACCACAGGAGCTCCACAGGGCCAGTGCCCGTGGGACACCAAGCAGAGCCAGCTCAGCTTCCCATGCTTCTTCTAGTTCAATGGACATCAGCTCCACTGAAGGCCCAGGCTCCTCTTTCTTCTCTCTCTTCCCTCTCAGGTTCAGGTGAGGTTTTCTTTGCACAATGGCTTCCTTTCTCATAACCCTTTCGATTTTCTTTGGGCATTACAAAATTCCCTTCTTTTATCAGAAGCGGTTTTGTCCCAGTTTGGGCAAGGGTGGAGCAGAGCCAGCCATTGGGAGAGGCTGGTGCTCATGGCTGTTGCCTTTCTTTGCTGGTGGCTTTGTGCTCTTTGATAAGAGATGCCCAAGGAGGACTCTGTCATTGCACATCTGTGTGTTCCTGAGGGTGAATTTGTAATCCAGCTCTCATCTGTCATTTGGGCCAGTCTCCAGTGATATCTCCCTAGGAGCTTGATATAGATTTGTATATGTGTCTATTTTACTATTTCCTTTTTTATTTTATTTTTAGTGTTTCATTAAATGTAGGTTAGTTTTTTTTCTGAACTCATAAACCTCTTTATTTCTCTTCTTCCTCTCCTCGTAGCAAGAGATAGGGGAGAGCATCTGTCATCTTCTCAGTGGCCAGTTTGGCCCAAACCATGATAGACTTAAACAATAGTGTGGTTTTATTTCTATATTAGGTGGTTCCTTGAAGAAATAAAAGTACCATCTCTGTGCTGTGGCCTTCTCCCTGCCATTTGAGGTTAGGTAGATCAGTGTAAAGGTGGTTACTTTGTCAAGGTGACGTTGTTTGAATATGTAACTTCTTTGCCGTCCGAAAATGAATTGTTGGATTTTGACATGTACATGGCAGATCCTTGGCTGATTTAATGGCATAAGTTGAAGCATGTTTTGTGAGTAAATGTCTGTTGCCTTGGTCAAATTTAATACTAACCCTTTCCTGGGATGGCAGAAAGCATGGGCATTGGGGATCACAAATAGTGCCCTGACTTTGCTAAGGGGAAGAAACTTGTTCTCAGAAAACGTAATGGTCAGAATACACTCTTCCCATTCCTGCTTCTTCAAAAATAAACTAGGGAGGGAAGGAGAGGTGGGATCCCCTCCATGCAGATGGCATTCTAGCAATACTGTAATCTCACAGGTTTTGCTGCAGCCTTGGCAGTGGTTAACCTTTGGGTACTGCACCCTTGCTGCACTAGGAGAGTGCTTGAAGGGGAATACAGCTAAGGATAGAGTGTGTCATGCTCATCCCTGTGGAAAATAAGGCAATCAAGTCAGGGAAAGGCTAAGCCTCCTGAAAAAGAATGCGGAAGTGCTCATTGCAAAATCATGTCCCCATTCCACCCACCCCTTACCCCCTATACCTGTTGGCTGGCGGGATCTTGCCTCTTTCAGGTAGTAGAGGGCCTTGTTGAAGTCACCCAGGTGGTAAAACGCCACTCCTGATCGGTAGAGTGCCTTGAAGTTCTCACCCTCTTTCTGAAGCACTTTGAGGCAGTACTCCTTGACTCGCTCATAATTCACCAGCTCAGCCTGGAGCAGGCAGGCTGCAGGGGATAGGAGGGAGAGACAGACACAGGAGAACATTAGTGCTGTATTTCTCCCTGCTCCTGCAATCTGCATGGGGGAAGAGAGCAGTTTAGGTGAGGGAAATGACTCAGACCCATGATTCAGAGAGGGTGCAGTCATACAGATTGTTTGCCAACCCTGATTGTTCACAATTTAAATACCAACGCTTCTATTTTCAGTGTTGCAAAGTGAAGGGATTGTGCTTGCTCTGGGGAGCTGGGGGGAGATAGCGAGAATGTAAACATCCCTCCGGAGGGTGGTAACGCTGTGCAGTCTTGTGGCAGCGACTGGCTTCATTTGTAGTAAAATAAAAAAACCCAAACCTGCTCAGACTGAGAGCTGGAGCTCAGAAAAGTATAAAAAAAAGCAGTCAAACAAATAGTCATCTGACAAGGAAAATAGGGACTACATTGGATCAAATTTTGTATTTGGCTTAATCCTAGTCTTTTAGATTTACAAATAATATATAATTGCCTTTTATCCAGGCTGTCCTGTATGGAGTTTTGCTATAGGAGGCAACAAGGGAATGTGCTGATAGCAAACCAGAGACACCTGGAGCTGTGGCTCAGGTAACAAAAATGTGCTAGGCTGTGTGCTGTCTGCAAAGCATTGCAACACATGTTCATCCCGACAGGTCACTTCTGCTGACTTCCTAAAGGAAGACGCAAATACAGTGAAGAAACAGCATGCTGAGGACTCTGTGCTGAGGTACAACTGTCGCACAAATGCCAAGGAGCTGAAGAAAAATCCCTGTTGTGAATTTCCCACAACTAGGAGTGAAATAAAGAGGAGAGGGAGATCCTTGAGCCGTGCTTTACAGCCATCTCTGTGGCTTACTGTAGTGCTTACTCTGATGGGCTAAGCTTCATCAGGTGTATTGGGCATTAAGAAAGGTTGAAGGAATGCTGGCGAGAATAGTACGTGGTATAGTCACAGTCTTTGGGGAAATGAAGAAAATTATGCTGTCCACAAGGCCATCTGGTGCTGCAACCCAAGGCAACTTTAGGAATGAAATGATTTAGGGAAGGAGGGCAGGATGCTGCTGCAAGGATCAGTTCAGAGGCTGGCAATTTCAAGTGCCAGGGCATGGAGAGAAATTTCCCATGGCAGGTGGTGTTACTCAGTGTGTCTCTGGCAAGGAGGAGACTCACTGCTCCTGGAAATCCAAGTTGTTACACTTCAGGTGTCACCAATGAGTAGCCAGACTTCATCTTTTGCATGGTAACTGCAGTCTGCAGTTGAGAGGATATGGTGCTATGTCAGGAGTATGATACAGTTCTTGCACCCCCGAAGTAAGCCCTGTGCCCTCTCTGTAACTCACTTGATATTTCATGAGCAAGAGATTGGCTAGACGACCACCGAGGGAGGTTCCTTCCAACCTAAATTAGTCTGTGATCAGTTAACATGGACAGAACACATCCCTAACCCAGGTGCGTATTTCAAGCTCAGATAGCTAACTGGAAACAATCATGAGCAGGCTTTTACCTCTAGACCATTGATGGTACAGATGTTAAGCGAGGACTGCAGAACTATCCCCCCCTCCACTGGTGTGTTTGGTTGAGTGACACTGAAATTACTTATGAGAGTTTTGCCCCATTTGCTTTAATGATGGACTCCCAATATATTTTAACAGCTCCAGCCATTAAAGTGCACAGGTATTTCAAAGGCATCTGGTTGCTCGCTATTTGATTGCCAGTTTCCAAAAGCTTAGTGGTATTTTCTTATCTAGAATTCGTCCCTTCCTATTTGTCAAACATTGATTTTTCTTGATCTGTTTCAAATGGAGCTTGAAATTACTGTGTTTTGTTTTCCTTTAATTTTTAAAGCTATTAAAAAGATGGCTGTGTAAATTTACTGTTGGCTTTGCAGTCCTGGAAACAGGATTGCTTTGTTTATCTGCTGACCAGCAGTGGCAATAGCTTTCTGCACACTACTAATCTGATCCAGCCTTTCATGTTCTGTGAAACTGCCTTCCAGAGCCACTAGCTGGGCGGGTTCAGCCTCCTTGTTCATTTACTGCTCGGTACTTCTAGTTAGAGTCATAGAAAGGACTCTGAAAAATGACAAGCAGTCTATTCATATATATTAATTCCATAATATAATTCCAGTAATTCCATATTGGACTTGCTTCATGGATTGGTTTGAAAGAAAAGAAAGTCTCCCACATCCTGCTAGTTCATAAACCCAAATCCAGCTCTCCAGCTAGGTTCTTTCTGTGACTCACACTTACAGTAAAGCTTCTGCAGGGCATCCCCACTAGCCGTGCGTGCAGCAGAGAGAACCAGTACCACATGGCTAGCAGGAGAGGCGCCTGTTTATCTGAACAAAGCGAGCAGATGGATGTGCAGGAAATAGTTCTGCTGGAAGAGCTGGCCATTTGGAGAGCCCGTGCTGGAAGCGGCTGATGGAGACAAACCTGGAGGGAGTATCTCCCTTATAAATATTTAGAGGTGCGTGCTTTCTGTTCTTGGTGGACTGAAATGATCTTAATGGACTGTGATTCAATGCAAATATTGAGGCTGTTAGTAATGCAGCTTTCAGAAATGGAAGAGACACAGAATCCTAGTACTTTCAACCAAATTCAGTCAGGGGAGAATTGTTTTGAAAATGTGTTGCTTTCCTAAACCGACATCTCTGGCTGGGAGCATTTGTCTACCACACCAAACCCTCCGTTTCGGTTCATAATAGACCCGCAGTGAAACCTTCTGAGGAACACAGCTCAGTCAAAGAGGCCAAGTCAAGAGATTCATCCAGCTCTTCCTCATGCTTTCTTGGAACTGAATGGTCTTCGTCCCGCACAGCACCATTTCTAGTAGCGCTTTGGTGACTAGAAGCCCTTCACTTGCAGATGCATGTCTATAGTCACCCATTCTCTGTAGGTCTCACTGTCATTGTAATACAGCATCCAGGGGCTACATATCTTTCCCTCAGAAGGTAGAGAGTCCCACTTCCCCACAGCCTGTGACAATTATCCATCATACTTGGTTATCATTTGGCAGCTGATCTGTTGCATCAGGTTAAGCAATAAGTAATTAATATTTTTTAAAACTTTCTATGTTACATGGTGATGAAGAGTTCCCATATGCTATAAAATAAGCCTGAATGGAACTACCAGGTGAAACATGCTACAGGGAGGAGAAAAAGCTTAATGCTATTAACTCCGATGGAGGAGGCCTTCCCATCACACTTCCCAACTGACTGTTGATGTTTAACCAAGGAAATAAGAAGTTTGGCTGGTCTTCCTCCTGATAGGAGTGTTAAGTCTAGCTTTCTAAGTTTTAATTTGTGAGCTCAATCTATGCTAGCCAGCTCCATGAGTTGCAATAATTTGAGAGGTGCAGTAGAGATCTGATACCAGCAGATCACTGTACAAGGTTAGGCAAAAA